>CM046457.1:42181524-42183915 GCA_025506515.1 Flaveria trinervia
GTTGTTGTTTTTATTGTTGTTGTTTTTGTTGTTCTACTTGTTGTTGTTGTTTTTGTTGTTGTTGTTGTTGTCGTCGCTGTTGTTGTTGTGGTCGTTGTTTTTATTGTCGTCGTCGTCGTCGTTATTGTTATTTTTGTTGTTGTTGTTGTTGTCATTGTTGTTGTTGTCGTTTTTGTTATTGTTGTCGTCATTGTTGTTGTTGTCGTCGTTGATTTTGTCGTCGTCGTCGTTGTTCTTGTTGTCATCATTTTTTTGGTTGTTGTTGTTGTTGTTGTGGTTGTTGTTGTTGTTGTTGTTGTCGTTGTCGTGTTGTTGTTGTTGTTGTCGTTGTTGTTGTTGTTGTTGTTTTTGTTGTTCTTGTTGTTGTTGTTGTTTTTATTGTTGTTGTTTTTGTGTTGTCGTCGTTGTTGTTTTCTTTCGTCATTGTGTGTTGTCGCTGTTGTGGTTTTCGTCGTCGTGTTGTGTTGTAATCGTTGTTGTTGTTGTTGTTGTTGTTGTTGTCGGTCGTCGTCTTAGTTATTGTCGTCGCCATTGTTGTGGTTTTTGTTGTTGTTATGATTGTTGTTGTGTGTGTTGTTGTTGTTTTTGTCCTTGTTGTCGTCATTGTCATGTTGTTGTTGTTGTTGTTTTTGTGGTTGTTGTTGCTGTTGCTGTTGTTGTTGTTGTTGTTGCTGTAGCTGTTGCTTTTTTGTTGTCATTGCTGTTGTTGTTGCTGTTGTTGTTGTTGTTATTGTTGTTGTTGTTGTTGTTGTTTTTTGTTGTTGTTGCTGTTGTTGTTGTTGTTGTTGTTGCTGCTGTTGTTGTTATTGTTGTTGTTGTTGTTGCTGTTGTTGTTGCTGTTGCTATTGTTGTTGCTGTTGCTGTTATTGTTGTTGTTGTTGTTGTTGTTTTTGTTGTTGTTGTTGTTGTTGTTGTTGATAATGTAGTTGTTATTGTTGTTGTTGCTGTTGCTGTTGATGTTGTTGTTCTTGTTGTTGTTGTTGTTTTTGTTGTTGTTGTTGTTGTCGTCGTTGTTGTTGTTGTTGCTGTTATTGTTGCTTCTGCTGTTGTTGTTGCTGTTGTTGTTGTTGCTGTTGTTGTTGTGGTTGTTGTTGTTTTTGTGGTTGTTGTTGTTGTTGTTGTTGTCGTTGTCGCTGTCGTTGTCGTTGTTGTTGTTGTTGTGGTTGTTGTTGTCGTTGTCGTTGTTGTTGTTGTTGTTGTTGTCGTTGTTGTTTTATTGTTGTTGTTTTTGTTGTTCTTCTTGTTGTTGTTGTTTTTGTTGTTGTTGTTGTTGTCGTCGCTGTTGTTGTTGTGGTCGTTGTTTTTATTGTCGTCGTCGTCGTCGTTGTTGTTATTTTTGTTGTTGTTGTTGTTGTCATTGTTGTTGTTGTCGTTTTTGTTATTGTTGTCGTCATTGTTGTTGTTGTCGTCGTTGATGTTGTCGTCGTCGTCGTTGTTCTTGTTGTCATCATTTTTTTGGTTGTTGTTGTTGTTGTTGTGGTTGTTGTTGTTGTTGTTGTTGTTGTCGTTGTCGTTGTTGTTGTTGTTGTCGTTGTTGTTGTTGTTGTTGTTTTTGTTGTTCTTGTTGTTGTTGTTGTTTTTATTGTTGTTGTTTTTGTTGTTGTCGTCGTTGTTGTTCTTCTCGTCATTGTTGTTGTTGTCGCTGTTGTGGTTTTCGTCGTCGTTGTTGTTGTTGTAATCGTTGTTGTTGTTGTTGTTGTTGTTGTTGTCGTTGTCGTCGTCTTCGTTATTGTCGTCGTCATTGTTGTGGTTGTTGTTGTTGTTGTTATGATTGTTGTTGTTGTTGTTGTTGTTGTTGTCGTTGTCCTTGTTGTCGTCATTGTCATTGTTGTTGTTGTTGTTGTTTTTGTGGTTGTTGTTGCTGTTGCTGTTGTTGTTGTTGTTGTTGTTGCTGTAGTTGTTGCTTTTTTGTTGTCATTGCTGTTGTTGTTGCTGTTGTTGTTATTGTTGTTGTTGTTGTTTTTTGTTGTTGTTGCTGTTGTTGTTGTTGTTGTTGTTGCTGCTGTTGTTGTTATTGTTGTTGTTGTTTTTTGTTGTTGTTGCTGTTGTTGATGTTGTTGTTGTTGTTGTCGTTGTTGTTGTTGTTGTTTTTGTTGTTGTTTTTGTTGTATTTGTCGTTATCATTTTTGTTGTTGTTGTTGTTGTTATTGCTGTTGTTATTATTGTTGTTGTTGTTTTTGTTGTTGCTGTTGTTGTTGTTGTCATCGTATTTTGTTGTTGTCGTCGTTGTTGTTGTTGTCGTCGCTGTTTTGTTGTGTCGTTGTTGTCATTGTCGTCGTCGTTGTTGTGTCGCGTTCGTCATATTGTTTTTGTTGTTGTTGTTTTGTTGTTGTTGTGGTTGTTTTTTGTTGTTGTTGTCCTTGTGTTGTTGTTGTTGTTGTCGTTGTTGAT
>CM046457.1:42184015-42608604 GCA_025506515.1 Flaveria trinervia
GTGAAGGACCAAACATGTGGTGAAGAATTGTGGGGTAAGGAGGTACTATAACTGTGGCAAGGAGGGCCATATTATAAAGGAATGCAAGAAGCCGAGGGCAGAGAGTTCTAGGGCAAGGAAGAAGAAAGCTGGGACTGAGGGCAGAGGGCGAGCGCCAGGGCATTCACGATGACTTAAGAGGAGGCTTGGACGGACGCTGATGTTGTGTCAGGTACGTTTCTAGTAAACCAAACTCTGCGTCTATGTTATTTTATTGTGGTGCTAGTAAGAGTTTTATTTTTGCTGCACTCTGTACTAAATTCCTATTAGTAGTAGTAGTATAGATAAGCCCTTCGATGTAGAAACTACCATAGGTAAGTCTACCAGGATTGTCGACCTGATAGAAGGTTGTGACATAGAACTAGAAGGTCATAAGTTTCCTATTAGACCATTCGTGATGATCTTAGTCGGTTTTGACGTGGTCCTAGAATTGGATTAGTTAGTGGACTATGAGGTGAACATTATGTGTTGAAGGAAGATGATCTGATTGACAGCACCTGACCGGAGTTCGGTGATGGTTTATGATGATTGAGTCATTAAGATTTCGAAAGCAATTTCGATGGCAATGGCAGGAAAGTACTGAGGCCTGGATGTAGTGAACTACTTGGCTTACGTGAAAGATGGGACACTCTAAGATCACAACAATCTAATGCACTAGTTGTGTGTGACTTTCCAAACTTTTTTTGAGAAGACTTACCAGGTGTGCCACTGGACCGCGATATTGAGTTTCAGATCGAGTTGATACCGGGTGCTCAATCTGTTGCTAAGGCACCGTATCGGTTGGCTCCGATCAAGATGAACGAACTGATGTAGCAATTGCAGGAGTTGCTTGATAAGTGGTTCATTATACCGAGTATCTCTCCTTGGGGTGCTCCAATCTTGTTCGTGAAGAAGGACCATAGTATGAGGATGTGTATTGACTACCGCGAGTTGAATAAGTTGATGATGAAGAATCGGTACCCATTAGCGAGAACTGATGATCTGTTTTATCAGCTCCAAGGTGCCACTTGGTTATCGAGGATAGAACTTTGATATGGCTACCATCAACTGAAGGTGAAGGAACAAGATATCCTAAAACAACTTCTCATACGCGTTATAGACACTATGAATTTCTCGTTATGTCTTTTGGTTTAACAAACACGCCAGCTTCTTTTATGGACTTGATGAATCGATTGTGTCGGCCGATGTTGGATAAATCAGTGATTGTATTTATTGATGATATCCTGATTTATTCTAAGAGCGAGGAGGAGCATGCCGTCACATTTGATAGGTGTTAGAGACATTGAGGAAGGAGAAGTTGTATGCCAAGTTCTCCAAGTGCACATTCTTGTTACCCAAAGTTCAGTTTGTAGGTCATGTAGTGAATCCCGAGGGGATTATGGTGGACCTGGGAAAGGTACAAGTGGTGATGCAATCAAACCCTCCAAAGATGTCGTCCGAGATCCATAGTTTCTTGGGGTTGGTGGGCTATTATAGAAGATTCATTCAAGACTTCTCCAAGATAGCTTTTCTATTGACTAAGTTGACCCATAAAGAGGTGAAGTTTATATGGGGTCAAGAGCAAGAGAAGATTTTCAGGAGCTAAAGGCGAGGTTGACTCAAGCTCCTGCCTTATCATTACCCGAAGGAAGCAAGGACTTAGTGGTTTATTCAGATACATCTTACTCAGGCTTGTGTTGTGTGTTGATGCAATGAGTAAAGGTTATAGCATACATGTCGTGATAGTTGAAAGTTCATGAGGTTATTATCCTACCCATGACTTTGAGTTAACAGCTTTGGTCTTCACACTAATGATTTGGAGGCACTACTCTTGTACGGGACAAAGTGCATAATCTTCACGGACCACAAGAGCTTGAAGTATTTCTTCAAGCAAAAGGATCTGAACATGAGACAGAGGAGATGGTTGGATCTCATAAAGGAAGATGATTGTGAGATTCACTACCATCCGGGCAAGGCCAATATGCTGGCAGATGCCCTTCGCCGAAAAGAGAGACCCGAGCCAATTCGGGTGAAAGCTTATGAGTTGGTTATGACCTCCAATGTGATGAAGCTGGTCAAGGAGTTTTAAGATAAGGCGTTGAAGGAAGATTGCCTTAACTCCAAAAGGATGAAAGTTCTAGTCACAGAGTTGGGTGAAAACACATGGGTTAGAACTTAATTCAGACAGATGTGAATTCCTGATTGTGGGGATCGACATGGAAAGATTATAGACGAAGCTCATGAGACTCGATACTCCATTCATCCAGGTGCTACAAAGATGTATCAAAATATAAAGAAAGATTATTGGTGGCCGGGCATGAAACGCGATGTAGCGGAGTATGTGAGTACGTGCCTTACTTGCTTACAAGTGAAGGCAAAGCATCAGAAGCCATATGGGAAATTCCAACCATTGGAATACCGGAATGGAAATGGAGCATATCACCATGGACTTTATCATGAAGTTACCGCGTACCGCAAAGGGGTATGATGTCACATGGGTGATAGTTGATCATTTGACAAAGAGTGTTCACTTCCTACCGATCCGCGAAACATATTCATCCAAGAGTTGGCAGTCTATTCATTAAGGAGATTGTGACTCGTCATGGTGTGCTGCTATCTATTATTCTCATAGTGACACTCCGTTTCATCTAAATTTTAGAAGAAGTTCCATGATGCGATGGGGACGAGGTTACATTTAGCACGACTTATCATTTTCAAACAAATGGTTAGTCAGAAAGGACGATTTAGACGCTTGGAGATATGCTTCGGGCAAACGTTATTGACTTTGGAGGAAGTTGGGATGACCATTTACCGTTAGCCGAGTTCTCATACAATAGTTATCATGCCAGTATTGGTATGCCCCCTTATGAGATGCTATATAGTAGGAGATGTAGAACACCCGTTTGTTGGGGTGATATCAGTTAGAAAGAGTTAGGGAGTATTGAGGTGATTGAGGCTATGACTGAGAAGCTTAAAAAGATCAAAGCCTCATGAAGGCAGCTAAAGATAGGCAGAAGTTGTATGTCGATAGAGAGGAAGACCAATTGAGGTCCTGTGGGTGATACATTATATTGAAAGTCTCACTTTGGAAGGGAATCATTCGGTTCAGGAAGCATGGCAAGTTAAGCCCGAGATACATAGGGCCTTTCGAAATCATTGCTCGAGTAGGAAAGGTGGCCTATTGGTTGGAGTTACCAATGAGTTAAGTGGAATCCACTCGAAATCTATGTATCCCATCTGCAGAAGTGATTAGCTCATGATGATATGGTTATACCACCAGAAGATATCGAAGTTGATGGAAGGCTCAATTATGTGAGCAACAAGTGAAATCTGATTGCAAGGAGAAACGGTTAAGAAATAAAGTGGTTCTCTTATGCGTGTATAGTGGAAGCACAAGATGGGATCTGAGTCTACGTGGGAGACTAAAGAAGAGATAAGGCAACATTACCCACATTTGTTTGAGAATAAGAAGTTTCGGGGACGAAACCTATATTAGGGGGGTAGACTTGTAACCCGGATATTTTTTAATAGAAAAAAATAAGAAAGAATTAAGTGAAGAAAAAGGAAGAAACACAATTTAACCCAAGTTGAGGGGCTAGATGTGTCAAAAGGACAAAAAGTTTCAAAAGTTGGTGAATAAATCAACATGGACAGCATACCATGTTACTTTCATATTTTTGCAAATAGATTTTCTAGAGAAGGAAGGAAAGAATTCGGATTTTTGAAGAAAGAAGAAGGGGGAATTCAAATTCAAGGTAAGAATTTTGGTTTTAGAATGATCTTGACTAGGCTATGCCTCGGTTATATGCTTTTATGTGTGTATGTGTGTTTGGGTGTGTGTTTTTGGTGGGTTTTAGGTGGTTGAATTCATAGTGCAAACCGGTTTGAAGAAGTCATACTTGAAGGTTGTCTAAGGTGAGTTCTAGAACCCCCCTTTTACACGATTTAATTGATTTTGGGTCTGGAAATGCATGTGTGAATGTTTTTATGAAAGTGGGTAATATAACTGTATGTTTATGTGTGTATGAATGTGGGTGGTGATGAAATTGGGTGTTCTTGATGTTGTGATGATGCCATGTTCTTGTTATGATGCTTAGAACATGTTAGAATGATGATTGGGACTAAGTATGAAAATTTATAGTATGAGTTGGCTGCCCATGCACCCAAATAGTGCCCATGCACTCAACGTTCGAATTTTCTTAAGTGTCCCACGCGCCTAAAATCTCATGCGCCCAGATAGTTCCCATGCACCTAGAATAGGCTGAATTGGGCTAAGTGTCCATATGTCTAGATTGCCCATGTGCCCAAGCACTCATGCGCCTACATAGTGCCCATGCGCCTAGAAATTTGCTCATGAGATTAAGTGTTGGGTCATGCGCGCAATATTGCCCATATGCCTAGAAATTTACCCAGGAGATTAAGTGTTGGGTCATGCGCCCAAATAGTGCCCATGCACCCAGAAAATTTCCCATGCGCATAAGTATTCCCATGCGCCCAAAAGGCCATGCGTGTGCATAATGCCCATGCGCCAAAGACTTAGAATTATTTTCCGAATTTGGGAAAATGTAAAGTGTAGGCTTTGATTGCGAGTTCCGAGGATGATGTGAGTTCACTTTTGATGATAGATGATGTATTTTATGTCATGTATGATGTTGTATGATGTTATGTATGGTATGGTTATGTTATGTTCCTTGTTATGGATGTTTATTTTCCGTGGATTTACGTGGTATGGTTATGAATGTAAATGGAAAGTATTATGTAATGTTAAGTGAATGATAATGAAAAAAGGAATGTAAATAATTAATGACATGGTGAATGAATGGGCATGTTTTGCCCCGATGCTGGTGCCAGGGTATGTGTGTTATGGAAGTCTTATCAACTTCAGCCCACTACCCGCTTTTTGCCTACGTTTGGGGTAAACTTATGCACGCATTCATTCATTATTTACATTCCTCTTTTCATTATCTTCCTCTTTACATTACATAATACTTTTCATTTACTTTCATAACCATACCACGTAAAGCCACAGAAAATAAATGTACATAACAAGGAACATAACATAAGCATACCCATCCCATCCATAGCATCACCATACACATCACATACAACATCATTCATGACATAAAACACATCACCCATCGTCATAAGGTCAACTTACATCACCCTGAGAACATCCCAAATCAAAGCCTAAACTTTACATTTTCCCCAAATTTTAGAAAGTAATTCTAAGTCTTAGTCGCATTACCACTATGTGGGCGCATGGCTGCTTAGGCACATGGAACACTTAGGAGCATGGGAAATTTCTATGCACATGGGCACTATACGGGCGTATGGCTAACACTTAGGCATTTGGGAAACATTTGGGCGTTTGGCTACTATGCGTGGCACATGGCCTGACTTAGGTGCATGGGAACACTTAACCACTTCTAAGCTTCATCCTAGGTGAATGGACACTACCGGGGCGCATGAGTTGGGCGCATGAGGAAAACACTTTGGCGTCTAGACAAATAGGGCATGGGCCACTGTTCGGGCACATAAGAAACTAATCAACCTCAAATCATTCTAATTTAGTCCCAATCATCATTTCAACATGTTCTATGCTTATCGCTAACATTCTAAGCATCATAAGAAGAACCTGGCATCATCATAACATCAAGAACACCTAAAATTGTAACCCACCCGCATTCATACACATATTAACATACGGGTATCATACCCATTTAAACAAAAAAACATAACACAGGCATTTCCAGTCCCAAAATCATGTAAAACATGTAAAAAGTGGGTTCTAGAACTCACCTTAGCAGCCTTTGGGTATGACTTCCTTCAAACCCATTTGCAATGAGTTCAACACCTAAAACCCACAAAAACAACAAACTGAACAACACACAAAAACACATAAGCACGTAACCGAGGCATAGGCCGACACCCAAAACAAAAATTCTTACCTTGAATTTAGATTCTGTCTTGATCTTTATTCAAAACCCAAAAGCTTCTACGCTTTATCTTTCTAAAACTAGTTGAAAAGTGGATCTGCAACCCATATGGGTGGACATACCAACTTTTACGTAAACTTTTGAAACTTTTGTCCTTTTAACACATTTAACCCTCAACACGGGTTAAATTGTGTTTCTTTTTTTCCTTCAGTTTTATTATTTGTTTCTTGTCTATTAAAATATCCGGGTGTTTGTTAGGATCAGTGATCTATGTTTGATTGATTAGAGAGTATAGCAGCGGAAATCGAACAATGAATTAGCCAATTCACAAGAACGAAACGATATTCAATAAAGAACAAGACGGTTATAGAGAGAGAGAATTTATGCAAGTATATTTCATTCAATATTCGCTTTCGTGGTAACAGAATGTCACAATTACAATTAGGTCGACACCTTTATATAAGAGATGTGACGTCTGCTGATGTCACTTGATAGTGACATCTAACAGATTTATTACAACTGAAACACAACTATTGAAGATGTCAAAACAGCTGACATCTCCTTACAAAAATGCTAAGTGTTATCAGTTGTTATAACTACTGAAAAACATAAAACTACTGAAACTACAATGACTGAAGAACAAGCTCTTCAGTCGTTTTACAAAACTACTGAAAGTAAAAATATAAAACTACTGATATCACAACTACTGAAGTAGTACTCTTCAGCTGTTGTGACAAACTACAGTAGTTGTCTTCAGACTGAACTTTAGATGTTCATTAGCTGATGACTTCAGTAGATATCATCAGCTGATGTCTTCAGTCTTTGTCTTCAGACTTTGTATTCAGTTGTTGATCTTCAGCACTTGTAAACTCTTCAGCTGTTGTACTTCAGTACTTTGGTCTTCAGCTTCAGGATTGTGTTCTTCAGCTGTCAGCTTTAGTACTTGTGTTCTTCAGCTGGTCAGCTTCAGTACTTGTGTTCTTCAGCTGTTCAGCTTCAGTACTTGTGTTCTTCAGCTGTTCAACTTGAGTACTTGTGTTCTTCAGCTGTGTACTTCAGCACTTTAGTTCTTCAGCTGTTGAAGTCTTCAGCACTTGATCTTCAGCTGTTGAAGTCTTCAGCACTTGTCAAACTGCTGATGAAGCTTTCAGCAGTTGTTGTGATACCATGTGGACTTAGAGGTTTTCTGATCTTGGCTCATTGGTTCTTTTGGTCCAACAAAAACCCCCTGAACCAATGCAGCCAAAACCTCTAATTTATTTATTATCCCACTTATTGTTTGCAGAAAAGTTGGTCTTTTTCCTTCTTGATCAGTAGAGAAGATGACCCATATAAGCTCCGGCCTGGGAAGAAGTCTATGATATTTGTTTGGCAAGATATGAATGGGAACTCTGTTTTGGGGAACTGGACACAGAGTTGTTATCCCATTCATGAGATCTACTTCCCGTGTATGAGCCTGTAGGATTCTGTAGTGTAGGCTCTGAGAAACATGATTTGTTTTCCATGGTCAGGTTCTCGGCTTCACCATCAAACAATCCTTCTCGCCCATACAGCTCTGAGATGTACTTGGCATGTTTGCTGTTTTTGAGCTCAAATGTTGTAATTTGTCTACATGCAAACTCATCAGGATGATTCCTTCGAGTAGCAGACTGAGCTCATTCTGTTTGAAGTTCTCAAGCCTCTTGTAGACTAACCCTTTTTGATAATTCTGTTCTCTAGCATCTTCTGGGGTGGTTGTTTAGTCTCGTAGGCCTTCTTGAAATCTTCGACAATCTCCCAGGGTGATACTACAAGGGCCACTGTGATCTCTTCATCTACGATCCTTGACTTGACCCTTGTATCTCGAAGGAATGTCTTTCTTTACAATCCTGTGAGCCACCCTCAGATCAGGCCATACTCTCACCCTTTCCTTCTGATATTGAAATGTGTTGGCGAGAGTGTACAATCTCAGAGCTTCTTTCTTCATGCTGATAATTGATGAGGAGGCAGCATAGGTTTTGTCAATGCTTTTCAGCATTTCATCATCATGAAGCTTTTGCTGCTCCTCTTCTTCAATTTTTACTCTCACAACATCCATGTGTGAGGTGGGAGTGATGGGCATAGGTTTGGCTTTTGCCAGTGTTAGGACTGCAGACAGAGGCATCCTATCTTCTTCCACATCATCCTCTTCTTCTTCTTCTTCTAGCCTCAACACCCTCTCTTTCTTCTTCTTAGGTGCATCATCGGCTATTGGTTTAGATGGTAAGGGAGTTGGTTTTGTGGGTTGTGATTGTGGTTGTTTGGATTGGGCTTTGAGATTGGTTTGGAGATTTGAGGGGTAGGTTGTTTTTGAGTGGGTGGAAGGGAAGGTTGTTCCAGCATCTTGGTTGTGAGTTTAGCCTTTGTAAGTCTTGCCATTTCAAACCTTTTTCCAGCCCCGGCCTCATCAAGGGCTTCAATGATAATCCCCTTGTGGAATTGCTCAGACAGACAGATTCTGGTGGCTATAGCCAGAATACTGTCTCTGGTCCACGCGCAAATCTCCATCAAAGATCTTCCTAAGTATTTGGCAATAAAACGGATCATGATCTCCAATCTCTCCTTTTCAAGTGCATCATACCCAGCCCATCGGGTTTGAATCTCCTCCACTTCCAACCTCCTGATTTCACTATCTAATGTGGCTGATCAAAACCTTGTCTGAAGAGTTGCTCAATGATTTTATCCATGGATCGGCTGTGTGTGTATCATCAGCATCTTTTACCAGCTCTTCCAAGGATTTTTCTTCAGCAGTAGGTTGATCATCAGCACTTTTCTTTCGTTTATAGGTGATCAGTTGTTGCTTTTCTTTTCCACCTCTTGGCCTTGCTCTTGGGCCTTCTCATCCTCTGTTCTTTTCCTCTTCTTTTCTTTCACTACAGTACTCTCCCCCTTTTTGGATGCATTGGTGGTAGGGTTGGTACCGCAGAAAGTGTCTTTGCACAGCAGCATCAATCAATGGTTGTAAAGTTGAAAGCCTCTCATCAATGGATTAGTCACAATATCAGTGATTATAGGGTGATGAGAGAGGGAGGGAATTTGAAGGACAACAACTATTTGCTCAGGAGGGTTCTGTTCCTGAGAAATAGTGCCAGAAGCAGAGGCAGGTGGCTGAGTTATTAGGAGTGGCTCAGTTTAGGGAACCTTCAACTGAAGGTGCCATCTGTGGGTTGGTGGAGGCAGATGGTCTTTCTCCGTGAGAGAGTTGGTCAAGTAGGTTTTGCAGCCTACTGACTTCCTCCTCAAGGATTGTGTTCTGGGCAAGAACATCATAGAAAAAGCCCAGGTCATCATCAGCAGAAGCTGAATCACCTGACCTCCTATTGGAGCAGGATGAATGCACTGGGTGTAGACCAGTTGTAGCATGTGCCCCTTTGTCTTGGTACTGGGGACTTCCAGCCTCAGGACTATGTCCATCATCAGCTGTTGCCTCTAGTGAGGTCTTAGCAATGTTACCAGCCTCAGTCTGATCATGTGCTGATGCAGAAGAGGTGGCAGCCTCACTAGATATTCTAATCTCCCTATCTACACCAGGAGATAGAAGTGGTAAACCCCTATGCTGTGGGTTCTCAATTGCACTTTGGTCCTCCCCCTCAATGGTAGAGGTGTTCCCAGTAGTAAGTGGTATGTGGGGAGGGGGTGAGGAGTGCAATTGAGTCAGCACTTGTGCAACGATCAATGTTGGGCTGGGGGGCGGTTGCATGGGGTGAAGGGATAGAAGCAGTGTGCACCTGGGGAGGAAGGTGCTCTTCAATGGCAATCCCCTCAAGTGAGGAAGATCCCAGATGTGTGGGTACCCCTTGTGTGGTTGCTGCAGGCTCCTGTTGAGAGGAATCCTGAGCGGCTATGGCTGGAAGAGTCCTGATATCCACTAGGGGGTTATAACCAGTGGATATATCCTGCGTTTGTGTTGCAGGGGCATCCTCAGGGGACTCATTCCTGAGTAGCCGTTTTGGGTTCTTTTTGGTGGGTTTGGTGGGGATTTTGATTTGGAGGTGGTGGCTGTGGGTTCCAGCTGTGTGGGTTTGCACAGCTTGGCAGCCAATTGAGTGTGTGGTCAGAGTTGTGCCGGGAGTATACTTCAGGCAAAACAGCCGTAGCAGGGACTCCCAGGCCAAAGTCCCTCATCTTGAAGCTGGTTTGTAATGATGGCCATTATGAACCGTGGATATAATATCCAACGGTTAGCAGTTAGTTTTTGAGCCATATCCTTGAGCTCGGAAAATATTATTTCTGAAAAATTTAAAGGCTGTTGCTCAAGAATAGAATACATTACTGCTGCCACTTCGTAGACATTTGATCCCAAGACGAAGTCTTAGGAGCCAAACATACATTTACCATGTGAAAAATTAGGCGTTCAGCGTCATGGAAATGTTTCTTCATTATAGTGGAGGCACTAAGGTTGCCCTGATATCCATGATGGGCAAAGGATAGATCAGTTGTGCCCTTGGGATATCCAGCAGGAGAAATGGCATTCCAGATGTAGAGTTTGGCGAATTATTCAGGAGTGATGACCACTTCTTTGTTGTTGACGACCGAACGGAGAGATGGTGTGTTGTTCTCCCCAGTGGTGATGATGACGTTCATCCAAAACTGTTTGAGGGATTCGGCATGTAGAATGGGATTGAGAAGAAATGCGTTTTGTATTGTGACTGGACCATAAGATCGATAGCAGTATCGAACTTAGCCAGACTGGCGATTTAGTAAGGTAAGCTACACAGTTGTGTCGCGGTTTGATTTGCATGGACGCCATTTAGAAGAGCGAAGTTTGGAGAGGAACGTTAGGTTTGAAGAAGATGAAGCTTTGAAGGATTAGGTCAGGATATTTATAGGGTACGGGTTAGAAAACGACTGAAGGATATGGGTTAGTCATCAGTAGTTTTAAACGACTGTTGACATGGTATTACCCTTCAGACGTTGAAACAGCTGAAGTCGTGGTGTTAGGCATCAGTATTTAGAAAACTACTGAAAGCCATGGTTTTGACTTCAGATGATGAAACAACTGAGGACTTGGTGTTTGTCATCAGTAGTTGTGAAACTACTGAAGACAGTGGTTTTGTCATCAGTTGTTGTAAACAGCTGAAGACTTGGTATTAGTCGTTAGTAGTTAGAAAACTACTGAAGACATGGTTTTGCTTCAGTTGTTTAGAATGAAACAGCAGTTGTTGAAACAACTGAAGAGAAAGTTCTCTTCAGTAGTTTTTGTCAATTCATAGCCTTTCAGCTGTTTCATACTGTCCTCAACACTTACTCATCAGACCTTGCATCTGCTTTTCAGGTGTTTCATAGGACGTCAGTACTTTTCTGTTTGTAATGATTTCAGTAGTTGTAACTACATCAGTAGTTGTAACTACATCAGTAGTTTGGAACAGATAAAGTACTTCAGTACTTGTGAGGCATTTAGCCATCAGTAGTTATAAAAACTACTAAAGGTGAAAGGACTCATCAGTACTTATATGTGACATGAGTACCAATGATCACCAGTAATTACTACCGAAATCATCAGTAGTTGTCACTTATTCTAGCTGCAGCATACCAAGCCTTAACACAAGGTTTTGGAAAGTAACTATCCAAAGGCTTAGTAAAAATATCTGCAAGCTCATCAGCACTAGGCACAAACTTAGGATCAATCAGACTTTTTTCAAAGCAATCCCAAATAAAATGATGTCTGATCTCTATATGTTGGTCCTAGAGTGCTGGACTGGATTTTTGACAATACACAGAGCTGAAGCACTATCCATTAATAATGGAGTCTTAGTCTCTGTAATGCCATAATCCAGAAGTTGGTTCTGAAGCCAGGTACCTGAGAGGTGCAACTTGCAGCAGCAATGTACTCGGCCTCAGCAGTTGATGTAGCAACAGATGTTTGATTCTTACTCTGCCAAGAAATCAAACAGTTGCCTAGGAATTGACAACCACCAGAAGTTGACTTTCTAGTTAACTTGCACCCTGCATAGTCACTATCCGAAAAAGCAACTAATTTGCAAGAGTGTCCAGTGGAATACCATAAACCCAGAGATTGTGTACCTTGCAAATATCTAAAGATTCTCTTGACTGCAATCAAATGAGACTCTTTAGGAGCAGCCTGAATCTAGCACAAACACATGTAGCAAACATAATATCTGGTCTAAAAGCTGTTAAATACATCAAGGACCCAATCATACATCTGTAAAGCGTTTCATCAACAGCTTTACCTTTCTGATGAGCATCCAGTTGTGTGGTGTTGCACATGGGAGTAGAACAGGCTTACAGTTTTGTAAATCAAACTTTTCAAAAGATCTTTTGTATATTTTGACTGATGAATAAAAGTTCCATCAGCCTTTGTTGTTTATTTGCAAGCCTAGAAAGAACTGTAATTCTCCTATTGCACTCATTTCAAACCTCTTTTTCATTAATGTTGTAAAATCATCACACAACTGGGGATCAGAGGATGCAAAAATAATATCATCAACATAAATCTGAACAAGTAGCTTATGCTGATCCACCTTCTTAATAAACAAAGTTTTATCAATGGATCATCTAGTGAAATTATTCTTAAGAAGAAAAGTAGAGAGTGTCTCATACCAGGCTCTAGGAGCTTGTTTCAAACCATAAAGAGCCTTATCAAGTTTATACACCCATTCAGGATGTTTATTATCCTCAAATCCTGGTGGTTGAACACATAAACTTCTTCCTTTTTTACCATATAAAAATGCACTTTTGACATCCATTTGAAAAACTTTAAGATTGTGGAATGCAGCATAGGCTAAGAACAATCTGATTGCCTCTAGTCTGGCTACAGGGGCAAAGGTTTCATCATAGTCAATTACTTCTCTTGTGAAAACCCCTGTACAACCAGTCTAGCCTTGTTCTTAACAATAAGCCATTTTCACCAGTTTTATTCCTAAACACACCATTTAGTGCCTATTGCACACTTACCTGGGGGAAGAGGAACAAGTTCCCACACTTGCTGTTCTTGAACTGAAGTAGCTCAAGCTGCATAGCTCCACAACCCATCCATTGTCTCTCAAAGCAACATGGTAGTTCTTGGCTCTAGCTGACTGATGAAGAGAGCATAGAAGCAGAAGTTAGACAATTGACTTCTGGTTGAAACACCAGCATTGATATCACCATAATCTGAGACATGGGGTGATTCTTCAGTTCTTGATAAACAATGAGATCTGTGCAAGTGTTTGTAGAACCTTCAGCAGCAGCAAATGTGATGTAGACTCTTGAAACCAAGAACTAGATGGTAACTCAAAAGATGTAGAGGAAACAGAGATCTTATCAGCATTTGTTGGGTGGAACTGCTGAAGCTACAGGAACATCAAGTTTAGCAGACACAGGCAGTTGGTCACTAAACTTGAATAGGTGAGTATTGATATTATCATCATCATCATCAATACCACCAGGGGAAGACATGCTACAGAAGATGATTTATCCACAGGATCTGCAACAGCTGGAGGTTGATAAGGAACATATTGCAGTATGTCCAAATCAAACAACTCCATAGGGTTTTGTGGAATCTTGTCCAAGGAGATTCATTAAACTTCACATGCAAAGTCTCTTCAACTATCTTTGTTCTGCCAGTTGAAGACTCTGTATGCCTTGCAAGTAGATGAATAACCAACAAAATACCCTGCATCCACCTTAGGATCAAATTTATGGAGTTGATCGTTTGTGTTGAGAATAAAACAGGGACACCCAAATGCTTTGAAAAATGAAATTAGAGGAGCCAAGTGATGGAGAACTCATATGGAGTCTTCATCAACCTCTGATTTACTAAAACTCTATTTTGCACATAGCAAGTTGTGTTAACAGCTTCAGCCCAAAAGGTCAGTGGCAAACCAGAGTCAGCCAGCATGGACCTTGCAGCTTCAATGAGGGTCCTGTTCTTTCTCTCCACTACTCCATTTTGTTCTGGAGTCCTTGGGATGCTAAACTGCCTTTTGATTCCCTTTAGAGATAGAAGTCATCAAGTGTATGGTTTCTGAATTCAGTTCCATTATCACTCCTGATACACTTGACGGGAAGGGAATACTACTTCTCAATATACAACACAAAGTTAATAACCTTCTTAGCAACCTCATCCTTTGAATGTAGAAAGAAAGTCCATACAAATCTGGAGTAATCATCCACAATTACCAGACAGTATTTCTTCTTTGACATGCTCATCACTCTCACAGGACCCAATAGATCCATATGCAGTAATTGCAAGCAGGCAGTGGACTTAGGCTCTTCAATAGGAGGGAATGAGACTTTGTGCTGTTTTCCTTTTAAACAAGCAGTGCAGGTTTCATCACAGTGGAACTCCTTTATTGGTAAGCCTCTGACTAAACTATTGGTGGATAAGCTGATTCATGTTTTTGAAATTAACATGACCCAGCCTTCTGTGTCACAGTTAGATTCTTGAGAAGAGGCTTTGGAAAATAGGCAATGATTGCCTCGGAGATCTATTTTCTTGGAAAGATCTAAGGCATACACTCTTCCTGTCCTGTTGGCTCTCAGGAGAGTGTGATCATCCAACGCCTTATCAATCAAATGCAGAACTTTGGATGACAGAATCCTACAGTTCTGACTGGTGAAAAGAGCAACATGCCTTTATCACACATTTGACTGACACTCAAGAGATTGTACTTGAGATTTTCCACATGATTAACATCATCAAATTTGATTTCTCCATTGGAGACAAAGCCATTTCCAATGATGTAACCCTAGCATCATTACCAAAAGAAACAAACCCCGTCTTTCCTTGAGAGTAGTCATGAAGAAGAGAGCTGTTCCAGTCATGTGCATAGATCCCCCAATGTCTACATACCAGATGCTACTTTGGCATGTTGGAGAACCCTGCAATAATAAACAATCGGTTACTTTTGGAGACCCAAACCTTTGGGTTTTGGGCCTGGTCTCATCAATAGATGGTAAACTAACAGGTTTATTTGAAACAACAGCCTGAGAGGAAGAAGATGGTGAAGAAGAGGAATCCTTTGGCTTGGATCTCATTTTCTGTGGTTTCAACATAGGAGCATCTAGTTGGTTAACTCTACCCAACAGATGTTGAACCATCATAACCAGTGTGTCTGATTTTGTGATAAAGCTTTCAACTCATCACACACATTGCCAGTGGAGTTTGATAGTTCTATGTTGCACTTCTTCTTCTGAGCACTCTCAACTGTCACCTGTTTAACCCCTTCCTTTTTAGATTTCTTTGAGGACTTAAGGGTTACAGGATTTGATGTTGCTGATACAAATGTGGTCAAACTCAGTTTTCATTTTTACCATTTTCTCTTATTTCTTCTTTTTGTTTGAGTTTGGAACCTCTTTTGTACCAGCAATCATCTGTAAGATGATTGAACAAACCACATACTTCACATGGTTTCTTCTTCGTCTTAGGTTGATCATCAACTAAAGAGGTGAAGCAACTGAAGACTTGTTCTTCAGTGCTTTGGAAGCATTGTTTGCTTTCTTGACTTCCTCTTTAGTAGCCTTCAAACTCTTTCTACTGACGTTTCTTCTCTTCAGTACTAACAGTAGTTGGAGTTTGAACTTCAGGTTTCAGGACTTTCAGAATTAACTCCTGAGTTGATCAACTCATTGATCATGTGAGTGTCAACATTGGACCATCAACATCAGCTGATAGGTTCTGAGAGGGCTTGATGCTGACTTCTACTTCGGATTGTGCTGTATCAGAAAGTAGATCACATGATGAGATGGATGGTTATTACTCACCATCAGATTCTACCTCTGCTCTTGGAGTAAAATCTGTAGGTGGAGCAGTGTGATTGTAACCAATGCCAAACTTCACATTGGAAGCAGATTGCTTACTAAGAAGCATTTCAAAACCTTTGCATGATTGTACCCATCTATCACACTCTACCTGGGTAACTGCAAGGGTTTCTTTGAGATCTTTATACTTCTCTAGAAGTATCTCTTCCCTAGCCTTATCATCAGTTATTTGGCATTTCAGTTTGTAAATCTCATTTTTTATCATTAAGCACAGACTCAAATTCAGCTTTGCTTTTGGAAATTATTTGTTCTAGCTCAATGTTCTTGTTGATTAAAGCTACATTTGCTTCTCTAATAGATGCAAATGCTGTTATGCATGTGTCAGAACATAATTTGGCTTTTGCCTCAGAGGATACATGTGATACCTTTGGTGTAGAGGCATTAGAGGATGAAGTATCAGCAGAATCCAAAGCCATAAGAGCTAGATTTCCAAAGGGACTTTCACCACCATGTTGACCAGCACCTGAGAACAGTTGTTCATGACCAGACAAGTCATCTGGTAAACTGCTCCAGTCAACAACTCCTGGGGTGAAGAAGCTGTGTTGTTGAGGTTGAGTTTGTTGATGAGATTGGGAAGGCTGTGGTTCAGGCAATGCTTGTGGTTGTTGTGCAATTGGAGCTTGAACAGGATTTTGTTGAGGCACATAATAGCAGGGATAAGGATATGACATTTGACCCTGGAAAACAAAGTATGCAGGAGATCTAGGATGTGAATAATGACCAGAACCAGCAGGATGTTGCCCTCTGTTTTTGTGGACTAGTACTAGGAAAAGTCACAAAGGGTGCAGAAGAGTTAGATCCAGTTGATCTACACTCTCTTGCAAAGTGTCCCAGCCTTTGGCATTTGTGACACCTCAACTTACTCTTGTCAAAACAACTTTGGTTTTGCCAGAGAGTCCAGGAAATTTCCTGCCTGTTCTCTTATAGAACTTCTGAGATCTGATATTAATCAATGCCATTTGGCTCAGAATATCCATCTCTTCTAGATCATCATCAGCTATTCCTTTCAGATCATCCATGATGAAGCATAAATTGTCACTATTACTGCCAGAATGACTCTCAATACCAACAAATGCATGATCATAACTATTTGAAGAGAAATCTATATGCTCATCATAATTGATTTCAGATGCAGCATATTCTGACTCATGACCAACCAAGGCAGTATTCCCTGGTACAAAGTCATCAGTGAGCTTTCCTGATGAGGACAGTTTCCTCTTCTGCTCTATCTCTCTTTCAAATGTAAGCAGTTTCTGATGAAGTTGGTGAGAGATAGGCCATCTAGATTGCACTGGAGCTTAAGACAATAGTGTATGTGTCCCATCTCTCAGGCAGTGATCTAAGGAATCTGTTGTTCATCTGCTATTGGTGTATTCCTGTTTCACCATTTTCAGCTCAGATATCAAGCAGGAAAAGCGCTCAAACTGTTGAGTCAGTGTCTCACCCTTTCTATGAGAGAATGTCTCATATTGTTGGGCAAGGATTTCTCTATTGTTTGCTAAGACCTCATCTGTGCCACTGAATTGTTCCTTCAGGGCATTCCAGAGATCATGAGCAGTTTCATGATGCATAAGCCCAGAATAGATTTCATTAGGCAGTGCCATGGCCAGAATTCCATGGGCTTTAGCATCAATCTCAAACAGTTTCCGATCTTCATCAGAGTATTGTTCCTTCTTCTTCGGAACCATTTGATTGGTTTCCGGATTGTTCACCATAGGCTTATGTGGTCCATGTACCACAGATGTCCAACAACTGAACTGTTAACAGACAGGTGATGAAGCATTCTTCGTTGCCATATGTTATACTCGGTCCTAACCAGCATCGGAGGCTTTTGAGGAACCGGTATTGTGAGGATCATTAGAAGGAGTCGTCATCTCAGATTCAATCAAATTCGGTTAAGCTAAAACAGATTTAGAACAAAAACGCAACAACCAATTGAACCAGAAGATCTCAAAATAAATGAACGAAAGTGACAGAAATTCAATAATCTATAACCATTTCTTGTGAATACGCTAATTCAATCAAACACAGATATCAATTAGCAGTTTCAATGATCAATTTTTAGATCGATCAATGATTAACCAGCTCTGATACCACTTGTTAGGATCAGTGATCTATGTTTGATTGATTAGAGAGTATGCAGCGAAATCGAACAATGAATTAGCCAATTCACAAGAACGAAATGATATTCAATAAGAACAAGACGGTTAAGAGAGAGAGAATTTCTGTAATATATTTCATTCAATATTCGCTTTCGTGGTAACAGAATGTCACAATTACAATTAGGTCGACACCTCTTATATAAGAGATGTGACGTTTGCTGATGTCACTTGATAGTGACATCTAACAGATTTATTACAACTGAAACACAACTACTGAAGATGTCAAAACAGCTGACATCTCCTAACAAAAATGCTAAGTGTTATCAGTTGTTATAACTGCTGAAAAACATAAAACTACTGAAACTACAATGACTGAAGAACAAGCTCTTCAGTCGTTTTACAAAACTACTGAAAGTTAAAATATAAAACTACTGATATCACAACTACTGAAGAAGTACTCTTCAGCTATTGTGACAAACTACTGAAACTTCAGTAGTTGGTCTTCAGACTTGAACTTCAGATGTTCATCAGCTGATGACTTCAGTAGATATCATCAGCTGATGTCTTCAGTCTTTGTCTTCAAACTTTGTACATCAGTTGTTGATCTTCAGCACTTGTAAACTCTTCGGCTGTTGTACTTCAGTACTTTGGTCTTTCAGCTTCAGGACTTGTGTTCTTCAGCTGTTCAGCTTCAGTACTTGTGTTCTTCAGCTGTTCAGCTTCAGTACTTGTGTTCTTCAGCTGTTGTACTTCAGCACTTTAGTTCTTCAGCTATTGAAGTCTTCAGCACTTGATCTTCAGCTGTTGAAGTCTTCAGCACTTGTCAAACTGCTCATGAAGCTTTCAGCAGTTGTTGTGATACCATGTGGGACTTAGAGGTTTTCTGATCTTGGCTCATTGGTTCTTTTGGTCCAACAGTGTTACACATGTAGAATGGTTTGTGCATAGTGCACATATAGCAGATGAAATAGTGACAGGATTGTCATTCCATCCTGTCTTCCTTTTGGACAAGCAATCTTGGAAGATGTGAATCAAGAATATCCATTGCAAAACCGCCAACCCTTTCACTATATGTTTTCCCTCATATCCTCATTCATAGCCAATGTTGACAAAGAAGGTGTCAAGACCGTGTACGTATGGAATATTAATAGATTCTGCATTTATATCGAATCAAATAGTGCGGAATCCTATTTGATTTGCGACCCAATGAGTGAGAACAATTACCCGATCGATTTAAGACTGAAACTAAATGTTATGAATGAGTAGAGATCGATCGGGATTGATCTATAAAGTTGGACAGGATTCCTTGGACGTTCTAGACGGCTAGGGTTCGTGTATTATGAAGTATGCTCTTAATTGTTTATCCAAGTCCCGTTTTTCCATGAATTAAGGGTTTAGTCGTCCGACTGAATCATGCGATTGATCCATATGCAAGACTGAAGGTTCAGTCATGCGACTGAGTCAATCTTATGTCTCAATCGTGCGACTGATCCAGTCTCCCGGTTTAGTCGTGCGACTAGTCCATAAGCATGATGTATTCATGCGTATGGTCCATAAGCATGGTCCATTCGCATGAAGACTCATACGAGTAAGTTTGAACACATTTCTCCATCATTATTGACTAAGAACTATGCACAACAACCTCA
Source organism: Flaveria trinervia (assembly GCA_025506515.1). Taxonomy (NCBI): domain Eukaryota; kingdom Viridiplantae; phylum Streptophyta; class Magnoliopsida; order Asterales; family Asteraceae; genus Flaveria; species Flaveria trinervia. The sequence goes on from CM046457.1 coordinate 42,203,498, forward strand.
AACCTATATAGTAAGTTCATTATTCTTTAACACACAATAATAATATGAAATATTAAACATTATAAACATCAACAACATATTATATTTCATTTAACCCATTCATTACATATGTGTAAGACATGAAAGACTTTTACATTAAGCATATAAACTAGGGACATATGTTTCAACAAATGCCCCCTTGGACCTAGTTTACTCTATTGTCTGACATCCTTCATATGCTCTTCAAACTTCTTGTAATTCTCCTCTCTTATGACTCCTTCGTGTATTTCAAATGCAAAGAAGAGTCGTATCATATTTTCGAATTGGAGGGCTTGTACAATATCTTGTGTGTCGTAGAATAATGGCCACTTGTATGGAGTGTAGACATCTTCAGCCGATAAGTTCGTAAGCCACATTGGATCAAATACACTGATAGTTTCCATTTTACCCTCTTTGTTCAGAACTATGACCGGTTCACCTATCCTACAATCTTAATACCACCATTTGAAATATGGAGTGAAGTCCTGAGGCATTTCCCGTAAGGGAATCGTTAACATTATGCTTTGGGGACTCCACTTCAGCATTACTTTTGGCTTCCTAGATATAGGATCCACTTCTGACCTACAGATGTACCTCTTCGGTGTTAAGGTCTAAAGTTTACCCACCTGGTTTGGTATTCCTTATTTAGTGTAGCTTTAAACCAACTTGACATCTTCCTTGGATTAGCATATAGCAGATCTAAGCACGCCAGTCAGTTGAGCTCAAAACAAGGAAGAGTCTTCAGATCATATGGATATCTAAAGTACTCAATCCCTTTTTCTCTCTTTACAGCATATACGTTTATGTCCTCAAAATAGGCCCACGCTATTATCTTGCCCGACACCTTCTGATGTTTCTTGACTTTGTAGAGGTTGGTGTAAGCATTTTGATTTGGAGTCATGCGCTGGGCTCTTATTGCAGCAAAACAAGCTACCCATTCAGCCTTCTTGATATCAACATTTGCATCTGAGGCCTGGGCTTGGTTTCATCCTTTTCTTTTTCCTTCTAAATTTCATCCAGCTTCTCAAACATAGCACTACCGAAAGTATCACCCAAGTTGGGTATCATATTTCCCTTGCCGTCAGTGTACTTTAGATAATGTTCAGAAGTGACACCCTCTATCTCTATTTCATCAACATCTTTCAGCTCATCATCACTTATAACATCTACCATTGGAGCATTTTTGACAAGCTCGTCAGGATTCAGTTTGAACATCTCCGCAAGTTGCTCGTCGGTCAGATCATGTATAATTTCTCCTTCTTCGGGTGTGTAGCTCAGTGACCTTCTGACGATCCCTTGCAAATCAAGAATCATAATGAATTGAGACTTGATTTGCTGAAGGGTAGCAACATCGTATTCATCCGACTATGGAGTTTTATCTGCTTGATTAGATGTTAGTTCTCTAGAAAGATTAACATGTTGTCTTTATGTGTCTTTTTACTATTTGTAATAGTATATGGACTAGTTCTGTAATTTTGTTAGTTCCTTTTGTATCATTATAAATAGCTTAGATTGTTGCAGTTAGTAAGAGAGACGAAAACTGCTTACTCAATTTGTAATTGTCTTTGCTTGATATTAATAAAACTATGAATTTTGTTGATATCTTGCTTGATTTCATTACTTTTCTTGTATTTCTTTGAATTGTGTTCATAGATCATCACAGATTGATATATTCGATCCTATCAAATGGTATCAGAGCTGTTGGTAGAGTGATCTTTGAGTTCTGTCAAAGTGTCAAAGTCAAAAATTCACTGAATCTGTGTTTGATAGACAATTCAATTAAAATTTTGTGGATTTCAGATGTGTTTCATCATCAGAAACAGGTTTTAAAGCACAATTAGCCGTTAAATTCATCAAATTCAAGATACTTTATTGAATTTGTGTTCGAAAAGGTCACTATTTTTCGAACTGAAAATCAAAAAATTGATTGATTTGTTGTTGATATTGAACGAAATTGATGTTAGAAGAATGATTATCGGTATAAAACATGTGTAATTAGAAAGTTTCAATCCAATTCATCAACTTTTGAAGAATTTCAGAAGGTTTGAGTTAGTTACATTCATATGAACATGATGAATGTGGCGCATTAGGGTTGAAGTTTGCTGAAAAATTGTCCAAGTGTTAGGCGTTTGACTACTGTATAGTCGCTTTAACACTATTTGGACGTTTTCAGTTAAGACGTTTGACTACTGTTGAAGAGTACGAGTTCACATGTATCATCTCTATTGAGGCGTATTAGAACTGCTTAGACGTTTGACAACTGTTGAGGCGCTTTACAACTGTGTAGGTGCATTACAAATGTTTAGGCGTTTCACTACTGTTCAGATGCATCAACTTAGGCGGTTTGGAAAATTTTTCTAAGGCAGTCCCTTAGACGTCTCTCAACCTAGGCGCATTAACTGTTTGGACGTTTGATTACTGTTCAGGCGCATCACCCTTGATACTTAGAATTTTTTTTAAGAAAATTTTTCAAAAACTTTTTCATTTCTTTTCTTATTTCAAAATATAAGAAAAACAACGAAAATATGAGAATGGTCAAATCAGAAGATTCTGAAAATAGAGTTCCAAAACTTAAAAATAGAGCTAATTTTAAAAATTGGTCTCTTAGGTTAAAACATCATTTAAATTCCATTGACACTAATCTTTGGAAATCTATAGAGAAATGACCATACATACCTATAATCACTGATGGGCCTGACAGAGGGTTTGTTTATACTAAAGATTCTCAAGAACCCTATCTTGAAGATGGTCTTCAAGGAGATGATTCAAGAAGAGTAAATAATGATATCAAAGCATATTCTTGATGTGTAAAGGATATCAAACTGGATACACCATGTATAAAGCCTTAAAGAACATTTGTGAAGGAGGCAAGGAGATTCAAAATCTCAAGAAACAAAAGTTGAAAAGGCAATTAGAATTGTTTCAACATTTGTCTGGAGAAACCATAAATCAGATAATGAACAGATTTGTTCAACTTACAACTGAGATGTCAATAGCTGGTATTAAGCCTAACCTTGAAGATCTAAATCTTAGACTACTCAATGCTTTACCCTCATCATGGAAACAAACAGTAACCTTACTAAAGCATACTGAGAAGTTCCCTATGGATCTAGACTACTCATTGCCAAGATATAGTCAGTAGAGATTGATGAATGCTAAAGGAATAATGATAGAGCAGCATCAATGTCTTAGTATCAGTTTGTTGCTTCTCCTGCAAATACTATTGAAAATGCATTGATGACAAAAAGTGAGAAAATTACAGAAGAAGAGGGAGATTTGTTTGTTGGAGCAGAATTTTTCACTGATTCATAATTTACTAGTGCTCCTGCTTATACAACATAGTCTCATTCTCAATCTCCTCCTAAATCTCAGTCTCAAACATCTAATTTTCAAATAGAGACTTCTTCATCTAACTCTGCTAAATCTAGCAAGGTTAATGATGTGATTAACATCCTCTTAGAGGATGAAGAGTGTAAAACTGCATTCACTGCATTTATGGCTAGCTTTCAAGCAAATCAAGGTAGCCATTTAACTCAATTAGACCTTGTTTTGTAGGATTTGTTTGAAATGGATCCTGAAGATGTTGAAGAGATGGACTTAAACTCGTAGATGGTGATGATTGCTTATAGGACACAAAAACACTCATGTGTCGATAGGAAGTGCTAGCCAAGTGCTAACAAGACTGTTCGATTGATAAGTCAAAATCAAGGTGTTTTAACTATAACAGTTATGGACATTTCTCAAGAGAATGCAAAGCTCCAAGGAATAATGGAGGAAATGCTCAATAAGTCCTAGAAATCAAAGGTTTCAACCAGCTCAGAAGACTTTTAAAAAGCCTTATCAAAGACTTACTATGCCTGAGCTTAAAGATGAAACAAAACCATCTGATGAAACCAAGAAAGCTTTAGTAGTCAGCATTAAAGATGGTTATGATTGGAGTGCATATACAGAATAGTTTACTAATGGTTTAACATCAAGCTTATCTCTTATTGTAGAAATACAGGAAGAAGATTGGTTAGAAAATAATGATCCAAAGGTGGAAAGTGAGAATGAAGAAGACGACTATGATTGGAGTGACAAATCTGATCCAAAGGAGGATAAAGATGAAGTAGCTCTAATGGCACAGTCTGATCAACCTAAGGTTGACACTTCGTCTTCAAAATCTGAAACCTTATCTCCAAAATTCCCTGAAATCCCATCTGAAGTGAGAGAAAAACTCTGCACAAAATCATGCTATGAACATGTTGAATACTATAGAAACTACTCACATAAAATATGTGAGAAATTAAAACAAGAAGAGTCAAAGCATAACAAACTAAAATGTGATCATAAAATAGTAGATCAAAAGATCATTTCTCTTCAAACTTCATGGAACAAAACTCTAAAAGAATTAGAAATTTTCTATAAACAATTGAAAGAGATGACCAAAAATCTTGAACAGGAGAAGATAGCACATGCTGCTACTCAAATGGATCTTGCTAAAGTCAAAAGTTCAAAAATGATTGTAGAAAAACTGGTAAGTGAGAGAAAAGATAAACAGAAAGCAAGGTTAGGTTTCACTCATGAACCTATGCCTGAATCTATTACAAACACTTTACCAGAGAACTTTAATACACATGACCATTCTCCTGAGAATAAAGCTAAACTTAAAGACTTTAGGTCAAAAACAAGAATTCAGAAGAAGAAAAGGAAAATGTAAATTTTTTGTTGAAAATGATAAAAAAAGATTAAAATGGTCATCCTATCAAGATAAAATCTATGAACGAAAAAAAAAACAAAAAAAATCACTTCTGATCAAATTAATTTTGTATTAGAAGAAGTGAAAGTTCAAAGAAAAGATAAAGATAAACAACAAGTAGGAACATCAGAAGATTCAAACACTCTTAATCTAAAACAAGTTCAATATGATGAAGGATTTGATCTGCCCAAGATACATACTAAATTGATGTGGCTAGTGTGATATGATCCAAGTCGGGTCATACCCAATAACAAGCAAAACAAACACCGATAAATAATATTCGTTGATAAGATCAAACAAATATTTATAAGCACCAACATAGAAACCGGGTTTTCTAAAACATTGCTTTTGATGATGAACAACATTATATGGATAATTTCATGAGAAATTACTTGTTTTATTATTTAAGTTGGTTAAATAATATTAAACAAAAGTGTATTAATTTTATAAGATAAAAGGGTTTTAATCTTATAAAATCAAAGTGTGTTTTGGATAAAAATTCAAATTGAGAGGGACCCTCTTGTCCTCATTTTCGGCCGCCCTTGGGGCATGCAAGGCCCTTGATGTACATCTTGGTTCTTGCAAACTTTATTCATTACAACACTCTTCCAAGATTACACATTCTCTCACACACACATAGAAAGTAATTTTCTCTCCAATCTCTCCATAGAACTCGGTTTTGGGAGCAGAAAATAGAAGCATTTCCAGCTCAAAACAAGTGTTGTTTTTGGCTGGAAAATCGATCCTCAAGAGAGTCTTTGAGGTGGTGTTGCAAGACCTAGCAAGTGGGTGTTTGGAGGAAGCTTGGGGTATCATCTCTTGAGGATTTCTACTTTGAAGTCTTGACATTCAACATCATCTCCTAACCTCCATTCCACATTTCTAAAGGTAGTATATATGGTTGATATATGTATGTTGTGATAGTGTGTTTTCCATATAATAAGATCCTTGTTTTGGGTTTTGCTTTAACATTATGTATATGATACATTAACCCTTATTTGAGCTGAAAATCTGCTGCGTTTTACATGTTAATAGCTAATATGTCTTGATTTACATCTACAAAACCCAAAAATGGCATCTAGCCGGATTATATGGATACATGCTTCCAACATGAAATTTTCGGGTCCTTTTTCTCTAAAAAGTGGGCTGGAAATTTCTTTTTTTCATGGAAGTCCCTTTGTTTTCAAGATATTACTTTATATGCATGTAAAGATCTTGAAAAATATAGATCATATGATGGTTTGTTTGTTTGGACATAAACCCACATGTTCTTGGTTTGTGTTGGCCAAAAACTTGGGTTAAAAGGGGCTGCCACATTATCGTTTTGGACTTGTTTTGGATGTGTTCTAAGTGCACAAAGCCTAGCCATGACCTTGTGATTGATTATATTGTGATTGTGTTTCATTTGGATGTAATAAAGCATATGTAATTTATTTATTTCATTTGGTATGTAATAAATAGATTAGCTTGTATCCTTTTACTAGAAAAATGTATTAGGACCTTTTCTATGTAATAAGCTTTTGGGGGCTGTTTTGTAACACATAAAGGAAGCCTAAAGATGATGATGGAATCACAACACAAAAGGCATACTTGAAGCATTTGGATGCAAGTTCAAGTGGGAGTTCATCAACTCTACAATGTGTCATGTTTTACCTTTGGATTGACTCCTTAACACACTTGTTATGGCAAGCAAGTGTGTTCAAAATTATTGGCTTTGGTTGTGCACTTATTATATTATGTTTGCTTGTTTGTTTGGTTATCTTGGTTGTGTTTGTTTGGATTGAATATTGACAAACTAGTTTAACAACTATAGCGCATCAAGCATAAAAATGGTTCTTTATAATCATTAAATGGATTAATAAAATGAGTTTATAAGGGTTAATGATTTAATAAAAATGGGTTTTATTAAAAGGAACCTTAAAAATTGTTTTTCAAATAATACCATGCATTTGAATGCATACAAGTTGTATGGTATAAAAGATTTTCTATAACTAAGTTTTAGAAACTTCAAAACCCTTTTTTTTTTTTTTTAAAAAAAAACAAGTTTAACACCATCCTTTTAAACAACACTCAATTCACTTGTAACTTATTTATGGGATAAAGTCACCTAACCATAAATGTAGAACTTGAGAAGTTGAGGTGAAATTACTATATTTGTGGGATAAAGGTCACCTAACCACTTATATTAGTGATACCACACGTGTGTCTAAGTAGGACGACTTGATTTGGAAATCATGCATTAGGATCACCGAAGCGTGACGTACAAACGGTGTTGATGGGATTAACATGCCAAACTAAACATAAGATGTTTAAAATGATCCCATAAAAACTAGAAATTGTAATGGGTTACAATTGTCAAAACGTTGACTACCTTGTTAATTTAAATAAGGGATAAAGGTCACTAACCGATATTTAAATGTAACGTTGGATTCTAGTTTTAATTATTAATTGTCTATGAGACGTAAAAGGGTATTAATAATTAAAAATTGCTTAAACATCGAAATACTAAAATTTGAACTTTGTAATATTGTAGATGGCTAACAATAACAACGCTATCCCGACCGTCCATAACCTATCACTAAGAACGATCCTCGAAAAGGAACGTCTAAACCATGGGAACTTCATGGATTGGTATCGAAACTTGAGAATAGTTCTCAAGCAAGAAAAGAAGTCCTATGTGTTAGACGATCCCATTCCCGATCAACCCGATGAGAGTGACGTTGAGGCCTTTGCCGAGTGGGTCAAGTACACCGAGGACTCCGCAGCAAGTCATGTCTCATGCTAGCGAGTATGATTCCCGACTTGCAAAAGGACTTTGAAAACCACAATGCCTTTGACATGATCACCCAGTTGAAGGAAATGTTCTAACAACAATCAAGGGTAGAGCGCTTCGAAACGGTTCGAGCGCTCCATGCATGTCGGGCGATGGACGAGACCCAATCGGTGTCATCCTACGTTTAAGATGAAGAGCCACATTGATCGCCTCGAAAGGCTTAACTGTCGTGTGTCCAACGAGTTGGCAACGGATTTGATCCTCAACTCTCTATCAAAGAAGTTTGATAGTTTTGTTATGAACTATAACATGAATGGTTGGGACAAGAGCATTGGTGAGCTTCATTCAATGCTAAAAACGGCCGAGGCGGGCATGGGTAGAAAGGTTCTTCCGGTCCTTACGATCAATGAAGGAGGTAGTAGGAAGAGGCACCTCCCCAACCCTAAGGCAAGCATTGCCAAAGGGAAGGGGCACGTCAAAGGAAAGGGAAAGGCAAAAAATGGAACCCCCCAAACCAAAAGAAAAGAAGCAAAAGGTTGCTCAGATGACCCTGTTTTGAGTGTGGTGAGGTAGGCCATTGGAAACGCAATGTCCGGTCTATCTCAAAGCGTTGAGGTCGAAGAGGGGACGGGCAAACCTCAGGTACAATCTTTATGATACATGTTGAGCTAAATGTTATTTCTTCTAACACATGGGTATTAGATACCGGATGTGGAACTCATTTTGCAATTTGTTGCAGGGGTTCAAAAGAAGTAAGCATTATTCAAAAGGGGAAGTTAGTCTCTTCATGGGCAATGGTGCAAAGTTCATGTGGAAGCCCAAGGAGACTATGTTTTGAAGCTTCCAAGTGGTTTGGAAGTTATTTAAGGAATATTTGTATGCTCCTAGTTTGACTAGGAACATCATTTCTGTTTCCCGTTTAAGACAAATGGTTATGATTTCAAATTTGTTGACAATGATATCATGTATTTTGAATCATGTGTTTATTTTAAGGCTATTCCTTGTAATGGTATATGAATTGGTTCATGATAACACAACATATGATAGCTCAATGTACCAAGCAACCACCAAAAGGCTCAAATTAGATTTGAGTGATTCCTATCTTTGGCATTGTCGCCTTGGACACATAAATAAGAATCGTATGCATAAACTTCAAAGAATGGTCTTTTGAAAACCAATGAAAATGATTCATTCGATATGTGCGAGTCTTGCTTACAAGGTAAAATGACAAAGGCCCTTTTAGTGGGACTAATGAAAGGGCGAAAGATTATTAGGGATCATACATTCGGATGTATGTGGACCTTTTAAACCAATGACTAGGAATGGTGAAAGATACTTCATTACCTTTACCGATGATTATAGTCGTTATGGGTATGTGTACTTGTTAAGACACAAACATGAATCTTTTGAAATGTTCAAAATATTCAAGAATGAAGTTGAAAATCAACTGAACAAAACGGTCAAGGTTCTTCGCACAGATAGAGGAGGTGAATACCTAAGTAGTGAATTTCAAGAGTATCTTAGAAGTTGTGGGATTGTCTCACAACTAACTCCACCTGGAACACCACACATAATGGTGTGTCTGAGAGGAGGAATCGAACTCTATTGGATATGGTTCGATCTATGATGGCTAGAAGTACACTACCTCTGTCATTTTGGGGTTTCGCGTTGCTCTCCGCGGCCCGTATTTTAAATATGGCCCCAACCAAGAAAGTGGAAAGGACACCTTTCGAAGTATGGCATGGAAGGGTCCATCATTATCATATTTGAAAGTTTGGGGGTGTGAAGCTTATCCTAAGCAACACACTCCGAACAAACTGGAAGGGCGATCCACGAAGTGTATCTTATCGGATATCCTAGAGATTGTATTGGATATTATTTCTATGATCCGACAGAGCAGAAAGTGTTTATTGCTCGAAAGGCAGAGTCTTGGAAACTAAGTTTCTTTTGGAAGAAACTAGCGGAAGAACAGTGGAACTTGAAGAGGTTCATGATTCACAAGAAGATACACAATTGGTTAATACTAGCAATCAACATGAGGGATTTGAGATGATCATATGGATGATCAAAATACACAAAACGTTCGCAGATCTGGTAGAATTAGTGTTCCTCCTGAGAGATATGGATTTTTCATGGATGGATGCTATGTGGTAGATTCAGATGAACCAACCACATACCAAGATGCAATATCAAAACCTGATTGTGACAAATGGCAAGAAGCCATGAACGTTGAGATGCAATCCATGTATGATAACCAAGTCTGGGAATTGGTTACACCACCTCTTAAGTCCAAGATAGCTGGGAGTAAGTGGGTTTTCAAGAGAAAAAACCGATATGCATGGAAACTTGGATACCTATAAAGCTAGACTTGTAGCAAAAGGTTTCACTCAAACTCAAGGGGTTGATTATGATGAAACCTTTTCACCTGTGGCAATGCTAAAGTCTATTAGGATATTATTTGCCATAGCAGCATATTATGACTATGAGATATGGCAATTGGACGTCAAAACCGCTTTCCTTAATGGATATCTTGAGGAAGATGTCCATATGAAACAGCCTGAAGGTTTTGTCGATCCAAAACATCCTGAAAAGGTATGCAAGTTAAAGAAGTCAATATGGATTGAAACAAGCATCAAGAAGCTGGAATTACCGTTTTGATGATGAAGTAAAGAAATTGGCTTCATCAAAAACGCTGATGAAGCCTGTGTATATAAGAAGCTAGTGGGAGCACTATCACCTTCCTTGTATTATATGTTGATGACATTTTACTATTTGGAAACGACATTCCAACCTGGATGGTGTAAAAGCCTGGCTTGGAAGCTGTTTTTCCATTAAAGATCTTGGTGAAGCCACCTATATTTTGGGTATAAAGATCTATAGGGATAGATCAAGACGACTGATAGGTTTAAACCAAAGTGCATACATTGATAAGATCTTGAAAAGGTTCAAGATGGAGAATTCTAAGAAAGGTCTGGTACCTATTCAAAAGGGGACTATATTGAGCTCATCTCAATGCCCTAGTTCAAAGGTTGAACAAGAAAGAATGAGTGGAGTCCCATATGCGTCTGCTATAGGATCCATCATGTATGCAATGATATGTACTAGGCCGGACGTGTCATATGCTCTAAGTATGACAAGCAGATATCAGCAGAATCCTGGTAATAGTCATGGATGCTATTAAGAGTATTTTGAAATACCTTAGGAACACTAAGGATATGTTCTTAATATATGGATCTGGTGAGGAGGAGCTCGTGGTAAAGGGTTACACAGATGCAAGTTTCCAAACTGATCGAGATGATTCTCGATCACAGTCGGGATATGTCTTCATTATGAATGGAGGAGCGGTCTCTTGGAAGAGCTCAAAGCAAGATGTAGTGGCATTATCTACAACAGAATCTGAATACATCGCCGCTTCACTGGCAGCTCAAGAAGCTGCGTGGCTTAGGAAGTTCATTGCTGATCTAGGGGTCGTTGCTACCATTCAAGACCCCCTAGAGATCTTTTGTGACAACGAGAGGGCGCGATTGCTCAAATCAAGGAACCTCGTGCTCATCAAAAGACTCGGCACATTGAACGGAGATTCAACTACATTAGGGATGAAGTTGAAAAGGGAAAGATATGTATTCGCAAAGTTCACACCGATCAAAACATTGCGGATCCATTCACGAAGCTCTTAGACAGGTCAAAGCATGAAAGTCATACTTGGGCCTTAGGACTTCAATATTCTAGTAATTGGACTTGATCAAATTCGTATATTGGATATTGGAACTTATGTTATTTGACTTAATTATATGGTTATAATTTTCATTTGTTCTTCTATTTAACATGTTTAAATCCGTGAATAAGTAAGTTATTCTAAAACGTCCGTAGTCGATCGTACTTGTGGGAACAACTATGAATGTAAGACTATAATGAACTTGGATTGGTTGATATTCACTAAGTATGAATATAGAGCAAGACGTTGCTACCAAGGTTCATTGATATCTATGGGATATGGATATTGGACTGACCCGCTCTCAATTATTTCTGCATGGAATCTTTGTGAGTCATAAGAGATATTGAGTAAAGGCGAATATCATTGTATCCTCATACCTGAGATACATATTGGGTCTTGATATTCACCAAGTATTGTACTTTAAGTTAGTTCTTTGCTGTTCTGAAATATGGCAGTACATAAGGCTGAGTTCGGGTATAATATAAGGTGATATGAGAGACGTATGTAGTCAAGATGGAATTTGTTCCTCTTATTCGTTAAGAGTTAGATGTCTAAGGCCTGTTAAAGTTAAATCAACGGAGAATGACTATTCTATGTCTCTAGGATTTAACATGACATCTGTAACAAAAGGATAAATGATTTATTCACCTAAATCATATTCAAGTAGGGTACTTGAAAGGGATGATGTTATTGAATGGCACTTAGTCATATACATTAGGGGTAGCAAACCGTTGCTAGGCGTTATTTGCTACTTGCATCAATTCTCTATGAATCTTGTGCAAGTGGGAGATTGAAGGATTTGATCTGCCCAAGATACATACTAAATTGATGTGGCTAGTGTGATATGATCCAAGTCGGGTCATACCAATAACAAGCAAAACAAACACCGATAAATAATTATTCGTTGATAAGATCAAACAAATATTTATAAGCACCAACGTAGAAACCGGGTTTTCTAAAACATTGCTTTTGATGATGAACAACATTATATGGATAATTGTTCATGAGAAATTACTTGTTTTATATTTAAGTTGGTTAAATATATTAAACAAAAGTGTATTAATTTTATAAGATAAAAGGGTTTTAATCTTATAAAATCAATAGTGTGTTTTGGATAAAAATTCAAAATTGAGAGGGACCCTCTTGTCCTCATTTTCGGCCGCCCTTGGGGCATGCAAGGCCCTTGATGTACATCTTGGTTCTTGCAAACTTTATTCATTACAACACTCTTCCAAGATTGCACATCTCTCACACACACATAGAAAGTAATTTTCTCTCCAATCTCTCCATAGAACTCGGTTTGGGAGCAGAAAATAGAAGCATTTCCAGCTCAAAACAAGTGTTGTTTTTGGCTGGAAAATCGATCCTCAAGAGAGTCTTTGAGGTTGGTGTTGCAAGACCTAGCAAGTGGGTGTTTGGAGGAAGCTTGGGGTATCATCTCTTGAGGATTTTTACTTTGAAGTCTTGACATTCAACATCATCTCCTAACCTCCATTCCACGTTTCTAAAGGTAGTATATATGGTTGATATATGTATGTTGTGATAGTGTGTTATTCCATATAATAAGATCCTTGTTTTGGGTTTTGCTTTAACATTATGTATATGATACATTAACCCTTATTTGAGCTGAAAATCCGCTGCGTTTTACATGTTAATAGCTAATATGTCTTTGATTTACATCTACAAAACCCAACATATGAAAAGGAAACTTTTTTGGTGATGTTCAATCTGTAAGTAAACCAAGTTCTTCTAAGTCAAAGAATCAATGAAGAAGAAAGAAATCATCAAAAACAAAATCTGAACAAAACAAAAGTTTAGAAAAGTTGATCAAATCAACAAATCAGGCAACAAGACTTAAACCAATAAAATTTGTGTCAGCCGGTTTGTTAAATATGAATTCTCTTCAAACCAACAAGGTGAATACTATGAACAAATCTCACTCTGATCTGAAATCATGTTCAGATTCTATGACGTCCGTTGTAGCAAAAAGATTTGTTCCTAATGAATTCAAGAAGGAAGTTCATGTTAAACAAATGCAAAATAATTTGGCACAAAATCAAAATCTGAAAACTGAAAAACAATAGTTTAACTATTTGAAACCAAAATATAAAAATGAATCAAATATAGTGTCAATGTCAAAAGTTAACAAAAAGTTGTTTATGACTCCATAAAAGTACTGTGAAATATGTGATATGAAAAATCACAAAACTGTTGAGTGCTATTTGGACAAATCCTCTACCAGGACGGTTTCATCACAAAAAGCTGAGTACATTGTTGCATTAGCAGGATGTTCTCAAATCCTCTGGTTGCAAAATCAACTACTGGATTATGGGTTCAATTTTCTTAAAACACCTATTTACATTGATAACACTACAGCTATGTTCATTACACCTAATCCTGTTTAACATTCAAAAACAAAACATATCAAAATACGATATCATTTTCTCAGAGATAACTCTGAAAAAGGGTTCATCATATTGATTCAAATTGCAACAAAAAAATAGTTGGCGGATCTATTTACTAAAGCCTTTCTACCAGGACGATTTGATTATTTAGTGGAGTCAATTGCTCTTATTAATGATATGTGAACTCCCTAAATCAAAAGACTATCATAAGTGATACTCTCAATGTTAATTGACTATTTGTATTTTGTGTGTGTTTTTTTTTAGAAAAACCAAATACAAAAGTATAAACTCAAAACTCCAAAAATAGTCTTTTTTCTATTTTGCAATATGTGAGAAATGATAGTACATTAATGAGATCAGTTGCATATTTCACTCATTAATAAATTCTGACATGATCAGATATGCTATGTAGACAATATCTTCCTACTATACTGAAAAAGTAAATTCTTGTGATTACATTAAATCTTCATATTTGTGTGTATTCATCTGAGTACTATTGAGATGTTTTGGCTTATGAGATTGATTGCTTGTTAAGTTACACCACTCACACTTGATGGTGATGTGATTAATCACGAGATTTGTTACAAGCATCATATCACTTCTCTGTTATGAGTCGTCATAGACCTAAAGTGCTGAGAAATCCTTGGTTGTCAGTCATTACTGACCTGGATTTTCTCTTTGATGCAAAAGATGTCAATGTGTATAATCTATTCAAATGGATAGATAGAGCTGATCAAATGGTTATCCATGATCATCTCTATTCATTTAAGTAACATGAGCTCTGGTTATACATATGTTTGAGGTAAATAGTTTAGTATTTGTTTTGCTTGCACATCTTGATGATAGTTGAGTTCTCTAAGTCTCTGTATGATCTACATCATGTCATATCTAAAGATATACTCTCATCAATCCAAGAATTGAAAAAGTAAGTGAGCTGATTGTTTGTCAAAAAATACTCATTTTCTGTCCTTAAATCTTATGTCTCCTTTTTTATTTTAATGTGTTGATCTTCATTGATATGATCTCACTGCAGACATGAATTCTTTGTGTATACTAGATTTTGATTCTGATTTCATTTTGATTTTATGCATGTTTTATGTGTGTGAAGGCAATGTACAGTGAGTTGTGTGATCTTATTATGTTACCTTAAGAAACTTATAAGTTTTTTAAACTTAAAAGTTTAGGGGGAGTAATAAATGGAAGAGTTTTTTCTCAGAAAATCAAAATAAAATATTAAATTGAAAGGATGACGCTATATGTACAAAGTGTATGTGAGTATCTTTTGAAAATGATGATATGAACCTATATAAATTTGCAAGTGGAAATGTTTCTTGCAAAAGTTGAAAAATAGATATTTGATTATGTTTTGAGATTAAAATGAAGGGAAAGATAAATTTACAATAGTTAATCATCGAGTGAAAAAAAAATAAAAAAAAATAAATAAATAAATATATTTGAGGGTCTAAATGTAAATTTTGGAAAATTGAAAATTATGCTTAAAATGTTTATATATTAGTATGAAATATTACTAATATGTTTAAACAGCGTGCAGGTGAAGAATTTTAGAAAACACAAGTGTAAGACTCATGAAAGTCAACTCAAAGTCAACTCATACGCCTAAATAGTGTTTATACGTCTAAATAGGAGCATGGTGAACTTTCAGAAAATTATTCAAGTGTTTGGACGTTTTTCACATTCCCATACGTCTAAACAGTTGCAGTAAGTTCATGAGTTTAACCAAGTGTTTGGATATTTTTCATATTCCCATGCGTCTAAATAATTGCAATAAGTCATGAGTTTTTAACCAAGTGTTTGGGCGTTTTACAATCCCATACGCCTAAACAGTGATAATGAGTCTGTTTAACAAGTGTTAGATTTCTCCAAATGCTTATTAATGAAGAAAATCCAGACTTATATGTTGAAGGAGTCGAAGGTGATAAACTGCAATTGGAGCACATGTTTTGAATCTGTTTATAAAAGACGGGCTATGATCACCGGTGCTCAAAACATTCCTTTATTTGATTACATAAGGAATGTATCTATGGATGAAGTAGACATCAATCAACCATATTATCATTTATCAAAAGATGAACCAATAGATCCAAATGATCTTATTGAGGATGTTGTGGATGATGTGATTGATGATGATGATGAAGATTCTGAAAGCTCATCAACTGATGATGAAGATGATAATAATGATGATGATGGTAATGATGGTGCATCTGAAGCTCATCAAGAATCTAGATATGAATGGAATGATGAATGCAATGTCAATGGAACTCAGAACTTAACTGAAGAAGCTACTAATGTTGATATTCATGATGATTCTATTCATGATGTTCAAGAAGATGATCCAGTTACTGTTGCTCAGGAAGAAGATTCACAAAATCAAACGTTTGATTTTGATTTCATGAATGATATGCTATTTGAACCAGTATTTCAAGCCGAAGTGAATGAAGGTGTTGATGAAATTCCAGTGAGTACAACACACAATGTCTCTGTACAAATTGACAAAACATTCGATTTAGATGAGATGGAACATTTGAAAGAAGAAAATGTGACTAAAGAGAAAGAGATTGAAAAATTAAGGTTGAAAATGATAAACTGAAAGAGATGAACATATCTCTTGACAAGGAAATTAAGAAGTTGAATTATGAGAATTCAAAGTGGAAACAAGAAAGTTTGCTGAAAGATGAGAAGATTGTGAGATATGCAAAAGATAAATAAGATGTTATAAACTTTTTTGAAGTTATGATAAAGGACTATGACATTCTTGAAGAGAAATTCAAGAAATTATCAGATGAAAGTGAAAAATTGAAAGAGGAATTAGTAAAAGTAAACGAACCTCAAAAGCCTATCTCACCAAAACAAATGATAAGTGCTGAGATGATTGTTTAAGAGACTCCTGAGGTGAACAAAGGCAAAAGAAAAATTGATGATGTAGCAGAAACAATACTAACAGAATCATCTTCTAAAGTTCAAAGAATAGAAGAAAATGTTGAAGAGCAAATCAGTCAAGAACAAATTGAAGCTTTAGAAGACATTGAAGAAATTTTCAGTGATGATTGGTATGATGAAGTCTTAGATGAAGAAGACATAGATGAAGCTTAGTTTGTATCAAATTTTTCTGCACAAGATCAAGATGAAATTCCATAAGATTTTGAGGATAGATACAACTACCTGGTGAAAATGAAATACAACAGAGTATTTTTGGATGGACTGACTGTGTCTCAAATCAATGATGAATATGAGAAATGCATTGCTACAGAGTTAGTTGCTCTCATTGATCCAAATGAGATTATAATGGAACATGGTGAATGGAATAGAGCTAAAGAAAGTATTCATGTAGATGAATTATCAAGCTTTGAGCTGCACCATCCTGACCTTGATCATATGACTATTCCAGCATTATGGTCTTGGTTGCTACCTAGAAATTACCCATGGAGGAAATTGGAAAGACTACAATCTATATCTTTGAGGAATCTGGTTAGAAGCTTTCAAGAAACTGAAAAACATTTGAAGAAAATGATCATTCTTGATACTGATAATCCTCAATAGCTTGAGATTACTAAAAGAACAAGAGTGTTGAAGCCTCAAGAGATTACACAAATAGCAAGAAGATTAGATTCTCATGATAGCAGAAAAGATTTGATTAAAATGTTTTCTTATACCGAAAGACAAGCATACAAAGCATCTTCTGAACAACGACATATTTTTGATAATGCCAGATCAACTGGAGACTTGGTGAGGAATGTATTAGAGAAAGGACAATCAATTGCTGAGTTGTTGAATGCTATGATTGCTTTTGATTTCACAAACCAAGTGAAGATAATAGCATGGAAGTATGATGAGATCTTTGATGCTTTTTTGATAAAAAGAGTAAATGCTATTTGTGATGTATATCATTTTTACTAAAGCATCATTAAACTTCCGGTGCAAGATTTAAAAGATTTAAACAGATTACCTTTGATCAATCCATCTGATGCAAAACATGGTAAGATGATGGTAGAATTACTGAGAAGAGGACTAGATAGATCAAGCAATTTTATTAAAAGAAGATGCGATCAAGAAGATAAGGATTAGTTTGCAACTTTATAGAAGAAGAAAAAGCTCAAAGGAGTGAAATCTAAAGAAGAACATTTTATTATAGAATTTTATGACATGTTGAAAAGTTACATCTCCTGGTATAAAAGTGATTGATGGTAATTAAAAGTCAAAATCAATTCTCAGATGGTTTTATAACACTGAGCCTTTTGAGCTTAAATTGGTCTGAAATCTAGAACAATGGGATGAGGACATGATTACACTTTTTGGTGCTTTTGAACTAAAACTTTTGCATCCAAGTTATATATCTTTTTTATCTATGCAAAAGTTTGAGAAAGTGTCTCCGGATGTTGCAGTGCAAGACAAGAAGTATTCCTTTCCATCATTAATGTGATGACTGCTGCAATGGAAAGAATATCATTAAGAAAGGCTCTTGCATATGCAAACATTGTTAAAAAGGATATTAAAGACATTGAGTTTTTGAGAATTTCAAGGAAAGGAGTATTAGAAATATACTTAAAGGAAAGTCAAAATCCTATTGAGTTATATGCTAATATTGATATCTCATGTCTATCAAAAGATACTTTGTAAAGAATGAAAAAACTAAAGATAAAGACAAATGAAGCTAAACCAGAACAAGGCATTATTGCAAGCAAATTTAAGTCTGCTATTGCAAATGCTTTGAAAGAACAAGAGATGTACAAAAAGAAGCCAATCTTCAAGATCAAGGAAGAACCTGAAGACTTCTTTGAAAGCTGAAGATAGAAGATGAAAGTTGAAGGATAAAGCTTAAGTAAAGATAAAAAGAACAAATGATTGAAGATTTTGAAGACTACAGACCATGTAAATCTTTGGGGGAGTATTGTTAGTTCTCTAGAAAGATTAACATGTTGTCTTTATGTGTCTTTTTACTATTTGTAATAGTATAGGGACTAGTTTTCTAATTTTGTTAGTTTATTTTATTTCATTATAAATAGCTTAGATTGTTGCAGTTAGTAAGTGAGATGAAAACTGCTTACTCAATTTTTAATTGTCTTTGCTTGATATTAATGAAACTGTGAATTTTGTTGATATCTTGCTTGATTTGATTACTTTGTTTGTATTTCTTTGAATTGTGTTCATAGATCATCACCGATTGATACATTTGATCCTATTATTAGACATTAAGCATAACACACATAAGTCATCATATAATGCATTTAAACATAAACAGCCATAGATGATACTTAATTACATTAATGTGATATGATTAAAATAAAAAAAGTTTCTAAATTACATTAGCATAGTCATTACTTTTATCTTGAATCGTAGGTTCTTCAGTAGGAGGAGCGGAGAAGGAGGCTCCTTAATCTTGATTCTTTTTAGTTCGCCTCTCCTGAGCCTGCGCATTAGACGCTGATGCTAATGCATCACCTTCCTGATCATCATCCTCATTGTGATCTTTTTGGCTCAATCCTCCGTCCTCGACATCTTCTTCACTATCATCTTCCTCCTCGTCATCATCATCATCTCCATCATCACCATCACCGCCCTTGATCTTTAGAGGCTCTCTCTTTGACCCTTTCAGCTTTAGCATAATCTTCTTATTTTTCTTTTCTAGTTCCTCAATCCTCTTAAGCAACGCTAGCACCAGCTCATTCTGACTTGTAAGCACTTGGTGGGATCGGCTTAGAGCTCTCTCATATAGGTCACTCTTCTTATTTAGCTCCCTGATGTCCTATGCTTGAGCTCCATTCACCTCCATCAGCTGGTTGAGTTGTGCACCTCTTTACTCATCAGTAGCCAGCAGCTTTAGAACAATACGGTTGAGGTTGGCCAGCTATTCCTCTAACCTGATGTGGGGTAGAGTGGGTCCAGCGATGAATGGAGTGTGAGTGGAAGGACCGGCTTGGTAACTGGTGGTGGTATATGTGGTGTATATAGGAGGTGGAATGTGTGTGGGATGTGGTGGAGTGGCTGTGATAGTGGTGGTGGGATGGGAGATAGTAGTAGTGGGAGGAGTGGTGGTG
Organism: Flaveria trinervia; assembly: GCA_025506515.1. Lineage (NCBI taxonomy): Eukaryota > Viridiplantae > Streptophyta > Magnoliopsida > Asterales > Asteraceae > Flaveria > Flaveria trinervia. The sequence continues at coordinate 42,223,200 of CM046457.1, forward strand.
GTAGTGGTGGTAATAGGTGTAGTAGTGTGTGGAGTAGTGATTAGGGTGATCCTCTGCCTCTTGCTCTTCTTCCCGTTGGGTTTGGCCATCATTTTCTTCCTTGAGCCCTTGGAGACAGAGGCTCCGCCTGAGCCGAGTGGCTCGTTTGGAGTGAAAGTAGGATGAGTGTCATCTGTAGCACCGCCCTTTGACCCAGCCTGGCATCCACCAACCACCTCTTTACCCCTCTCAGTGGCCACAACCTTGCCTCCAACTGTCCTCACGAGAGGCTCCTCATCTGACTCATCATCTTCATCTACCTGAAAATCGGGGTGGCTTGGAGCCTGCTCGGATCCACTAGGAGCCTCACCGCCTTGACCATCACCATGGTCGTTGTCATTGTCATCTGTATCATCAGTGGGTAGCTCAATCGGCTCGACATCTGATTCAATCTCATCATGGTGCCACTTCTTGTGAGAAGGCGCCACATAATCTGCACTAACCAAGTGCCCGAACAATCTCCTGACAGGAGGCTTCACCTACTTTCCCCTGTATAACTTCATCCTACCCAAGGTGGTATCATCCATCACCTCGAGTACCATGTCATCTTCTTTCTCCTTTGGCAATGATGGAAGTTTCTCATCAATAATAAGCTGTAAGAACCGATGGCACATGCAGAAGCCCTCCTTACCCTTGGCCTCTAGGTTCTTGACCATGTAAAAGAAGATCATGTTAGAGAAGCTGAAAGGATGGTTCAGCACTAGTGCAACGTATGCATTTTGGATTTGGTTAGATAGAACATCAAATCATCACCTCCTTGATGCTATGCACTTCAGAATGACATGTGCGATGTACTTGAACTAGGGACACAAGTTGCTTTTGTTGAGCACACCTGAGTTGATGTCCCCAATGTACTTCATCTGTAGAAAACATCCCCTTACTGTCAGAGGATGTAACTTGGTCGGGTGGGCATTATCATCACCCAAATTTAGTACCCGTCTTAGATCTGCTGCAGTAACTTTAATCTCTTGGCCAAAATTGGAGCTCTGTATACAGTAAGGCTCAACAGATCTGTCAACTAAAGCACCTTCCCAGCAGGCTTGTTGTAGAGACCGGTAGGGTGTGCAAGAAGCAGAGATAGCTTTGTAGATTGTCAACCTCCTCAGAAAACCAATAATCCCATCAAACTTGGTAGCATTCTGAGTGGTAGCGTTAAGATGAGCACATATTTTGTGCTTGGTGTTGATAGTCCACCTATCAGCCATGTTTCTATAACACAAGACACATATACGGTAGATTTGAGCATAACAAAAGACAGTTGACATTGAACTTTTTTGAGATCAGTCTGGTTCAATCGTGCGATTGAACCATACGACTGAGTTCAGTCGTGTGATTGAGCATGCGGCTGAGTTCAGTCATGCGATTGAGCTTCTGAATGATCTTAGTCGTGTGTTAGGCCATGCGGTTGAGTCGATCATGCGACTGAACTCATACACCTGGTTCATTCATGCGAGTGAGTCATACGCCCAGCTCAATCGTGCGATTGAAGTTCATTCGGAGAGTCTATTCACATAACTCTCTATTCGACACTCTAACCTTGAATCTAGATAAAAACTTGATGTTAAAGATTGTGTTTAGACTAATTAGATTCACAGGGACCCTAACTATCACTTTATGTCCTGCATTTGAACGATTATGCCAATTTAAGTTGTTTATTTGAAAGGTTTTACTGATTTCTTGATTTTAACCAATTTGATCGGTTAGGGTTTGATTTCACCGAACATTTTGTTCGATTTCAGTCACTAAGTACCTATAGATGAACAATGGATCAGTTAGTAACACAATCACCAAGAAATCAAGCCGAGAAGAAATTTTGGCAGAGTGTCTGCGTATGAGTTGTGTTTGAACGATTTAGGGGGCGGTGAGAAATGCGACCGACTCACCCCTCCTTTTATACTGTCTTAATTTTCAATTGTACGGATGGACCCATACGCCTGCTCCAGTTGTGTGACTAAGCCCATACTCATCTTTTAGTCATACGACTGGGGTTCAGTCGTGCGACTGGCTCATACGGCCTCATCCATTTGTGTGGTTGATTCATTCTGGTTATCCAATCCCATGTATTGCACCATGCTTATGATACAATTATGCGACTGGTCCATACTTATGGTCTAGTCGTGTGATTGGTCCATACTTATTAGTTTGACCTTGTACACTTTCAAACATACACGTGTAACTATTAATAAGACGTTATGACCGATGATCATCTCAGACATGACCTTTTTAATTGGAAAACTGGTTGATCACCTCGGACGTGATCCTTTTCATTCAAAAACCCGATTGGTCACCTCAGATGTGACCACTTTTAGTGAGTGATTCACAGATTGAATCCAGATGTATAGTCTGACTTTTTCCTAACAAATAACTAAAAGTTAAATAAAACAAATTGTAATATAAAAACAAAACAAGATATATTTTTGTATTTTTGACTTGAGGTGGATTTAAACCTATTAGAGTACTTCTAACCGATTTTACTTCCGGGACAACACATCTTCAAGTCTATTTTATCATTTCTCGTACGATTCATTATGGAATCATACAGGTATATCATAATCATTTGGGACATTTTAATAAACCATTTTGATGCTAGATTCTTGTTTTGACCGAGAGTCAATAACAATTTTAGGAAATCATACTATAGCTATAAGATGCACATAATGATTTTGACTTTCAAGAACTGCAGCTCATGATGATTGTTAGTATACTTGTCGTCTTAAATCCATACATAGATTTTTGACACACATTGGTGATGAGTTACGATTTAGTTATTTTAACGAGCATTTGTGGATCCCACACTTATATGGTAATCAACATTCCTCAGGAGATTTTTGAGCGGTCTACGGGTATTTGACATGAAGAAACTATTCTAAGAGCTTTCAAAGAGATGGCAAGCCTCAGGTCAGTGCCACCGCACAACAGAGAGGTGCAAACTACAATGAATTCTAGAATATTTAGGTTATGCTTATCCTCAGGTTAGTGCCACTGCACAGCAGAGAGGCACACAACCTATCTTCTTTTTAGAGCATTTATTTTTCTTTTTGCACATAGTGCACCAACAACATAAGTTATTAGTTTGATTGCATTTAGCATTTTTCCATGTCCTTTGCTCATTTTTATGGTCGTCCGCACACATTTGTGGCATTTATTTTGCTCTTCACCCCTTATTGGAAGTGCGTTGATTGTGTTAACCAGGGATAAGATGGGAACCCATAACAAGTTGAACAACTTAGTTTGAATTTTAAGCGACCATGAGGTCTACTCTTCTATTGTGTTGAATCTACCGACACGTCATACAATGAACTAGCAACCTCTAGATCTACTTTCTCTATGTTACCTCAGTAGCATACTAGTTTTACTATCATTTTCCTTTTATTTTGCTTAGAATTCTCAGACTTATACTTTGAATTTTGCATCTTAATCATTTAAAATCTTTTAAAGTCCCAAACAACCTGTTCCATGTATACTATCATTTTCCATAAATGTTGAATCTGAAGCACAGATTTGATTACACTTATTTTAGCCAAGCTGTCCTCCTCCCTCGTTTTTTAAGTAATTAAATACTGCACGAATTTAAAACTAATTTAACCTATTCTCCCCCTAAAATTAAAAAAACGAAAATCTTTTTGTGTTTTTGGATTTTTAATAGATAGAAAAATAAGTAAAGTAAAATAAAATAAAAGAAAATTAACTATACTAGTCGGACTATGAACTTTCGTCTTCTGGAATCACTTTAAATTTCTTTTTCACGCCATTGACCTCTAACAGATAAAACACCTAGGTTTATCAAATGCTTTAGTGTAGAGGTTGGCGCGTTGAAAATCCGTATTTATTTTAATCACATCGATTAAGTGCTTTTCAAAATAGTCACGTATAAGGTGATACTTAATACCGATGTGTTTAGGTTCAGGGTGTTGGAGCGGATATTTTGTTACGGCTACAGCAGTAGAATTATCAACCAAAATAGGAGTGTTAGAAAATTGCAAACCGTAGTCGCGCATTTGCTGTTGAATCCAGATGATTTGTGAACAACAACTTGCAGCAACAACGTATTCGGCTTCAGATGTTGAAGAGCAACGGAGGTCTACTTCTTACACGGTGACTAACCGTCTACCATAGAACTGGCATACTGCTGATGTTGATTTGTAATTCATTTTGCAACCGCCATAATCCGAGTCACTATACGTTGTAAGCTCAAAGTCATCGTCATGAGGATACCACAACCCGTGTGTTGGAGTACCCTTAGATAACGAAAAATCCTTCTGACGCCTATGAGATGGTTGACTTTTGGTTTCGCGTGATATCTGGAACAAAGACACATCGCGTACATGATATCAAGTCATGAGGCTGTGAGGTACATGAGAGATCCGATCATTCCTCTGTACATGGTGGCATCAACCAGATCACCATTTTTGTCGGGTGCCACGTCATGATTTGTAGCAAGTTGAGTTCATGCTGCAGAAGCATTCTCCATATCAAACCGACTGAGGATATCACCTACATACTTGGTCTGATGTAGAAATATTCCCTTTGGTGTCTGATCCACTTGTAACTCGAGAAAGAATTTCATCTTTCCCATGGCACTCATCTTAATTATGCTTTCAGTACAAATTCAAATTATTTACATAAGACTTCATTTTTGGAACCGAAGATTATGTCATCAACATAAATATATACCAGCAATAAGTCACAATATTTTTCTTTTATGAACAGTGTACAGTTAATAACTCCCCTGCGAAACCCATGTTTCACCAGATGAGTTGAGACTTTTTCATACCATGCTCTAGGGGCTTAGAGAGCCTTAACAAGCTTGTAACCTCTGTCCCGATGACAGGGATCCTCAAATCCTTTAGGTTGACTGACATACACTGTCTCACGGATTTCACCATGAAGGAATGCACTCTTGACATCTAGTTGATAGATTTTGATCTTCATGTAGGATGCATATGCTAGAAATATACGTATTGCTTCCATCCTTGCCACTGGTGCAAACCCTTCATTGTAATTTATGCCTTGGACTTGTCAAAATCCTTGAACTACAAGTAGGGCCTTATTCCTGATTACTATCCCTTGGTCATCTTTCTTGCATTTCAGTACCCATTTAGTGCCAATCACCTCAGCACCTTTTGGTTTGTCCACAAGGGTCCACACTCCTAATTTCTTGATCTATAGGAGTTCTTCTTGCATTGCACTGAGCCATGCTTCATCATTTAATGCTTCACTAATGTATTTTGGCTCAAATTAAGACATAAAACATCGATATGCTCCATCATGAAGGTATCCCTTTTCTATTACCGAGGAATAATCAGCTGTGTATAGCTGATTTCTGGTTTGTACTCCCGATCTAACATCACCAATGACATTGTCCAAAGGATGATAAACATTTATCCGAGATCCAGGAGTGGTTGGAACAACCACCTCATTATCCAGACTTTTAAACTCAAGTTCAGGATCTATAGCTGTTGGAGTGTGAGATTTCGAAATGTTAGAGGCATCAGGACTTGATGCTTGTGTACTTTCATTGGTAGAAACCTGTTCCCGCTGGTCCACCTATTCAGTCTCCACTTCTTCATCATCAGAGGAGGAATCGCTTACATCAAGAGATCTCCCTAAAGGATTAGAAGATTCACCTTGTGGAATTGATGTTGTCGAGTCTAGTGGTGGTGTGTCTAGGACATCAAACATCATTTTGGTCGTTAACTCATCATCAGGAAGGGAGATAAGTATGTTGAAGGACTTAAAGAATCCATTATAGTCGAAGATGAATGAAGGTCCTTTTCCACCAGGGGGTGGTGTATCTCTGAACATCAACGTGGCACCACACTTCTACCTGACCCGTTGAGTTATTATAAACTCTTTTGTCTGGTATATTGTAGCTGAGAAAGATCCCTTCTTCAGCCTTCTCACTCAACTTCCCACACTAAGTTTTCTTCAGCAATGTATATGGTGCACCAAATGGTTCAAGATACTCGAGGTTAGGTTTACGTTGCTAGAGCAACTCATAACATGTTTTATTATGATGTTTAACCACCAAGCCCCGATTGAGGGTGTAACATGCATTGGCCACTGTCTCGTTCCAAAATTGGATAGGCAGTTTCGAGTCGGCAATCATCGTTCTTGCTGTCTCTATCAAGCTCCGATTCTTTTGCTCGGCAACTCCATTCATCTGTGGGGTGTAGGCAGACGTAAATTGATGTACAATCCCTTTTTCATTACAAAACACCTCCATCCACTGGTTCTTGAACTCTGTGCTGTTGTTTGATCGAATCTGTCTAACTTTCAGCTTATAGAGTTATTCCAAAGTAGTTACCAGCTGTTTGAATGATTTAAATGTCTCTAATTTGGATTTCAGAAACATCAACCAAGAAAATCTTGAGTAATCATTCAGCATGTAGTATTTCTTGTTGTCAAACTATGGGACACATAACTATGTTGAGACATCTTGACATTCACTCCATTCACTAGATCATTCTGTGTCAAGTGATTCATCTTCTGTGGATTTATGTGTCCCATTCTCCTATGCCTGGAGATTGAGTCCCTCTCTGTTACCTTTGACAAGAAGCATTGAACTTTCTGATCAGTTGTGGAGGCTTTTGATACATCCAAGACATATAAATCGTTATATCTTGAAGCTGACATTAAGACTTCGTCCTCCGGGATAACGTAATCCTTTTTCAGCACCTAGTATTTCTTGTTGTCAAACACAACTTTGAAGCCCTTGTCACAGATCTGGGAGACTAAAAGCAAGTTATTCTATAGTTGAACGTAGTTAACCTTATCAAACTTGACTTTTTGGTTTCCCACATCGCCCTGAGCAGTGATATATCCTCCTTTATTCCTAGCAAATGATGCACGTCCTCCTTTAATTTGTTTGACATTAAAAAGGACAGACAAGTTCCCGGTCATGTGCCTAGACACCCCACTATCAACAATCTAGGTATTTGTGATAGCACTGTAGCGGACACCCTGTACATTCAAAGGAATTATTAGTTTAGGTTTGGGAGCCAAGCCTTAACTGGCTTGGGTGACCCATAGGAATCACACATCATAAACTCAACCCACTGTCCACTTGAGGATAGGGCATATCGTTCTTCTTATTGTTCTCATTATTAGACAATTTACTTGACTTTTCTTTCCATAAGCCAGTTTTGTGTAAGGCCTGTTGTCACACCCCCGCTAAGAGCGGAAACACGAGGATGTAACGAGACGGGAATTGTCATAACACATGGTAAGCGATAGAGATGCAATAGTAATAATGATGACAAGCGTGTCATGACAACACCCACAACAAGAGGACTTGTGTGGTGCTTAGTATCCACGGCAACATAGCCATAAGCATAAATATGATATAAGATAAACATAGATAATAACATTGTATGCAATTCCCACAACCAGGGAACAAGTTACAAAGTGTAATGTTGTTTGAAACAGATACAACAATTGTTTTCAAAATGACAAGTTTAGCCCAGAAATGCATCCTAGGGTCTCCACTAAGGCAGCACACCTAGAACCTCAGCTAGCATGATCACCTGAAAAGATATGCTGAAAATGGTCAACAAAATTATTGGTGAGCTCGCAGGTTTAAAAGTAAATATGTAATGATGCTGTATAAAGTTGTTACAGAATACCGTGCATATAGTTATAAGCAAGCAAAGTCACATGACAAGAGCTTTACAACCAAACCTAACGACGTACACAAAGAATCTTGTAGGAATATATTCACCCAAGGCCCATTCCTGGCTTTTGTTGGTACTAACTAGTATACCAACACAAGGGTGGGGATGTCAACCCAGTAGTACTACCAATACCTATCTGTCGGTTCCCACACTGGAATTAAATGGTTGTAAGAAAGAACCACAAAGCAGACTCAAGCATGTATTAGATAAGTACCCAGAAAACAGTAGCACGTTGATTCCAAGTATGTAAATTGTATGTATGTTGTACATCACAGAAAACGGGCGAGCATGCTTTTCCCCCATGATTGTAAATGTTTGTAAAGTAGTATAAGCATAAAAAGGGGCCACGAAACTCACATGTTAAGTGGTAAGTATGAATGATCAAGATTCCCAACAGTTGAATGCAATGAATAGTCAAACACCTATTGACAGTTATTGTTAAGCATTAATGATGTGTATAAAGCGTATAGTAATGTTTGGTCGGTTCTGGTTGTATCGGTTCGATCGTGGGTAGCACACACACAAGCGGACATACGTATCAGATCTTATGTAGATCCAAGTACTAAGAGTAGTCGTCATTGCTTATGACATCCGTGTAAAGATCTCATCGTTATGAAAGATAACACTTGTTAAGTATTTGTAGTTCCAAATGGGTTGTCGATACTTGTAAAATGTTAGGTTGATTTCAATTGTAATAGTATGTGCATGTTGATAGCGTTGACTTTAATCTTTGTGGTCAAGCAATGACACTTTTACTGATGTTACCTTATCATCATCAGACGTTCAAGAGGAAATTCACACTCAACATCATCAGTCACACAATAGGGCCAGACGCTCGACTCAGCGCTCCATTCGTATGAATCAACCTTCAATCGTACAAATCAGCTTCATTGGCGTGATTGAACCTTCATTCGTACGACTGGCATTCAGTCGTACCACACAACACTCAATCACACGACTTAACCTCCATACGCACGAATCAACATTCATTCGTATGAATCAGCTTCATTCATATGATTGGCCTTCAGTCGTGCGATACACGGACAGTCGCATGCATTCATTCACCCACATTGACTCAATCGCACACACACTCATCCGCATTGACTCAATCACACGCACATTCATTCGATCGCATAACTCAGTTGCATGACATCCCTAGTCGCACGGCTTAGTCGCCCGAAAGACACAATCGCATGACTCAGTCGCACGACTCACCCAGTCGCACGGCTCAGTCGCATGACAGACCCAGTCGCCTGAACTGCAGGTTCGTGACTGCTGAAGTGCAGAGCAGCCTTCGGTTGCCCCAAGCACGGGTTTTACACAAAAAGTACTTCCAAAATCACACAACAAACACACACGAACAAGAAGCACCCACAGAAAGTCATAACACGCACCCACACGACCTCTTGTGTTCGAGTTGACCCGAACACCCGAAACTCTAGAAATGGACAGCAGTAAAACGAGCAAGAAATGGACAACCAAGGTCGTCTACCTGCAAGGATGGAGTAGACTAAGTTGTAGGTGAAGTCTAGACGACGAAAACGTGACCAAACGGGGTGTTTTTGGTGCTAAGAGGAAGATGTGAAGTGGAGAAGAAGATGAAGAAGAAGAAATGGAAAGAATGAAGAAAATGGATGGGAATGGGGTTTTAATACGCATCCCAGGTTTGAAAAATGTCAATTTTAGTCCTTGCACTTAGCCCTCGAGTTTCTAAAGTTTGCTTCAGTTGAAAACGACTTTAAAATGTTCGTTGTATTAAGGTTAAAAGCATGTTTAATGGTAATTGATAGCTTAAAATGGTTTTATTAATGACAATGGTTATAATTAAAAATGATACATTTGGTGATAATGGTGATGAAATTTATAAAAGGTTTATGCTTAGCACAAGTTCACAGAGGAAGTACAGGCACAAGGGTAATAAAGCAGACATGATTTCTTAAAGTAGGAGTTCATGAAGATGTGGAAGAATAATTAAAATAATTCTATGCTTATCTATGTCGTTCGACGGACCATAAGGTGACGGATGTCACACCTGTTTGTGACAAACAGACGACTAGATTATACTTTGAACTTTAGGTTCATTAGTTCTCTTTGGAGGAGTAATAGAACTCCTTTTAGAAGAACTTTGTCTAGTGTCATAAAGTTCAATTTTCTTTTTGGGAGTTTGATAATAAGGACAATTAGAAGAAATATGTCCTCTCTTTCCACAACTATAGCATGATCTCCCATCTACATGTTGAGGAAACTATTTATGTGGGGTTGAGTGTGATACAGGTGAGGCATGAGTCTGGTTGGGTTTAGTCACTTCTTGTTTAGATGTTTCCGTTTCATTAACAAAATTACTTGTTTGAACATTTTTAACATCTTTCGCATTTAGGTTATTTGGATTTTCACATGTAACACAGGTTTGATTAACTGGGTTAGTCATTTAGGGTTCAAAAGAAGACATGTGTGAACCTGACCTTACCTTAACCTTTTCAAATTTTTCATCCAAATTAACGGTAGGCATCATTCCTTTTGATTGCAAAGTAGACTCCTTGTGTTTAGTAATAGAGTTCACCGGTTTACCGGTAGAATCAGGATCACTAACCAAAGGAGTGGAAACCACATGATCCTTTAATGGGTTGTTATTTACAGGTCTACATTTTGTATTTAAAAGGGTCTTTTGTGGTGGTGGAACTACTTTGTAACCCAATCCTTCCCCATTATTTCATTCTTTTAGTAAGTGTTGAACTATGTGAGAAGAACTGGTCCAACTATGCAGTTTTTGTTTTAAAGAATTAACTTCGACTTCTAAAACTGTTTTCTTCTTTATCTGTTTCTTCCAAAGTATTTAAATAAAAGTTTATATCATTTGCTTAATTCAAAGCAACAACCTCGCTTTCCCTTAGTTATTACCCAAAAGTTCTATTTTTTCTTTGTTACTGCACTTATTTTGTTTTAATATATGATTAGCTTCAGTGCATAGTTGTAAATCATTTTCTAAGTTATCATTGTGGTCTAATAACCTAGCAAAATTTAGATCTATGCTTTCCCTAAATTTATTACATTCATCAAAAGCATGTTTTTCAAACTGTTGGTCTTTAGTACTTACATGAGACGAATCGGTTGAATCGGCCATCAATGCAGAGTTAAGACTCTTTGGGTGATGGAGATTCTAAACTTGTTGCCCTTAGCTCTTCCTAAGCCAAGTGATGTACCACGTTCACAGCTTCTTCAGTACCTTCACTCGTAGAACCATCATCCAGTCCCTCAACACATACAATGTTTGATTCTCCCGAAGACATAAAGTGGAAGGTCCAGTCTTGCCCATCATCACCTTGAGCAGTCAAGGCCTTTGTCTCTTTGCTCGAAGACCTAGCTCCACTCATGGGTTTGTCTTGATGGTTGAATGTGGAAAATGGATTTCCATTTCCTGTTTTCTTAGGCTTTACACATTCACGTTTAAAATGCCCCTTGTCACCACAATTAAAGCAAGTGACTTTGGTTTTGTCAAAGCCAAACGTTGTCTCCTTTGTGGCTACTAAATTTTTCCCCGTCTTCTTAACAAACTTTTTGGCTCGTCTAACTGCACTTGCAAGAGCCCACATGATATCCATCCTTTCCATCTCATTCTCTTCAACCTGCTCATAATCTTCATCTGCAAGATGACAAATTTTGATCTTCCAAGCAACTAGACCATCATACGATTGTACCACTACTGCTACAAGATCCATATGCTCCTTTGCAACCTCCACTGTTATATTACCGAGATTCTCGGTCATCAACTTCGTAGTATTGGCTTGAGGCACTATGTGTTGAGTCGATGATGACCCAGACGTTTCTGGTCCTGAAGCAGTGGATTGTGAGGGAACCGCGGAACTGGACTCAAATGTTGTTTGCAATGGTGCTCCTGAATTGGTTGGAGTGAGGAAGGAGTTGTAAAGTGAAGGATCCTCATAGTAGGATCCTTTCTCTGAGTTGTATTTCATTCTTAGTCCTCTTCTCTTAATTTCAGGATGAAGTCATTTATGTCTAACTTTGCAAGAATATAATCCTGTCTCAGATTAGACACAAACGGATCCCATTTCTCCGGCAAACCGTCTACAAAACTTGACACTTTATCTTCCATAGATGTTGTTACACCATGAGTGTGCAACTCACTCATTAGATGGTAAAACTTGTTAGTGATGTCATCCAATCTCTCCTTCCCTATTGAAGAGAAGTTATCAAACTCCTTCTTGAGAGCATTAGCCTTCATAGCCTTTAACATTGCATTCCCATCATATCTTTTCTCCAATGCTTCCCATAACTTTTTCGTGTGTTTGTTCTCAACGAACTAATGAAAGATATCATTCGGTATCGACTGAATCAACAGCGCATACACTTTCTTTTCTGCATTGTACTTAACCTTCTGACTATCATTCATTCCTCCTACAGTCAGCTTTACTCCATCAGCACCGACTGGCATAGTGTAACCTGTCTGAATTGATGCCCAAAGATTGGGATCAACTCCATTTAGATAGATCTCAAACCTCTGCTTCCATTGTGGATAATCATCTAATGTTATAGGCTTTGCTGGTTTATTATGATTCCCAATTTCATTTTCCAGAAGTAGAAGGTTCTGGATGCGAGAGCCCCTTCCAGCAGTAAAGGCAGTGAATTGATCTTCCATTTCTATAAATTTTGAACTTTAGAACAAGACTGATTCACTCTTCCGAATGGACAAATGCGGATGAGTCAATCGTGTGATTGAACAAATGCAAAGGAGTCAATCGTGCGATTGGACAAATACGGATGAGTCAATCGTGTGATTGAACAAATGCGGATGACCAATGTGGATGACTCAATCATGCGAATGAACATTGCGGATGGGCAAATGCAGATGACTCAATCGTGCGATTAGACAATGCGGATGGCTCATTCGTTCGAATCGACAATGCGGATGACTAATGGGGATGGCTCAGTCATACGAGTGAACAATGCGGATGACTCAATAGTACGAATGAGCATTTGTGTGACTGAAGGTTCCTGTGTTTGAAAATTTTTGAATTTTGATACTTTGACACGAATTACAATTTACCATGAAACCCTAATCTTCCGTATGATGAAAAACTTCAGCTTGAATGCTTGTAAATGAATCAGGAATAAGACCAATGAGGTTTGACACAATTCTAATTGAATCAAATGCAAAATGAAGGGCCAAAGCTCTGATAACACTTGTCGGGACCATGTACGTACGGAATACTAATAGATTCGGCGTTTATACCAAATCAAATAGTGAGGAATCCTATTTGATTGGCGATCCAATCACTGAGAACAATTACCCCATCTAATTAAGATTGAAACTAAACATTATGAGCGAGTAGAGATCGATCAAGATTGATCTATGAAGTAGGGCAGGCTTCCTTGGACGTTCTAGATGGCTAGGGTTCGTAAATTATGAAGTATGATCTTAATTGTTTTTCCAAGTCCCGTTTTTCTATGAATTAAGTGGTATTTATAGGTTATAGGTTTCCAATCATATGACTAAACCATTAGCATGGTTCAGTCGTGCAACTAAATCATGCGATTGATCCATACGCAGGATTGAAGGTTCAGTCCTGTGACTGAGTCAATCTTATGTTTCAATCGTGCGACTGATCCAGTCTCTAGGTACAGTCGGCGACTGGTCCATAAACATAATGTATTCATGCGTATGGTCTATAAGCATGGTCCATTCACATGTAGACTCATACGACTAAGTTTGAGCACATTTTTCAATCATTATTGACTAAGAACTATTCACAACAACCTCAAACCTATATAGTAAGTTCATTATACTTTAACACACAACAATACTATGAAATATTAAACATTATAAACATCAACCACATATTATATTTCATTTTACCCATTCATTACATATGTGTAAGACATGAAAGAATTTTACATTAAGCACATAAATTAGGGACATATGTATGATCACCGAACTATAGACACTATCTCACAATTTATACAGTGATGGAAAGAGTGTGATAGTAATTCTTCTTGAAAGTGTCCTTAAACCATCTATATCTGTTACTTCAGCAGTTCCCCAGAAAGATCATATGAAGTTCTCATAGATACTTGGTCTGATAGTAACAGCGTGAGCCACTCTAGTGGTCAATATCAATCTGATCACGTCTCGTAAACTTTCGGCCTGAGGTACATCAGGGTGAAGATAACCACTGACATTATTGAGCTTGCTCCATGTAAGGTTAGCCATTGTAACCTGCATTAGAGGCATATGAATTAGAATAATGAATAATAATTATCCTAATGTTTATCATAAATCAGAATTTCCCAATTTGACGTTTCATGGTCGAAATTGAGTGTTCATAGGTACTCTTACATAAGAATTTGATCAAATCTGATTTAGTTATGCATGTTCATTTTTATTGAGTTATTCATGGTTGTATTAATTATCTTTTATGATTTTAACCCATTTCAATCCTTGGAATGAACATTTGTTTCCGACATCTCAATTTTTTGAGTTACTATGTTCATACGATGAACAGAATTCCTGAAAATCACTTGTTGTTGTTTATCATCATAATTATCAAGTTCTTTTCAGTCAAATATGCAAATGATTCCTTAGTATCAATTTGATTTTTCATGTTTCTGTCTGACCTATGGTTCTAACTTCAATATCAGTTTAAATGTTTCATGGTTTTAGGTTTTCGACATTGAAGATTTTCACCTTTTCTTTGATACTATTGTTGTAATGAATCGAAGCTGAGGAATATCGGGGTGAATGGATCTTAGAACAGCAGTTTTGGGTTTTTTGGGTGATGGAGATGATAATGGATGAAGAACAATGATGAGCGTTCGTCGCATTTTTTAGTCTCTCAATTTAAAAGTATTATATGACCTTCTGATTTGGGTTTATATAGTCGGTTTACTGACTTTTACAAATATTTAAAGTTTTAAAACAAATGCAAACACGATTTGAACATCACCGTAGCAAATGCGGTAAGGAAATTGTTCATGAGCATTTGTTTACAGTTGCAAATGTGAAAGTATAAGAACTTAATAGCGTTTGTTCACTGTAGCAAATACAGAACTTTACAACTTAACAACATTTGTACAATGTAGCAAATGTGTCTGAAAAGCATTTATCAGCATTTGTATATTACAACAAATATGGTAGAACAAATTTCACCAACATTTCTTCACTGTAGCAAATGCGATAGAGCAAATTCCTTGAAACACATATAACCTCAACAAATGCCGTAGACGAAAGGTTTGCCCGCATTTCTTGACTTTCATGCATGATCATGACAGAAGAGATTAAGCACATTATTAATTTATTTTAATATACAAATAAGTTTTTAGTGTTGATGTCACCACATTGAGGAAATGCGGATGAGTAAAAAGAAATATGGTTGAACAGAAGTTTACCACATCGGTTGGACACTTTTGTCCGCATTGGTTTTAACATTTCAAACTTTTTATGTATACTTTTCTGAAACAAATGTGGTAGAATTACCTTGTCTGTTAATGACATGAAAACATTTACATGCATTGGTTATATGCATGGGTTACCTTCACCCATATTAACCAATGCACTTACCTGCATTAATATTTGATCTTAATCAAAAGTAATGTTTTTGCAAATTGAATTCTTTTCTGTTTTTTTATCTATCAGCTGTTATGAAGAATTGTCTTTGCTTTTGGCTTGTTTCTTATGAAGTTTTAACTGTTATTGAGATTGTAAATTCTTGCTTGGTTTGACTTGTATGCCAGTGTGATACAAGTTTCCTCATGTTTGACTGATCTTGGACTTTAATGCTTCTAAATGTTTGCATAAGCTGAGATACCATATTATAACTTCTGAACCAACATGGTCAATTCTTTTTGTTTTGATTTTAGAATTTTTAAGAAAGAAACCACCTATACAAACTAATCAAAATTTTAAATTACTCCCTGAAAGTTTATATCCATATTTAGATGGAAACTTTAATGATTTAAAAATTTTGGATCATAAAAACTTTTTATAATATTTTGTTTTTCTAATATGTACATGAAGAGGAAGTATACTTTTGTTGGGATCATATCAATCTTACATTACACAACTACAAGCTTTTGTTGATAAAGTAGACATGTTTATGATCTTATTGATTAAAGGTATGTTTGTCATCTTAAACTCATACCTAGTTAATGTTATAATGCATGTGACATTTATCATGTTTTGATTGATTTAAATATTTAATATGTACCTCACACGCAGAAGTATGGTTTGATCAACCATCCTCATGTAATGAACCGTAGAACTTTTTCACAATTTACTTGACGAGGTTACTTAATGTATGAATTCTTACTTTCACTAATCCTTATTGGGATTCTTTTACTCTGGTCCTTATACTGATTTGATCCATATTGGGATTCTTTTGGACTTCCATTTAGAAGGTTATCTATGATATGATTCTATTTTTAATGCATCCAGTGTGGATGTGTTCCACATTGGGAATCTTTTGGATCATGACATCACCACTATGTGCTTGTTTCTCCAGGTCTTTGCTTAGAAAAATAGAGAAGAAGCTGATGTAGGTGAAAGAGATTCATAATTCATCATTACCTGGTGTGTTTAGGTTGCTACACACATATACACTTGGATAAGCCAATACTTACCAGTACTCTAAGATGAGTGTTTCACAGTTGAATATGGGTACTTAGTTCATTACAACATGTATCTTCCTTTCCAAGTTGAGCCTACCCACATATCAATGTCATTCTTTTGAATTAAGCACAGTGACTGATATAATGAGTGTAATTATATCATTTCCCACAATTATAAGACACAAGCTTTAGTAAAATGATTTCTTCTTGATATTTTAGATAATATTTAGATGTTTTTGTAATTTTTAATTTTACTCAAGGTTCATCATGCGAATTTATTGAACTACGAATCTAAACCTACTCAAAAAGTGATATCTAATTTCAATATGTTTTGTTTGTGAGTGTTAAACTGGATTATTTGTGATAAACAATGGAGTTGTGTTATCAATGTGAATTGGAGTGTGCAAGATGTTAAAACCATAGTCAAGCATCTGGTTTTGAATCTAGAGAACTTGAGAGCAACAAGCTGATGTTGCTATTTACTCAACTTCTACTTTTGAAACAAACACATTTGTCTTCTTCTTGCACTGCCAAAAGACAAGTCTGGGACTATAAAATTGACAATCTCCAGAAGTGGACTTCCTATTGAAGTTGAATCCCCCATAATCACTATCAATGTAGGCATAGAGATTGAAATCTCCTTCCTTTGGATACCATAATCCTAGAGCAGGTTTCCCCTTAAGATATCCGAATATCCTTTTGGCAGCATTCACATGAGATTCTTTGGGATCTGCTTGATATATGACAGACACACAAACACCAAACATAATATCACGCCTACTGGTTGGTAGACACATAAGTGAACCTATCATAGATCAATAGTGAGTTTGATACACTAGTTTTCCTTCAGGTCTGGACCAATCTTCACTTTAGTGTCAACATGAGTTCTGATGGACTAACAATCAGCAAGCTTGAATTTCTTCAACATTATTTCCATGTATTTGGGTTGATTGATGGAGATTCCATCTGCTGTCTGTTGGATTTGTACTCCAAGAAAGAATATGAGTTCCCCATAGCACTCATATGGTATTTTGAATGCATAAGGTCTTTAAAGTCTTTGTAGAGTAGCTTGTTTGTTGCACCGAAAATGATATCATCCACATATATCTAGACCAGCAGCATGTCTTTGCCTTTCCTATTTCTGAAGAGAGTCTGATCAATCTTTCCTATTTCATACCCATTTTCAAGAAGAAAAGATGATAGAGTCTCATACCACTTCCTTGAAGCTTGATGATAACCATACAAGGCTTTGTCAAGCTTATACACCCTGTGTGGAAAATCTAGGTCTTCAAATCTAGGAGGTTGACTCATATAGACTTATTCAACAATCTTTCCATAGAGAAAAGCATATTTCACATCCATTTCATAAATAGTGAATTTCATGGATGTTGAATATGCTAGAAAAAGTCCTATTGCTTATAATCTTGATACAAGAGCAAACACCTCATCATAAACAATTCCTTCTTCTTGTATATATCCTTAAGCCACTAGTCTTGCTTTATTTCTGATGATGATTCCCCTGTCATCAGTTTTGCTTTTGTATAGCCACATGGTACCAATAGGGTATTGTGCTTCAAGAAGATCTACCAGTTGTCATACTTCTTGTTTCTTGAATTTTAGCAACTCTTTATGCATTGCCTCAATCCAACTATTTTCTTGAAGAGACTCTTTGATATTTTTGGGTAGTGTTTGACAAAGAAAGTAAGGTAACAAACATATGTTTGCTATGCTTGACTTGCTTCTTATCACCCTTTCATTAAGTTCACCAATGATGCTTTCAACAATATGATTCTTGTGTATTCTAGTGGTTGGAATTGAGTCACCAACAATGGTTACATCAAGATTGGAGACATTCAGATCATCTTGACAAGAGGCACCTTCATCTTGTACTGTGGGGGAGTTGTAAAAATAATCAAAGTCAGCAACACTTTGAGTACTCCTATCATTTGAGTTTCTTTCAGTTTCAATTGGAGGGGTAGCTTGATGTTGATTCCTGTCTTCAGTTGATGGACCTTCTAAAGGAGATGGTAACATGCTAGGACCATCCTCAGTTGAAATGCTATGACTTTAAGAAGGTTGTCTGATAGGATCACCTTGCAGTGGAACATCTCCATTCAGTTGCTCAGTAGAGTTTGGAGGAACCATCAGAAAGTCTTCTTTTCTATCTACTACTAAAGAAGGTTCTACGAAATGTTGGTTTCTTGCATCAGACAAATGAAATTGATGAAAAGATTTTGTAAATGAGTCAATATCAACCAACTAGTTGGGACCATTTGTGGATTAGGAAATGAATGTTCCTTCAATTGAACATTTGTTGATTCATCAATAATGTGATGCAAAATCAAAAGCAATCAAATGGATTAAGAACAAATAGTTACTCAAAGACGATAAACAAACCAAAAGGTTCCAAGAACACAAGCTCTAATGTTTAATCTTAGATTAAACACTCTGTAAGCTTTTGAAACAAAAGAATAACCTACAAAGAATCCTTTATCAGACTTGCACGAAAATTTTCCCAGATAGTTTCGGGTGTCTAATATTAAGACAGGACTACCGAATGACTTGATAAATCCAGTATATGGTTTTTGGTGAAAGAGAAGTTCATAAGGAGTCTTGTTGCTTTCTTTTATAATTAGATTTATAGTGTGGACAAAGCACGATGTGTTAACTACTTTTGCCCAAAAGGTGATTGGCAGTTTAGCCTAGCTGCACTAAATTGATGAGCAACGCATTTGGTTGTACAAAATAAACTCATATCTTCATTCTTAAATTTTGTCCCATTATCACTTCTAATTGTTTTGACCTTATGATCAAGTTAGTTTTCAATTCTTGTGATAAAATCTTTTATTAATTGGGACACTTTGTTTTTATGAAGTATGGAGAAGACCATGTAAATCTAAAAAAATCATCAATGATCACCAAACAATACTATTTCTTTCCAATACTCATAACATGAGTTGGTCCAAAAAGATCTATATGAAGTAGATTCAGTGGAGAATTGTTTGTGTTCACCAGTTTTGGCTTGTTGGAAGACTTATGTTGTTTCCCTTTGAGACACTCTGAATAGTGATCAATAAAGTGAAATTCTTTTTAGGGTAAACCAATGACATGGTTTCCCTTGACCAATTTGTTCTTGTTTTTGAAATTTGTGTGTCCCAAACATCTGTGCGAAAGCTATGACTCATCAAAAGATGCTTTTGACATAAGACACGTTTCTTGTTTTGGTCTTGCAGAATTGAGGATTAAGACATATGTGTTATTCTTCCTCAAGGTCTTCATGACAACCCATTCTTCACGAATTTGAAATCCTAGTTTTAGGATATAGCAATGAATGTCAGTAAAGAGAGTTGAATATTTCTTGTCATAATATAAGACACGCTGAGCAGATTAGTAGTTCACTCTATCAAAGCTCGGCATCCCATTCATCATAGATCCTTCACTAGTGATTCTGCCACCTTGTGAATTTCCTCCAAATGCCATAGTAGTTCCTTGTATATGCTTGAACTCATGAAGGAGGGAATGATCTCTAGTCATGTGTCGGGAGCATCCACTATCCACGTACCATAAGCTATTAGACCTGTATGGATGACCCTGCAAGTACAAAAGAACTAATTCGAATATGGAACCCAATCCATGATGGTCTTGGGTTTCGTGTTCCTATCCATGATAGTAACTTCTTGGTAATTTCCTTTAAACTATAACTTAGAGGGAGGTGGTCTCGGAGATTTTTGATGATATCTTACATGTTTCATCTCGTCAATTTCAATTAAGAGTCAAAAGAATATTGAAACCTTTGGTCGTTTTTTCTTTAAAGAAATCTAACCCATTTTTTATTATCAAACATCATTTTTTATTTATGAAGCTCATGTGCTTGTTTGATGTTGTAATAATTGTTTCTTTGAATTTTCTTCAACTCCGTTATGTTGCCCATATCATTATCAGATCTTGAAGTTCTGGATTGATTATTATGAAAATGATTTCTAATTTTGGGTTTCACAGATGATATTGCTGAGATGGTCTTGTTTTGGGGAACTCTTAACCCTTTTTGTATGAAGAAACAATCAGATGTATTATGGTTGGTCATATCATAGATTGAATAGTATTTGTTAAAATAGTAGTTTTTGGTGGAATGATTGTTCATATCACAGATTAAGCAGTATTGATTGTAATAGCACTCATTTGTATTGTGATTAGACATTTCACACATGCCACGATACATTTGTTTGTCTCTTGATGCTGATCTTGATATTGAGGCCTCAATAGATTTAACTATTTTCAACTGAGTCTCAACCTTTGATTTTGTTAGGGAAGCAAAATCAGCCTTTTTAGTAGTTTGTTTCATAACACTACTAGGTTTGTCCTTCCTAGATTGTTTCTACTTCCTAACCCTTCTTCTTACCTCTTTTTCTAATGGATTTACATGTTCTTTATTAAAAAATGTCAAAACTAACCCCTTGCTTTGGGTTTGAAGAATGAGAATCTGACTTGATTTTTGTTTTTGATACTAGTGAAATTCTATTTTTCTTTGTTAGATAAACTTTGTTTGATTTTATTGAATTTTTTGGAGATTTGATCTCACAATCTAAACTGCTTTCAGCAAAGGGTTTCATTGAAATCTCGGTTTTCTTCTTTTCTTAGGAAACTGTAGAAATAAATTTCATATAAGGCACTATGGCTTTGACAGGGCTTCTTGGTTTAATGGCATTCACTATCTTGTTTGAGTACTCTTTGATTTTGATAGGATGGCCTAACTTAATTTTCTCCTCATTTGTTTCAATGTAAACACACGGTTTATTTTGATGATTAGTGATTTTTGTTACTATTAATTTAGGTTTAATAGTTTTATGTTCAAATTTATTAGACAGAGTGACAGACTCAGCCATGACACTGAAATTATTATTATATGTTGGGGGTACATGTATTGTATCCAATCCAGGACATATCATTATGCTCCTTCTGTGAATCAAACATCTCTTTCAACTTAGCTAAAGATAGTTGAAACCTTTCTAGTTTCATTTCAGTAACTGATTGCTTAGCTTTGGATTGAGCTAACTTTTTAGTTAACTTTTCTGTAAAGATTCATATAAGACTGATGCAACCCAAGAAATCCAAAGTTTATACTGCATGCATGCACAGAAGTACTAAAGTAGAATGCTTTGAAGTTTTACACTCTGCCTTAGAAAATATTCTTAGTGTGAGATCTTCAGAAGCCAAGACCAATATCTTCCGAAGCCAAACATGAACTCTTCGAAGCTTTAAAGACAAAATCTTCCAAAGACAACACTTGAAGACAAATTTCTTCCAAAGACTATTGAGTACATGCAACTCTGATTGACTCACCAACTTTCACAAGTTGGTGAAAGGTCCATGCTTTTGGTAAACTGTACATTGAGGTCTTGAGTTTGCTACTTTCTACTTTATGTAGTTTTATCCTTTTGTAATATATTAGGATGTGAGCTATGGCATATCATAGTCACTAGCCAAAACGAAATCTACCTTTTAACTCTACATTGATTTTGTTGTTGTCTAGATCATGTATCTAGCCGACCCTCAAAGTATAGCTGGCAGTAGGATATAGTATAAAGTATCTCATCCCTTTGTAATCTTTAACCCTTTATGCTTTGTAAGCACTTATAAGGAACTTGAGAGCAATCTACAGTATTCTTGAAAACCAAACACTTGTGTTATTGTTATTGTTATTGTTCTATTTCTTTATTACCTGTGTTACATAGTATCAAGGTGTGACTGGTTGGTAGTTCCACATTTGATATGTTAGGTGTTCTAAATCAAATCTTCTCATTGTGTGTTATGTTGTAAGTGACCAACCCCTTAAAACGGTCCTGCAATTGGTATCAGACCTTTTCACGCTCTTGATTATAAGATTTCACCATCTTAAGATCCCTCACACACACAAATTACTTAACATCTCAAATGGCAGCTAGTACTAAAGCTAATATGGAAACTGGAACCATGACAAAGTCCCCACTAATCACGCCTAAAGACTTTGAAACTTGATGCAAAAGAATGGAAGGTCTTATCAAGTCACAAGCCTCCAGCATGTGGGAGTCTGTTGTCTGAGGACCTTACATACCAAGCACCTCCTTAGCAGCTGGAGGTGGTATGATTCCAAAGGATGTGTTTGATTACATTGATGAAGACAAAAAGAGAGTAGAGATTGATCAGAAAGCCATGATAGCCCTTCAGAGTGCTCTTCCAAACTCTGTATATAGAGGTTTCAAGAAATGTAAAATAGCTTAGCAGTTATGGGATGCATTGAAACTAATGTATGAGGGTTCTACTAAAGCCAAGGAGAACAAGAAGGATCTTCTCAAGCAGCAGCTTGAAAATTCGACTTTTTAAACAGGTGAAATCATGACTCAACAATACTTCAGGTATGTTAAGATTATGGACCGTAATGGATGTTGGAGTGAATCTTGAAAACAAGGACATTGTAAGAGAGTTTATGTCCTATCATCCTAGGCAATGGAAACATTACTATGTTGTTATCAAGAGAATTTAGAACCTTAAAACTCTTACATTGACTGAGTTGTGTGGTATTCTAAGTGGATACCAGATGGAGATGAACATGCAAGGTTCATCTGGTAACTCCAGCAATCAGATGACTTCAGCCCTAACAATTCACAAAAGGGTCCTTTCATCACCTTCTCGGAGACACGAAGAGAAATCTACACTCAAGGAAGCCCATTCCAAGAGACAAGTTCTTCACATGACTTTGGGTCTTCTGATGAAAGCTTAGGCAATTGTATTTTCACCCTTGAAGATATGGACTGTATCCATCCAGATAATCTGGAGTACATGGAAATAGTCCAACAGATGGCACTTCTCACTCACAAAGCCAAGAAGTTCTACAAGAGGACAAGAAGGAATTTTCCATGCAATACAGCCAATGGCAAGTTTAGGATGGATGAAAGAAAATTCAAGTGTTACAATTGTAACCAAATGGGCCACTTTTCCATGGAGTGCAAGGCACCAAGAACAAATGGAGGCCAAGGACAAATCAGACCAAACTTGAGTTTTCAGGTGGAAGATGTATCTCCAAACCAAGCAATAATGGTTGACTATGATGAAGCAAAGCTATTGAAATATCTCTGTACACCTGAATGTATTGCTAAAGTTAATAGATGCAGGTCCTACAACTTAGACATGTGATCTAATCTTGTGTCCCAGAATATCTTCAAAATCTAATTTCAAAATATCTAAAAATGATTATGAACTAAAAATAGAGGAGTTAGAGAAAACCATTTTAGTTCTTAAACATAAGCACACTAACTACAGGACCCAGATGAAAGATCTCATAACCAAGTTGACTGAATGCTAGGCTAAGCTTGTGATCAGCAAAGCCAGGGCAGAAAAATTTGTTCTTGAAGAAGAAACCTTCATATGCTCATCCTTGCATGCAAAAGTTTGTTATCAGAATAAGCAGGGACTGGGATGTAGTGAGATAGCACCTCTATGCACCATCTTGTCTATAAGATGTCCTAGGTGTGGAACTTGTGAAGATGAGCTTCCTCTCATAAACCCCGTGACTGAAGAGGATAAAGTAGTGATAGTGGAGAATGCCTCTGAGAAGAGTAAAGAAAAGGATTCTAAGAAGGGTCACTACCCTTTAGAGGAGAGTAAAAATACTATGATGACCAAGTTTATGTGAAAGAACTTCATCAGATAAAGCAAAAGAAAATCAAAGTGACAGGATCAGTGATCTCAAGTTTGATGGATTAGAGTGTAACGTAGCGGAATAAGATCAAGAATCAGACAAATTATAGCAAGAATTTGATATTCGTATGCATTAAGAACAAATACGGTTGTAACGAGAGAATATATTTGTGTGAAAAGGAATGTTTCAATAATATGAAATGTTTCTGCTCAATCATTCACCTATTACAATTAGGTTGACACTCCTTATATAGAGTGCAATCACTGCTGATATCATGGGATAGTGACATCTGGCAGATTTATTACATAAATAACTAACACTTAACAAAGTACTGAAATGTTCACAACTACTGAGAACATATCAGAGAGTGCTAAGCACAAAATATAAAACTGCTGATGCTAAACTACTGAAACTAAACTACTGAAACTAAACTACTGATTACAAAACTACTAAAAAGGGAAAATATAAAACTACTGAAAGAAAACCGTCACAACTACTGAAGAAGACCTCTTCAGCTGTTGTGACAACGTCTGATACTTGGTCTTCAGTACTTGTCTTCAGCATTTGTCTTCAGCACTTGTCTTCAGAACTTGTGTCTTCAGACTTTGTCTTCAGCACTTTTCTTCAGACTTTGTCTTCAGCACTTGTGTCTTCAGACTTTGTCTTCAGCACTTGTGTCTTCAGACTGTCATCAGCACTTGTGTCTTCAGACTTTGTCTTTAGCACTTGTGTCTTCAGACTTTGTCTTCAGCACTTGTGTCTTCAGACTTTGTCTTCAGCACTTGTGTCTTCAGACTTTGTCTTCAGCACTTGTGTCTTCAGACTTTGTCTTCAGCACTTGTGTCTTCAGACTTTGTCTTCAGCACTTGTGTCTTCAGACTTTGTCTTCAGCACTTGTGTCTTCAGCAGTTGTTGTGACGTCTGTGGGACTTAAAGGTTATTCTGATCCGACTCATTGGTTCTTTTGGTCCAACAAACTCCCCCTGAACCAATGCAGCCAAAACCTTTAACTTTATTGAGGTCCCACTTATTGTTGGAAAAGACTTCTCTTGATCAGCTTTAGAGAATCGGATCAGCACAGGCCAAGAAGAGGTTTCTAATCATGTGTTTGGCTAAGTATGGAGAGGAACTCTGTTTTGGGGAATCTGGATAGAGAGTTGTGATCCCAACCATGAAACCTAATTCCTATTTACGAGTCTGTAAGACTCACGAACATAGGCCTCAAGGAGAACAACATGTTCCTCCTTGGAGAGTTCTTCTACTCCTCCTTCAAAGAAGAACTCTGGACCATAGTACTCAGATAGGTACTTTACAGTCCTGCCATTCTTCAACTCCACAATAGTTATCTCCCTATAGACAAATTCATCAGGATAGGTGCCCTAAAGGAGTAACTGGAGCTCATTCTTCTTAATGTCTTCAAGCTTCTTATATAATAACCCCTTTTTGATCATCTTGTTTTCCAGTAAGGCTTGAGGGGTCATTTTTGATTGATGAGCCTTCTTGAATTCATCGAGTATTTCCCAAGGTGAGACTACAATGGCCAACATGATTGTAGAGTCTATTGTTTTTCTAACCTAGCCATTGTATCTATGTGGAATGGATCTTTTGTGTATTCTAGAGCTCACCTTGGGGTCTGGCCATACTCTCACTCTCTCTTTTTGATACTGAAATGTGTGTCTGAGAGTGTACAACCTCTGAGCATGCCCTTTCATGGCTTGTATAGATGATGACTGGGGAAATTCCTTGTCAACCATCTTCAGTAGTTGCTCATCGTGCTGCTTCTGCTGTTCTTCATCTTCTATTTTGACTCTAACCATTTCCCTTTGTGAGTCAGGTGTGATCATGAGTTGACTCCTGGGTTCTGGTACCCTTAGAACAGCAGAGAGTGGCAGACTATCATCTTCATCATCTTCTTCTATCCTCAACACCCTTCTCCTCCTTCTAGGTGCATCACTGGATGATGGTTGGGTTGGTTTTTGTGGTAAAGGAATTGGTTTTGAGGGTTGAGCATGTTTGGATTTGAGTTTTGAGATTGGTTTGGAGATTTGAGGGGTAGGCTGTTTTTGAGTGGGTGATTGGGAACGTTGTTCAAGCATTTTGGTTGCAAGTTTGGCTTTTGTGAGTTTTTCCATTTCAAGCCTTTTCCCAGCTCCAGCCTCATCAAGTGCTTCAATAATTATCCCCTTATGAAATTGCTCAGACAGACAGATTCTGGTGGCTATAGCCAGAATGCTGTCTCTGGTCCATGAACGAATCTCCATCAGTGATCTTCCTAAATATTTGGCTATGAATCAAATCATGATCTCCAATCTCTCTTTCTCCAGCACACTGTACCCAACCCATCTGTTTTGGATTTCATTTACTTCCAACCTCCTGATCTCACTGTCTAGTTTGGCTATATCAAAGTCTTGATTGAAGAGTTGCTTAATGATTTTGTCCATGGATCGGCTGTGTGCTTCATCTGCATCTTTTATCAGCTCCTCCAAGGATTTTTCTTCAGCATTCTTTTGATCACCAGCACTTTTCTTTCTTTTGTAAGTGATCAGTTGTTGTTCCTTTTCCTTCTCCAACTCCTTGGTTTTCTCTTGTGCCTTCTCATCCTCAGTTCTTTTTCTTTTCTTTTCTTTCACTGCTGTACTCTCCCCCTTTTTGGATGCATTGGTTGCAGGGGTTTGTACCGCAGAAAGTTTCTTGTGCACAGCATCATCAATGAGTGGTTGTAGACTTGAGGAGATCCTCTCATCAATGGCTTTATGAACAATGTCATTGATGATGGGAGTGATGAGAGGTAAGGATTGTTGGAATGCAGCAACCATCTGCTCAGGGGGGTTCTGTCCCTGAAAGATAGTGCCAAAGGCAGAGGCTGGAGGCTCAGTGAAGTGAAAGGGTGAAGTGTTTTGGGGACCTTCGAATGAAGGTGCCATCTGTGGGTTAGTGGGGGTAGATGGACTTACATCCTGAGACTTCTTGGCAAGCAGTTCTTGTAGTCTGCTTACCTCAGCCTCTAGGATGGTGTTGTGGGCTAGAACATCATAGAAAAAGCCTAGGTCATCATCAGCAGATGTTGAATCACCTGACCTCCTGCTTGTAGCAGGATGTACATGCACCGGGTGTAGACCAGTTTTAGCATGTGCCCCTTTTTCTTGGAACTGGGGACTTCCAGCCTCAGGACGATGTCCTTCATCAGCTGTTGCCTCTGGTGAGGTCTTAGCTATGTTACCAGCATCAGTCTGATCATGTGCTGATTCAGAAGAGGTGGCAGCCTCACCAGATGTTCGTATCTGCATATCCACACCAGGAGATAGAACAGTTAAAACCTGGTGCTGTGGGTTGTCAGAAGCATGTTGATCCTCTTCCTCAATTGATGTGGTTCTCCCCTTTGTTGGTGTTTGTTGGGGAGGAGGAGAGGCATGCAGCTGAGTCAGCATGTTTGCAATTATAATGGTTGGACTTTAGGGGGCATTGCTTGGGGAGAGGGGATAGAAGCTGATTGCATCCAGGGAGAGGGATGCTCTTCAATGATAACCTCCTCAAGTGAGAGAGGTCTCAATAATATGGTTCCCCTGAAGTGGTTGCAACAGGATCCTTTTGAGAGGATACCTGTGCGGCTGTTGCTGGTTGAGTCTTTAACAATACTGGAGGGTTTGAACCAGTAGCTTTATCCTGTTTAGGTGGTACAGGAGCATCTTCAGGGGACTCATCTCCCTGAATAGCTGTTTTGGGGCGTTTGGTTTTTGGTTTGGTGGGGACTCCGGATCTGGTGGTGGAAGCTGTGGGTTCCCTCTGCTTAGGTTTTAGCATTCGGGCAGCTTCTTTGAGAGTGAGGTCTGAGTTGTGCCTGGAGTATATCTCAGCCAAAACAGCTGGTGCAGGGACTCCAAGGCCAACAAGGCCATCAGATTTTAATTCATTTAAAATAATGGCCATCAGAAACATGGGATATAATAACCAGCGGTTTGCCACAGGTTTCTGAGCCAAGTTCTTTATTTCTAGAAACATGATTTCAGAGAAATTTAGCGGTTGGTGTTCTAGAATAGAATACAATACCTGTTGCCATTGGGATGACATTTGATCCCAAGAGGATGTATTTGAAGCTAAGCATACATTTACCATGTGAAAGATAAGTTTTTCAGCATCATGGAAATGTTTCTTCAGAATAGTTGTAGCCCGAAGATCACCTTCATACCCATTATTGATAAAGGACATATCCATTGTGCCCTTTGGGTATTCAGTCATAGTGGTGGAGTCATGTAAGTGTAATGCCTGACGAATGATGTCGGTTGTAACAACCACTGGTTTCTGGTTGACGAGGGACCGAACAGAGATTTGGCCAGTAGACTCATCAGTATGAACAAAAACATTTGACCAGAATTGACTGAGAGATTCAGGGTAGATGGTCGGATTCAAGAGAAAGGTTGCGATATGGGGAATCCACCATTAGGTCAATGGCATTATCAAATTTGTTCCAGAAAGCCAACTTGGTAAGGTATGCAACGTAGTTGTGTCGTGGTTTTAGGCTCATGGTTGCCATTTTTGAAAGTATGAAGGTCAGAAGAACGGCTAATGGAACGTTTGAGAAGAAGACAGGTATTTATAGGTTAGGATAGGAAAAGGCTGAAAGAAAACTACTGAAGGTTTTGGTGTGGTCATCAGCTGTTTGAAACTACTGATGACGTGGTATTAACCTTCAGAGGTTTAAAACGACTGACAGTGGTGGTGTTGTCATTAGTTTTTATAAAACAACTGAAGACGTTTTGACCATCAGACGTTGAAACAGCTGAAGTCTTGGTGTTAACCATCAGTAGTTGTGAAACTACTGAAGGTCTTGGTTTTGACTTCAAATGATGTAAACTGAGGACTTGGTGTTTGTCATAAGTAGTTGTGAAACTACTGAAGACAGTGGTTTTGTCATCAGTTGTTGTAAACAGCTGAAGACTTGGTGTTAGTCTTCAGTAGTTGTAAACTACTGAAGACATAGTTTTGGTTTCAGTTGTTTTAATGAAACAGTAGTTGTATAAACGACTGAAGAGAAATTTCTCATCAGCTGTTTTCGTCAATTCATAGCTTTTCAGCTGTTTCAGTCTGACCTCCCCACTTACTCATCAGACTTAGATCTGATTTTCAGACGTTTCATTGGTCATCAGTACTTATCTGCATTTCTGACATCAGTAGTTGTAGCTACATCAGCTGTTGTGACTACATCAGCTATTGTAACTACATCAGCTGTTTTAACAAATAAAGTACTTGAGTACTGAGAAGTTACTTAAGCTCCAGTAGTTTTAAAAACTTCTGAAGGGAGGATAACTTCAGTACTTATATATGACAATAATAAACTAATGATCATCAGTACTTGTGAGCTGAGATCATCAGTAGTTGTCACTTATTCTAGCTGCCAGCATACCAAGCCTTAGCACTAGGTTTTGGAAAGTTGTGCTATCCAAGGGCTTAGTGAAAATGTCTGCAAGCTCATCAGCACTAGGAACAAATTTTGGATCAATCAGACCTTTTTCAAAACAATCTCTAATAAAATGGTGTCTGATTTCAATATGTTTAGTCCTAGAGTGCTGGACAGGATTCTTGACAATACAAAGAGCTGAAGAGCTGTCCATTAACAATGGGGTCTTAGTCTCTGTTATGCCATAATCCAATAATGGTTTTGAAGCCAGAGTACCTGAGATGTACACCTTGCAGCAGCAATGTACTCTGCTTCAGTAGTTGATGTAGCAACTAAGGTCTGCTTCTTACTCTGCCAAGAAATCAAGTTGTTGCCTAAGAATTGGCATCCTCCAGAAGTGGACTTTCTTGTCAACTTACACCTGCATAGTCACTGTCAGAAAAAGCAACTAATTTACCAGAATGTCTAGTAGAATACCATAAACCTAGAGATGGAGTGCCTTGCAGATATCTAAAGATCCTCTTGACTGCAATCAAATGAGACTCCTTAGGTGCAGCCTGAAATCTAGCACAAACACATGTAGCAAACATAATATCTGGTCTAGAAGCTGTTAAGTACATCAAGGACCCAATCATACATCTGTAAGTGTTTCATCAACCACTTTACCTTTCAGATCTGTATCCAGTTGTGTGGTGTTGCACATGGGAGTAGAACAGGGCTTACAGTTTTGTAAATCAAACTTTTCCAAAAGATCTTTTGTGTATTTGGACTGATGAATGAAAATTCCATCAGCCTTTTGTTTGATTTGCAAACCCAGAAAGAACTGTAATTCTCCGATGGCACTCATTTCAAACTTCTGTTGCATCAACTTTGTAAAGGCATCACACAACTGTGGATCAGAGGATGCAAAAATAATATCATCTACATAATTTGAACAAGTAGATTTTGCTGCCCACTTTCTTAATGAATAAAGTCTTATCTATGGAGCCTCTAGTGAATTATTTTCCAGAAGAATGTTTGATAATGTCTCATACCAGGCTCTAGGAGCTGGTTTCAACCCGTAGAGAGCCTTATCAAGCTTATACACCCAATTAGGATGTTTATTGTCCTCAAAACCTGGTGGTTGACATACATAAACCTCTTCTTTAATTTTCCCATACAAAAGCACTTTTGACATCCATTTTAAAAACTTTAAGGTTTGATAAGCAGCATAAGCTAAAAACAATCGAATTGCTTCCAGTCTGGCTACAGGGGCAAAGGTTTCATTATAATCAATACCTTCCTCTTGTGAAAACCCCTGTACAACCAGTCTGGCCTTGTTCTTAACAATAAGCCCATTTTCATCAGTTTTGTTCCTAAACACCCATTTAGTGCCTATTGCAACTTACCTGGAGGTAGAGGAAGCAGTTCCCACACTTGCTGTTTCTTGAACTAAAGAAGCTCAAGTTGCATGGCTTCAACCCATCCATTGTCCCTTAAAGCAATGTGATAGTTCTTTGGCTCTTGCTGACTAATGAAGAGCATAGAAGCATAAATTTGACAATTGACTTCTTGTTGACACGCTAGCATTGATATCACCAATGATTTGAGACATTGGGTGATTCTTCAGATCTTGGTACACAATAATCTGTGCAAGTGTTTGTAGCAGGCTCAGCAGCAACATATGGTGATGGTGAAGCATTTCCTTGAAAACAATCAGTAGATGGTAATTCAAAGAAAGTTGAAGTTGTAGAAATCTTATCAGCATTTGTTGTGGATTGTGTTACTGGAGCTACAGGAACATCAGGTCTAGCTGAATCAGGCAGTTGATCACTAAACTTGAAAAGGTGATTACTGATATCATCATCATCATCAGTAACACCAGATGGATGACTAGCTACAAAAGATGATGGATTCATATGATCTGCAATAGCAGGCGTTTGATAAGGAACATATTGCAGAATGTCCAAATCAAACAACTCCACAGGGTTTTGTGGAATTGTATCCTTAGGGGATTCATTAAACTTTACATGCAAGGTTTCTTCAACTCTCTTTGTCATGCAGTTGAATACTCTGTAAGCCTTGCAAGTGGATGAATACCCAACAAAATACCCTGCATCCACCTTAGAATCAAACATTTGGAGTTGATCCTTTGTGTTGAGAATGTAACAGGGACACCCAAATGCTCTAAAGAATGAAATCAAAGGGGCTAAATGACATAAAACTTCATAAGGAGTTTTCATCAACCTCTGATTTACTAAGGTTCTATTCTGTACATAGCAGGTTGTATTGACAGCTTCAGCCCAAAAGATCAGTGGTAGACCAGAATCAGCCAACATGGACCTTGCAGCTTCAATGAGGGTCTTGTTCTTTCTCTCCACTACTCCATTTTGCTCTAGAGTCCTTGGGATGCTATACTGCCTCTTGATTCCCTTTGACAAGTAAAACTCATCAAGAGTGTGGTTTCTGAATTCAGTACCATTGTCACTCCTCACACACTTAACTGGTAGGGAATACTGCTTCACAACATGTAACACAAAGTTCATAATGGACTGAGCAGCCTCATCCTTTGAATGCAAGAAGAAAGTCCATACATATCTAGAGTAATCATCCACAATTACCAGACAGTATTTCTTCTTTGCCATACTCATTACCTTCACAGGACCAAAAAGATCCATGTGCATAGTTGTAAGCAGGCATTAGACTTGGATTCTTCTATGGGTGGGAATGAAACTTTATGTTGTTTCCTTTTTAAGCATGCAGTGCAGATTTCATCACAATTGAACTCCTTATTGGAAGACCTCTCACTAAACTCTTGTGGATCAGCTGATTCATGTTTTTGAGATTAACATGACCCAGCCTTCTATGCCACAGTTTACATTCTTGGAGAGAGGCCTTGGAGAACAAGCATGGATGGCCTTTTAACTCAATTTTCTTTGACAAATCCAAGGCATATACTCTTCCTATCATGTTGGCCTTCAGGAGAGTATTATCATCTAGTACTTTGTCAATCAGGCTCAGAACCTTGGAAGACAGAATCCTACAGTTCTGGCTTGTGAAAAGAGCAACATGTCCTTTGTCACACATCTAACTGACACTCAACAGATTGTATTTGAAATTCTTCACATGGTTGACATCATCAAATCTAATATCTCCATTAGACACAAATCCCTTTCCAATGATGTAACCTTTAGCATCATTTCCAAATGAGACAAATCCCTTCTTTCCATGAGAGTAATCATGATGAAGAGAGCTGCTCCCAGTCATGTGCATGGATCCTCCACTGTCCACATACCAGATGCTTCTTTGACATGCTGAAGAACCCTGCAAAATCATAAGAAACTAGTTAGCTTTTGAGACCTAAACCTTTTTGGTTTTGGTACTGACTTTATCAACAGATTTAACCATAGCTGGTTTCTCATGATTAACAGCTGATGAAGATGGAGATGGTGCTGTGAAATAGATTTGGACCTGGAATTCCTTTTCAGTGGTTTGATCACACGGGCTTCAAGTTGGTTAACTCTCCCCAACAGATGTTGAACCATCATAACAAGCTGTGTCTGATTTGAAGCTAGAGCTTACAGTTCATTTGACACTCCAGAGCTTGTTTTTGATGAGTTCCTATGACCCACGATTTCCTCCTTCTTAGATTTCACAGACTTAGTCTTATGTTTATCATGAGGAACAATCAGCTGTCTTCTGATAAACCACATCCTTCTTAGTGGATTTGGGTAAGGCCTTGGGTTTCTCAGGTTGAGATGATGTGGTACAAACTTGGTCTCAAACTCAGTTTTCATTTTATTTATTTCTAGTTTAATGAACTCATCCCTCTGGAGTTTTAACCCTTTTTGTACCAACATTCATCAGATAGATGATTGAATTTACCACAAATTTCACATGGTTTATTCTTCATCTTGGACATCTCTACTACTGAAGTGGAAACTATTGAAGGTGTGATCTTCAGTACTTTCCTCCTATCAGTACTAGGTACTAAAGGATTGTAACAGCTGAAGACTGGTAATTCAACTGTTTTCCATCCGTCCTAATAGACCGTTTGATGGATTCCTCAGCAGTTGTTAGTCCTTGTATTTCAACTGATTTGAAATGCTTTTCAGATGTTGCGTCTCTTTTAGTACTTGGGGTACATTGAGGAACAACATCTGAAGTACTCAGCTTCATATGAGTCTCAGTAGTTAGACCATCAGTCAATTTATTTGCTGAGATCTTAACACTGGTTTCATTCTCTCATCTGAGATTATCATTAGAGAATGATTCACACTATAATGTGGTTTGGAGATTGCTTTCACTTTCAGACTTAACTATGGAGTTAGGAGTAAAGTCTGTTGGTGGAGCAGTATGGTTGTAACCAATACCAAACTTCACATTTGAAGCAGTTTGCTTGCTAAGAAGCATTTCAAATCCCTTGCATGATGAGACCCAGCGGTCACACTCAACTTGGGTCACTGCAAGTTTTTCTTTGAGACTCATGTGGTCTTCCAGAATAACCTCTAGCTTGGCCTTTCATCATTTAATTGGCATTTAAGCTTATAAATCTCATCACTTTTACTGTTAAGAGCAGACTCATACTCAGCTTTTCTTTTGGAAATGGTTTTCTCAAACTCAAGTTTTCGATTTATTAATGCTACATTTGCCTCTCTAATACAGACAAAGGCAGCTATGCATGATTCAGAACATAACTTGGCTTTAGCCTCTGAAGATACCTGAGTTACTTGTGAAGATGATGCATTTGAGCAGCAACCCTCAGTAGACTCCAGGGCCATGAGAGCAAGATTTCCAAAAGGGTGTTCACCACCATGTTGACTAGCACCAGCATAGTATTGCTCAGTGTGACCAGACAAGTTATCAGGTAAGCTACTCCAGTCAACGACTCCAGGTATGAAGAAGCTGTGATGAGGTTGTGATTGAGATGGAGATGGTTGAGGTTCTAGTAGTGCATGAGGTTGTGGTACTGTAGGAGCTTGAACTTGATTTGACTGTGGCATATAATAGCGGGGATAAGGATATGGCATTTGACCCTGAGGAACAAAATATGCAGGAGATTGAGGGTGTGATGAATGACTAGATCCAGCAGAATGTTGCCCTTTGGATTGTGAATTGTTATTTGGAAAAGTCAAAAAGGGTGCAGAGGTGTTAGATCCAGTTGATCTACACTCTCTTGCAAAGTGTCCAAGCCAGTGGCATTGTGACACTTCAACTTGCTCTTGTCAAAACCGACTTTGGTTTTGTCAGAGAGTCCAGGAAATTTTCTGCCAGT
The DNA here is from genome assembly GCA_025506515.1 of Flaveria trinervia. NCBI lineage: Eukaryota > Viridiplantae > Streptophyta > Magnoliopsida > Asterales > Asteraceae > Flaveria > Flaveria trinervia. Next base: position 42,257,855 of record CM046457.1, read on the forward strand.
TCTCTTGTAGAATTTCTGAGATCTGATATTGATCAAGGCCATTTGGCTCAAAATATCCATCTCTTCTAAATCATCATCAGCAATGCCCTTCAAATCATCCATGATAAAACATAGATTGTCACTATTATTACCAGAATGACAATCAACACTCACAAAGGCATGATTAGAATTGTTTGAGGTGAAATCAATATGCTCATCATAGTGGCATTCTGATCCTGCATACTCTGACTCATGACTTACCAAGGCAGTGTTTCCTGGTACAAAGTCATCAATAAGCTTTCCAGATGATGACAGTTTTCGTTTCTGTTCTATCTCTCTCTCAAATGTGAGCAATTTCCCATGGAGTTGGGTGAGAGATAGTTTGTCCAAATTTGCACTGGAGCGTAGGACAATATTATATGTGTCCCATCTCTCAGGCAGTGATCTGAGAAATCTGTTATTCATCTGGCTATTGGTGTACTCATGTTTGACCATTTTTAATTCAGAGATCAAACAAGAGAATCGCTCAAACTGTTGAGTCAGTGTCTCACCCTTCCTATGAGAGAATGTCTCATATTGTTGGGCAAGGATTTCTCTATTATTTTCCAAGACCTCATCTGTTCCTCCAAATTGTTCTTTCAAGGCATTCCAGAGGTCATGGGCAGTTTCATAATGCATTAGCCCAGAATAGATTTCATTGGGCAGTGCCATGGCCAGAATTCCATGGGCTTTTGCATCAATCTCAAACAATTTCTTATCCTCATTTGAGTATTGCTCCCTCCTCTTCGGAACCATTTGATTGGTTTCCGGGTTATTCACCATAGGCCTGTGTGGACCATGTACCACTGATGTCCAACAACCTGAGCTGTTAACAGACAGGTGATGGAGCATTCGTCGTTGCCATATGTTATACTCACTCCTAACCAGCATTGGAGGTTTGGTTGAGGAACCAGTATTGTGAGGATCATTGGAAGGAGTAGTCATTTTAGGTCCAAATACAATTTAATTCAAGCTTTTAAAAGATTTTACACACACCACAACAGACTCAATGAAAACCAAGAATAAATCTCAGGATGAATGGCCAAAAACACTGAAAATTCAATCTCTATAAACGTTTCTTGCAAAAATGCTAATTTAATCAAACTTGGATCTTGGATAGCAGTTTCAATGATCAATTATTAGATCGATGAATGATTAACCTGCTCTGATACCATTTGACAGGATCAGTGATCTCAAGTTTGATGGATTAGAGTGTAACGCAGCGGAATAAGATCAAGAATTAGACAAATTATAGCAAGAATTTGATATTCGTATGCATTAAGAACAAATACAGTTGTAACGAGAGAATATATTTCTGTGAAAAGGAATGTTTCAATTATATCAAATGTTTCTGCTCAATAATTTACCTATTACAATTAGGTTGACACTCCTTATATAGAGTGAAATCACTGCTGATATCACGGGATAGTGACATCTGGCAAATTTATTACAAAAATAACTAACACTTAACAAACTACTGAAATATTCACAACTACTGAGAACATATCAGAGAGTGCTAAGCACAAAATATAAAACTACTGATGCTAAACTACTGAAACTAAACTACTGAAACTAAACTACTGATTACAAAACTACTGAAAAGGGAAAATATAAAACTACTGAAAGAAAACCGTCACAACTACTGAAGAAGACCTCTTCAGCTGTTGTGACAACATCTGATACTTGGTCTTCAGTACATGTCTTCAGCACTTGTCTTCAGCACTTGTCTTCAGAACTTGTGTCTTCAGACTTTGTCTTCAGCACTTGTCTTCAGACTTTGTCTTCAGCACTTGTGTCTTCAGACTTTGTCTTGAGCACTTGTGTCTTCAGACTGTCTTCAGCACTTGTGTCTTCAGACTTTGTCTTCAGCACTTGTGTCTTCAGACTTTGTCTTCAGCACTTGTGTCTTCAGCAGTTGTTGTGACGTCTGTGGGACTTTTTTCTGATCCGGCTCATTGGTTCTTTTGGTCCAACACAAAGAAAGCTCAAGAGATCAAGACCACTTTCAACTCTAAGCAGAAACAAGTTTTCATCTCCGTATGATTTGAAGTGGTGAAGGCTGAAGACACTAACCTAAACTATAGTACAAGGAGTTTATGTTCAGTATCAATTCTTCCCAGGAACAAGAAGAAGGCTGATCATCTGCGTAACACTGTTACATAGTCTGAACCATCCAACTCTAAAGGAAGTCCTCACCCTAAAAGGAGCAAAGATAAAGATGGAGAAGGAAAGTGATCACGTTCAGCCTTGTTCACAAAAGAAGGCTCTTAGGAAGAAGAAGTTAGAATGTGTTATGTGTGAGAGTTCCTCTCATATTGCTAAAGATTGTCCTTACAATCCTAAGGGCACTCTCCACATGATCAAGAAAGAGACTTCTAAGTGTTTCAAGAAGAGGCAAGCTAGAAGGAAAATTTGTTTCCATCAGAAGCTCCAAAATGAAGATGAAGGCAAGTGGAAAATTGCCTTCATATGAAAATTTGGTCTCGAAAGAAGGGAATACTTCGAAAGCACTGAAGCCTACTGCAGTGCTAGCAAGATCTTCTGAAGGTTCAATCATCAAAACTTGCGGTCAGTAAAACTTCCAAAGTATTGAAGGTCTGTTGGGGTTCAACAATGGAATAAATTGAAGCTTACCAAATCATAATCACAGCCGACTGAAGATCTCATTGTAGAACAAAAACAACAATACAAGACAATTCAACATGACAAAGTGAACATCAAGAAAATTAGAAAGTCAAACTTAGGTCATGTTGTAATAATAATATAAATAGACCCAGTAGTTCATTTTTGCAAGTGTGGCTCTTTTGTGTGTGCGTTTCTTATGGTGTAAATCACCACCCAAGGAGAAACCCTCTCCTTTGAGTGGGTTTGATTTCACTAGCCATCTTTGATTCTTAATGTAACTTGTTTATCAACATCAATGAAATCATAACATTATTATTATTATTGTCCATCTGTTTGTTCTTTGATTCACACACGTCGACCCATCTTAATTTTGATTTCTAGATCTAAACATGATGAATCCTAAGATCCAAGCTCAATGAAACTGAAATATTGATTTAGCAAAATGGTATCAGAGTTGTTGGTTGTTGGATTTATCTAGTTTTCGAATCTAATTTCATCTTTAATGATGTCTATAACAATAAAGAAAAGTAGAAAAATGAAGAACAAAGTCCATGTTCATCAAAAACCTATGTGTTCATCACCAAAATAAGAAGAAAAAGCAACAAACCTGTTCAACTATGGTACAATTTGATGAATCTTGAACATGTTCAAGATTATTCTTTCAAAACTCGATGCAATTGAACAAGATTCTCATCAAAAAAGAAGAAAACCCACTTGTTCATCTCAAAATCAAGAAGAAAAATCATGAGATATGTTCTAATATGGTACGATTTGAAGAAATATAATCATTCCCTGGATTATTCCTTCAAAATTGGATACAATTGAACACGATTATCATTAAAAAAAATAAAATATGAATAAATGGAAGCTACTGTTGATTTCCCGACCTACACTGAAGTGTGAAATCGAATTTATTCAAGTCTGAAAACAAATACGGATCAACAAAAACAAATGCGGATGAAGCTTCATTAAATGCGGACGTGTTACACACAAACGCGGATGTGTTATCCATAAATGCGAATGAGTTATACACACATGCGGATGACTTGTCACCAAATGCAGATGACTTGGCAAAAAATGTGGATGCCTTGTCACCAAATGCGGTTGACTTGTAAACAAATGTGGATACTTTAAGCACAAATGTGGATGCATTGAAATCAAATGCTGATGCATTGAAATCAAATGCAGATGCATTGAAATCAAATGGGGATGCCTTGCATACAAATGTGGATTCTTTTTAAACAAATACGGATGAGTTAGCAAAGAAATGTGGATGTGTTGAAATAAATGCTTATGAATAGCTGATGAACAGGGCTTGAAAAAGAAAAGAAAAACATAAATATGGATGATAGCAACCAACAAGAACATCCATTTTGATCATGAAACCAAAAAGAAGAGTATATAAATCAACTTTGGTCACTTTTTCACAGATTCATCCAGGTACTTGTACAATTATCAAATGCCCTTTTTGAAGTACTTGGACTCACATTTTTTGGATGATGTTTTGCACCCGTGTCTAACTACTGAGCAGACAGTTAGTCGGACTTTAATCAACGGAGTACTCATTATATGAAGAATTTCATTTATTAAATTAATTTAAAAGAGTGGAAGTGTGTTCAATATTGATTCATGTTCCTCATGCAATTGATTGAAGTTCATAGCCTTACCATATGCCTAATACATTCTAATCCTTGAGTTGTGATATGAACTGTAATCCAAAAGTGATATAACCCATATTAAATACCATGAAGTATTCTCAAAAGATTCTACCCTTTGTCAGAAATATATTAGGAGAAGCTTAATTTAAGGGGGAGAATATCAGTGGGAGTATTGTTGGGCTCAACAATGGAATAAACTGAAGCTTACCAAATCATAATCACAACCGGCTAAAGATCTCATTGTAGAAGTTCAGAGACCAAGTTGATCATAACAATAAAAACAATACAAGACAATTCAATATGACAAAGTCAACACAAGACAATTAGAAAGTCAAAATTAGGTCATGTTGTAATAATAAGATAAATAGACCCACTAGTTCATTTTTTTGCAAATGTGGCTCTTTTGTGTATGTTTCTCATGGTGTAACTCACCACTCAAGGAGAAATCCTCTCCTTTGGGTGGGTTTGATTTCACCAGCCATCTATGATTCTCATTTTAACTTGTTTATCAACATTAGTGAAATCATATCATTATTATTATCCATCTCTTTGTTCATTGTTTCACACACGTCCACCCATCTTAATTTTGATTTCAAGATCTGAACAGGAGAATCCTAAGATCCAAGCTCAATTAATCTAAAATATTGATTTAGCAAGGTCTAGTCTAGGCATCCAAAGGTGGGGTGGAAGTCCAAGAAAGACCAAGTGATTGAAAGTTCTCCATTAACAACAAATGAACCTCAAAACATGACTATATGATCTGTCACTATTGCATTACCTTTAACATCTTTTGATAAACCTATGACAAGCAAGGCTTGGGTTTCTAAAGGTAACTAATTATCCCCTTTGTGAAGGAACAACTAAAGACAAACATGAATGTATGGATCAATGATAGTGTTTGTTCAATGCATATGACAAACAATAGGTCATTACTTCAAAGATTTGAAAAGATTGATGGAGGACCAGTTGTTTTTGGAGGAGATGCTAGTGGTTATATTAGTGGAAGGGGCAAGGTCACAAATGGTAAGCTTAGCATTGAGAAGGTAAACAGTGTCAAGGAGCTTGGATACAATCTTTATCTCAATTTTGTGATCAGAGTCATTACATGTTGTTTACTGAGCATGAGTGCATTGTTCTCAAGCCATGGGTGGTCATTCCTAATGAACACAACCTACTTAGAGCCCTCAGGAAAGGGAACATGTACATCATGGACTTGCAAGAAACATCTCCCTCTTGAGAAGTTTCATACTTTCTGTCTAAAGCAAATAGTGATGAATCCTTCCTCTACCATAAAAGAATGTGCCATTTAAACTTTAAAAACATGAATAATCTAATTAATAATAATTTGGTTATTGGATTACCAAAGAAAGAGTTTACAAGTGATGACCATTGTGTTGCATGCCTGAAAGGGAAGCAACATAAGGTATCTCAGAAGCCAAAGGAAAGAAACTCAATCACTACTCCCCTACACTTGTTACATATGGATCTCTTTTGCCCTACCAGTTTAATATTTCTAGGAAGGACTTCTTATTTTGGTGATCATAGATGATTTTACAAGATTCACTTGGGTCTTTTTTCTTATTACTAAGAATGAGACCCTTGAGATTTTGAAGAACTTCATCCTAAGGATTGAGAATCAATGTGGTCACAAGGTCAAAACCATAAGATGTGATCAAGGAACTAAATTCAAGAACCAAATCCTTGATACATTTTATGATATAAAGTATTACAAGACAATACAATTCTCCAAGGATTCCTCAACAAAATGGTGTTGCTGAGAGGAGAAATAGGACACTGATTGAAGCTGCAAGAACCATGTTGTACGACTCTAAGCTGCCTATCACCTTATGGGTAGAGGTATTCAACACTGCTTGCTATGTGCAGAACAAAGTTTTTGTGGTTAAGACACATGATAAGACTCCTTATGAACTTTAGCACAAAAGGAAACCTTTCATTGGTTTTCTTAGGTCATTTGGATGTCCTTACACCATCTTGAATACCAAAGATCAAATTGCTAAGTTTGCTCAGAAATCAAATTATGGACACTTCATTGAATACTTTTCTCAAGCTAAGGCTTATAGAGTATACAATCTCAGAACTAGGATAATTGAAGAGTCAGCCAGTATGACCTTTAATGAGCACACACCCAATGTCAATGGCTCTGGTCCTGATTGGCTATTTGATCTTGATTTAGTTACCAACTGTTTTAACAAATCTTGTGAGAATGCTTCAGGGTCTATAAATATTTTACCCACAGGTGATCCTGATCCAATATTGAGCTAAGAAGACTCTCAAGTAACACAAATTCAGCTCCAATTGTAACTAGCTTTGCAAATGAAGTTTCTCTAATTTAGATCTCTCTCAACAACTTGTTTGTCTTCAGGGGTAAGAACAAGAGGACAAACCCATGATTCAAATGTTTGTCTTCACTCTTGGTTCTTATCTTAGATAGAGCCTAAGAAGATTGATGAGGCTCTGAAGGATGGAAGTTGGGTTGAAGCTATGCAAGAGGAGTTGCTTCAATTCCAAAGGCAAAAGGTTTGGAACCTATTTCCTCTTCCTCATGGGATGGCTACTATAGAAGCAAAATGGGTTTTTAGGAATAAAAAGGATGATAAAGGATTTGTCATCAAAAAGAAGGCAAGACTAGTTGTTCAAGCATACACACAAGAAGAAGGAATTGACTACACAAATGTCTTTGCTCCTATAGCATGACTAGAAGCTGCTAGGATATTCTTAGTTTTTGTTGCATCCAAGAATTTCAAGGTATACCAACTTGATGTCATGTGTGCTTTTCTATATTGGGTGATTGTTGAAGAGGTTTATGTCAAACAACCATCTGGCTTTGAAGATACTGATTATCCTGATTATGTCTGCAGGTTTGATAAAGCTTTTTATGGGTTGCATCATGCACCTAGGAAATGGGATGAGACTTTATCTCAGTATCTCTGCATGCATGGATATAGAAGAGGTACTATTGATGGAACTCGGTTCATCAAAGGAATAGGAAATGACTTGATGCTAGTTCAAGTGTATGTAGATGACATCATATTTGGTTCAACTAATCCAAAGCTCTGCAAAGACTTTGAGAAGCTAATGAAGGATAGATTTGAAATGGGTGCCATAGGGGAACTCAGTTTCTTTCTAGAAATTCAAGAGAAGAAAGTTGAAGATGGCTTCTTCATAAGTCAGTGAAAGTATGTTCAAGACATACTCAAGAGGTTGACTTGACTGAGTACAAGGTTGCTAAGACACCCATAGCAAAAAACCACTCCCTTGGGCCTAACCTTGAGGGAAGTGTGTGGATGAACATCTTTACAAGGCTATAAATGGGCCTCTTATGTACCTTACAGCTAGCATGTGTGATATCATGTTTGCCACGTGTGTTTGTGTGAGATATCAAGCCAACCCCTAGATGTTATATCTTATCATTATCAAGAGAACTTTAAGATATCTTAATGGTGTCTCAGCACTTGGCCTTTGGTATCCAAAGAATTCCAACTTCATCTATATGCATATACAGATAGTGATTATGGTGGATGCAATATGACTGCAAAGTCTAAATCAGGGGGATGTCAATTTCTTGGTGGAAGGGTTGTCTCATGGTAATGCAAGAAGCAATCTAGTGTCTCTACATCAACTCCTCAAGCTGAATACATTCCTACTGCAAGCTGCTGTGCTTAAGTGCTTTGGATTCAGAATGGGTTCAAACTTTAAACAAACTTGCATTCACATAGACAACAATAGTGCCATCTTTATTACAAATAATCCTGTGCGGCACATAAGGACAAAACACATCAAATATCAGGTATCATTTTATTAGAGATAATTTGGAGAAAAGTTTAATCAAACTAGTCAAGGTAAACACAAATGAACAATATGCTGATTTATTCACAAAAGCTTTTGATGAACAGATATTTAAATATCTCATATTAGTTATTGGGGTGATTAACCTTGAGTAGCTTTTTCTTAAAACTAATTAATATTATTTCTAAACTCTATTTGTCCTAGTTCTATTTTATCACCTTCATAAGCTCTTGTTTTCTCTAGAAGAGAATCTTTTTAGAAGACTTTTCTTTGATTTTTGAAAATCTTGATCTTTTAGTCCTTTCGAAGCTATGGTTTTATCTTCAGAAGAAACTTATGCCTTCAAAACAAACAATTGCTTAAGTAAAATTGCCTTCAGAAGAAATTTCTAAAATATCTTCCAAAGCTTAACATTTCTCTTAGGTACTTGTATGTTTTCAACGACAACTTTTTTCCGAAACAAATTAACACTCGAAAGCTTTATTCCTATTTTGAATAAAACATCCAAGACTTAATTCTCTTGCAAAGAAAAATTCTCAAAACTCTCAGTAATATCTTCCGAAGTCATTTGGGATTCGGAAGCTTTTCATCAAAACTTACGAAGACAAGTTACCTTCGGAAGATTTTCGACTTCCAAGAAAACTACCTTTTGAGCGAAAAGTAAACTACTTTTTCAGAGGTGAGACCGACATCCGAATTTCAAAGTTTATCCTTTTTCATTGTCTTTGTGTGAAATCCATTTCATATATTAACCCAACCATTCCCCCTCTTTCTTTATCATCTTCTTTCGGACCTAAATTCCCAAAATTCTCTCAAACCATCTTTGTTCTTTATTTCCTTCACCTCTACGCTTTCTCAAATGGCCAACCTCAACCGTAGAAATGACCCAAACGTTTCCTTTTAGTTACACAGACAACACAATCAGGGTGCTCTGTTAAACTCTAAGAATATCACATCTCTCAAAGGTTTGTTGATTTTTGGCTCTGTCCAACTACTCTACCTCCCTTACGATTGATCTTGTTCTTTATGAGGATCATTTACTTGAGTTTTGGAAGACCTATGAAGAGATCATCATGGATGGGGAGAAGGAACTGTCTGCCATATTGTAGGGGAGGATAATCTTCATCACTTCAGCCATCATAAACATCCATCTTTAACAGGTAGATGAGGAAGGTGAATTGTCCTTTCCTAAAGGAGTTGTCCACAACTCCATTTAGCGTATGGGCTATGAAGGAGATTTCAATATCAAGACCTTCAGGAAAGGGAAGGTCTCCTCCCAGTGGAAGTACCACCTTCATGTGGTTATCCATAACTTGTCCAACAAGCATGGGGGTTAGGACTAGATTCCAGAGGATCTCTCCTACATAGTGCATGAGATGGTTCAAGTAGTCAAGTTTAGGTACTCTCTGTTTTTTTATACAAATTTGCTTGCTAACTTGGACTCTAAAGAATATTATATGTTTCCTAGATATGTTCAACACATTCTCAACTGTGAATTGGGCTCACAGTTGAGGGAAACAAGTAATTGAAGATCATGTATAGGTTGGACTCACCTTAGTTTAGATTATTTACTTTTGATTGTAATAGGTCTTTTGTTAGTTTCTTTTTGTATGTATTTAGTTTATGTATTTTTGCAATACAGCAAAACTGTGAGCGAAACTATACTTTCGCTCACAGTCAGCTGATTAGGTTGCCTGGCGAAACTTGTATTTCGCCTAGCGAAACTATAGTTTCAGCGGTATAGTTTCGCTGACTGCGAAACTGTGTGCGAAACTATAGACTGCTATATATAGATTTGATTCTTCTCATTGTACGTAAGCTTGCAAAACCCTAATCGATTATCATTGTTGCAAGTTACCATTTCAAAGCAGTTATTACAGAGAATTATCATTGTGCTTTATGTTATTGATTATTGATGTTCATTGTCTTAAAATGAATGGGTTATTATTGTGTTCAATCATCTTTGTTCATGTTGTTTAGTTAGTTTGTTGGATATTGAACTATTCTTCATCTTATTTTTACTATAATACGATCAATGGACCAACAGCTATGCTTAGGTCTTTAAAACTGATTGCTTGTAGGGGCACATTACGGTTCAACATACATTATAAGACTTCTTAATATGTCATGACATTTAGTTTTCTTTTTATGAGTTTTTAAATATTGGGTTGGCGTGTGTTTTGTCGATGTTACACTTTACATACTTTGGGTTTGACTTACTTACAAAATGCTTCCGCGTAGTTTTATAGTTTTATACTCTAGTTGGTTATATATTAAATGTTGCATATAGTCTCGTTCTGAGTAACTAGTGACTATGATCCTAGTTTGTTCACTCGCCTCACGGTAAAACCCCACACGTGGATTTTGAAGGTGTGACAGATTGGTATCAGAGCCATTAATTTTAGGGAACTAGGTTGCATACATACAGGTCTATAACCACACATAGTTTGTTAGTTACTCGTTGCTTATTCTCTTACTGTATACTCATTCGCATACAGATCACGTACATTACAACCCGGCATCATCATCACGAGCTTATGGTAAAAGGCATGCACATTCTGAACGCACTTCTCCTCCTCCTCCTTTTGTACTTGATGTAGGACCTGACTCGTCATGATTTCCTTACCCTTCTTGAGAGATAAACTGGGATAATCCATTTATGATACCTGTGCTTGATCCTCCGTGGGACTAGAGTTTCTATCTTACCTACATAAATCGTATGGTCTATAGGGAACATGTTCCGGACTTAGCTACTGCAAGAATATGATTTGATAATCATTTGTGCATTGATTGAAATCAAGGTATAAGAATAATTACACAATACATATAATCATAAAATCATATTTAAGCATATAAGACACATAAAATCCAATCCAAGTATATAAAATACATGAGAGGACTTATGTCTGAGGTACTTAGTTATTTTCTAGGTCATTCCATTTATAATATCCTAATTCCCTATAACCATGGCTCTGATGATACCTATATGTCAAATCCCGATTGATGGCGTAATCATCGGGGGCAGACGAATGTGAATTGATTGCTCGTATCACATGGTAGTAAATGTAATTTTCATTGAATAAAAATGCTGGATCAGGTTTTGTAATTCAACAGAAATATTATCTCTCAAACTCACTAAGTCACACTAGATTTGATGATGCAGAATTTCTTCAGAGTTGATAATAATATAGTAAGTAAACAAACACATATAAGTTTTTCAAGATACTTGAATGTATTACTTCTCAAGTCAAAGTGTGAAAATACTCTTACAAGCATGTTAACAGAGTTACAATAAGAAACTAAATATACTACTATCTACAGCCGGTTATACTACGAGCTAGAAACCTACAACTAAAGCAAATACTACATTGCTAAAGAAAGGTATTTTAGATAAAATGCTATCTCAGATTTGGTAGTCATGACATGTCCATGGCTTACCTTGTCTCACCAACTAAAGTTGGTAACTGTACTAACTAATAAGGAATGAATAGTGGAATAAAGTATGGTTAACTATATGGGCGTGAGAAAGTGTCATGCAGTATATCAGAGGTTATAGCGTATCTTTCAAAAGGACCATACTTATGTCCACTGGTTCATAGTAGGTTCTTTTGAACTTTAACTGCTTCGGAAGAACAAGTTCTCCGTAGCCACTTATACTTCGAAAGAGTCTACTTCTTCCGAGGTTTGATGATCTTCATACTTCGGAAGTCATTTTCTTGAAATCTTCTAAGTGTTGAACTTTGGAAGAAGGAAGACTTTGTCTTTGGAAGTTAGAGTTCCTCTTCGGAAGCCCTTTCAACCTTGACCTTTGGAAGCATAGCTTTTGCCTTTGGAAGCTTAGTTTTTTCCTTCGGAAGCATAGCTTTTGCCTTCAGAAGCTTAGGTTTTTTCCTTCGGAAGCATAGCTTTTGCCTTCAGAAGCTTAGCTTTTTCTTTCAGAAGCTTTGCTTTTACCTTCGGAAGTTCTCCATAAGTTGCACCAAATATATTCTAAGTGTTTGTTTTGGTTGCACCAGCCTTACTTGATCAAACAAACTCCCCTAGGTTGATGCTACCAAAACCTCACTTGTTTCTTCTTCTAAAAACTGTCACCAAGTACATAAGATGCTTATCTATCTCTTTGTTCTTTCAAAATGTGGTGCTAAGAAGTTTTTACAAATCTTGTACCCTGTGTTGTGTCCCTTTGAAGAGAGTAAGTTGGTAGGAGTTGTCGTCATACTCCCATCTAACTATATATTCTAATTCAAGGCCTTCAACCATTTGTGGAAAGGCTTTGCCTTTGGTTTTTGACCCTTCCTTTCTATCCTTCTCTTTCAGCTTCAACTCTTTGTCAATCTTAGTCCTTGCAGTCAGTTCAGCCAGATGAAGACTGTTTAGATGATTTATGATACGAGCAACTATCTCAGAGTTAGAGGAATAGGAGAATGGTTTCTCTACTAACTCAATAATATCAAATCTACTTAAGTGTTGTTGAGAAGAGGCATTAAGCTTGTTGATCTCACCATTCTCTCTTTGCACAAGAAAGTTGTGAGAAGAGTCTTCAAACCTCCACTAGATTATTTTATTCCTAGGACCTAGATGTTAAGATGGTAACTTGTCTTCCTTCTTAGTGTCTAATAGAGTCACGAACTTTCTTCTCAGCTTATTCTTTTCTTCTTCAAGAGAATGAGAAGTAGTTACCAAGAGTTTGAGAGCTTGGTCCAATGTTCCTCTAGGCAGATCAAGGAATTGTACTCTTGTGAGGGAACATAAGGAGCCATCAATGAAGGTTAGTTTGATGGACCCGTCCTCATAAAAGATATGGCTTAGAGTAGTACACTTAATGAGCTTCCTCTTGATCTCCTTGAATTCTTCTAAGGTTAGAGGTTTAGAGGGTTGAGAGGGTGACTTAGGTGGTTGTTAGGTGGATGATGGTTGGGTTTGGGGAGTGTTTTGGGTTTAAGGATAAGTAGTGGAGGTGCTTGTTTAGGTGGAATTGGTGTGGAAGAGGGAATGGATGATGGTGTGGGCTTATGAGTGTAAGGTTCATTGGTTGGTTTGGTTTTGATGTGGAAAGGAAGAGGTGTTGGTTCTGGTTGAGGTTGTGGTTGTGATGCTGGTTCAAAAGTCATCCCCTGTATTCTTCTATACATCTACTTCCTTCATCCTGAGCAAATGTCAGTGTTGATGTCATTGACATGTTGTTGCAGGGTCTTTTCAGACATGGGGCCAACTTGCCTGCCAGAGAAGCCATGGGCCCTGAGATAATCCTTCATCCGCGCTTTATCTCCCATCTTTTTAGATGACCTCAAGTTGAGTTTCTTCCTCTTTATTCTTCTTCCCTTCAGCGTTTCCCTGGAAGCCCACTTTCTCTCTTTGTTCATTTGGGCTTGTTCTTTGTTGAAAAGCCACAAGACCATATCATTATCATGAGGAGAATGTTCCTTAAGAGAGAATCCCCTAAAGCTTAGAAAAGCTATCCTTCCATTCCTGAGTTGTTGCTTGGTTTCCTCTTTCTTTCTCAATCTATCCTTTACTAAGGCCAACCTTGCCGCCTCTTCTTGTTCTTTACCCAGCAGGGTTGCCTTCTCTTACTCAACTAATTCCTTAGGTGGTAAGAGGAGATCAACTTCACTCGCAGCACCAAGATTAATGAGCCTATCAATAATCTCCACCCTTGTTTGGTTGTTGATAGCCTCTTGATTGACTACAACTGCTTTGCAACTTGCAGCTAATAGCTTCTCTAAGGGAAGTCTACTTTTTCTTCTAAGTTTCTCCAACCTTTCTTCCTATTGTAGTTCTTCCGCAGTCAACTTCCTTCTACCCTTGATGTCTTTGGAAGCTTGAGACTTTGGAGGTTCTTGTGTAGAGGTTTCAGGTTGGTGGGTAAAGATTTGAGATTGTGATGATGATGTTTGAGTGAGAGGTGTTTTGAGAAAGTCTTCACTATTTACCTCAGCTGCCAGTTCAAGGATTGCATTTGTGATAACTCTCTTGATAGTGGTAGATGGTGTATTCTACTTCTAAAGCTCTTCAGCTCCAAAGTATGCCAAAGCAAAATCTGGACTTTGTTGTTCGAGTGAGGATCTCATCATAAATTTGGTTAGGAATCTGTTCATATCAATGAGCATCCTTAGGTCTAATTAAAGGATGACAGGGTCAGGCCCAGGGAAAGCAATTGATTGCTGAGTAGGATATCTTAAAGAGAGTGTAGAGAGAACTATGCTTTGCTACTCCATGTGTGTTTCACTCTGAACATTCTCCCCCTTTTTTGTAGCATCATATTGAGAGCTAGATAAGCTAGAGGAGGAAGTCAGATAGACTTGCACTAGTACATCCCTAACAGATCTCTCAATCTATCTCTAAGCAAGTTCAGTCTTGAGATTTTCAATCTCAAGTTGTTGAGTGGCAAACCTATCCTGTAAAGTCTTAACCCTGGATTCAAGGTTTGGGACTTTAAAAAGTAGGTCTTGAATGGTGAGTTACATACTTCCCTCATCTTCTTTAAAAGAATCATGGGGAGATAAGGTAACATACCTACTATGTTCATCCTCACCACCAGATGTGTTTTCTTGGCACCCTAGTTTCTCTTCCTTAATGATGTCTCTTTCAGAATCATCAAAATGAACAGTTGCTGTAGATTCAGTCTCAGATATGTTACCACTATCCTGAGGTTCCATTGAGGCACCTTCAGTAGTGGCAGCTGAAACTACATTAGTCCCCTCCATACTAGTGGGACTCACCTTATTAAGGGTTTGCTAATGGGGGCCAGAAATCAGAGATCTCTCTATGATTAGTTGATCTTTATAAAGGTATTGTGAATCAACATTACCTTTAAGAGACATAATTACTTCATCCTTATTTATAAGAAGGCCGGTAAAGGATATGAAAGTTATGCCTAATGAACCACGACCTTAATCAATGTCTAATGGCATTAAGCCTATGATGGGACTATCCCTTTTTGGCTACTAATGTGCTCCAAATTATACATAAAAATCCTATCAAAAGCACATCAATTATTCCTTAATACCTTCCTTAAAATGATAAAAATATACTTAAAAATATTAAATTGTGTTTTCAGGTATTTAAAAGGGCAAGATCGACAAAAGAAGCATATTTAGGAAGAAATTGAAGTAATCCGAGCTTTAGAGTCCAAGCATGGGGCTGAGCCTCTTTAAGCACGCCCCCATGCTTTGCTAGAAACACACCCCTGTGCTAAATTAACACACCCCCGTGTTTGGACATCTGACAGGACAAAAAGTGTTCCCTAAAAGTAGACAGGGGGTCGTGCCCCATAAGGCACAGGGTCGTGCCCCACCTCCAACACGGGGTCGTGCCCCATTTAGCACGGTATCATGCCCAACACAACCTGCATGTATGAGCCGACCAACTTTTGTAAGCATTGTACTAGCAGGGGGTCGTGCTTAAACAATCCAGAAAGCCTATAAATAGAAGCCTAACTTCACCATTTTTGGTAAGCTTTGGTCAGAGAGTTACTCTACAGCACTCTCTCAAGAATCAAGACTTCAAGGTCATTTGGAGGCTCGGGAGGTGCATACAACACTTGGAAGAAGCTCGGGATCCTCTAAACGTCATCCATTACGGATTATTGGTTTGATTGTTCCATTTCACCGATGATTACATATCTATCTACTTTGTTATATGTTGTTATATTCAAGCACATTATGAGGTAAACTCTTTCTATCATCCTAATCGGATGAAACTTATGCAATTTCTGATGAACTAATGGTGTGATAAATATTATGTTAATGTTACGATGGTCTTGGGAAAACTATTGATGGGTAGCATCTACATTTGAACAGGAAGTTATAAATTTATGGTTTGTGATTGTGATTGTCATACGAGGTTGAAAATCATATGATTAACTTTCATTCACGAAACCGGTCTTAATAATAAATCCATGGCTAATGAACTAGAAATGGTTATTAGAAATCATATCACCTTAACTTTCTAATCATTTGCGGGTTCCCTTTTATTAGGTTGACAAATCTTCAGTAATTGTTATGGTCTTCTAAAATTAATAGTATGTTAGGAAGGAACTTGATCAACTCTCTTTTTAACATTAAGTTATGTTTTGACAAATCATATGTCAAATAGGTCACAAAAGATTTACCTACATTATTAAGGCTTTGATCTAAGCAGTAAAACTCAACCAGACATGATCCTAGTAACCACGGTAGCAGGATAAACGAGAAATCATGCCAGCTCATCTTTATAAACGTTAACATAATTACATTAATCCATATCTTTAAATCACACCACCAATTCATCATGATTACATAAGTGGAGTCTAATTAGGATGATAACTTTTATTCCCTAGTTTAAATCCAAACACTTCAAATCTTAGTTTACTTTATTTTTATCATTATTTTTAAACCCTAAAAATGTTTCCAATGCAACTTATCATTTTCCTTAACAAAAACGAAGTCCGATAGTCAAACGTCAAGTTTGTTGAGTAGGCTAGGTGTGTCCACAGATTGATACTTGGTTCTTACCAATACTATATTAGCACACGACACGTAAACTTGCCTTTTTGTGTGTGGTTTAGTACTTGTAATAACCATTTAAAACTGAATCTGTGCGTAAAATATTTATCAAAATATATATACTATCCGCAACCCATCATGTTTTTGGCGTCGTTGCCGGGGACACGGCAGTTTGAAAGACAAACTAAATTTTCGACTATCTTGTAAATAACTTGTTAATATATTTTTGTTTAAACTTCATTTTTATTTTTTGCTAGGTTGCCTTAGTTAGTTTAGTTACATTTTCCTGTTTCATTTTAAGCCTTAGTTTATGCTTCTTTAAGTTAGTGTATGTCCGATTCGTCTAGTTCTGAACTTGTTCCGCCTCTTTCAGAACCCAAATGACTTTTCGGTCAAAGATTGCGCAAAAGATCACAACAAGCAGTACCAGTCATTGGATAAGACATTTTGGAAGGTACACCATCCAAATAAGACATGCCTAACCAAGACGAGGAAATGAAAACGACAGACTATGCCACACCGTGGCTGCAGTGTCAAACCTTTTACGATGCAATCAGTGGAGCCCATAAGCAAGTAGTAGACCAAAGTGCGGCAGGAGATTTTGGAAGTGTCACACCAACAGAAGCATACCAGGCCTTAGAAAGAGGAGCTAAGAATAGTTTTGCCTACAATACCTAAGGACCAAACCTAGTTCTAAAGGTATTCATCAAGTAGACTCTGAAACCTTAATTGCGGCCCAATTAGAACTCTAACCAAAAGTTCGAACAATTGCAAAGCGAACTAAAGAAAACCTCAACATGATGCAACACATGTGGAAGTTCACACAAGACCAACACATGCCCACTAGGCATTATGGTAGTGGAAGATGTTGACTACGTAGGAGGCCCAAGCAACTCATACAACAACAACTCAAATTGGAGAAGCAACTCGAATTATAAAGATGCTGGTAATAACCAACAATCATTTGGATTCAACTGAAGGCCACCTTACCAACAACGGAAACCACCATACCAAGGCCCAAGTAACCTAGACGGTGGAGCATCATCAATGGAAGATTTATTGCAACAATTGTTGTTAACCACGCAAGCCAGAGATGAGTACATCAAGAAATCGGATCGAAGAAATGAGGAGAGGTTCCAAAGAAATGAAGATGACATCAAAAGCAACAAAGCATCATTGCAGACCATATAGCACCAAGCAGGTCAAATTCCACAACAGCTATCTGAAAGACCTCAAGGAGCTTTGCCCAGCAACACTGTGACAAACCCTGATGATCAAGTCAAAGCAACTCAAGGTGATGCCCAGGAGTGGCAAAACAACTCAAGGTGATGCACTCGCATTACAACCCATCCTTGAGGAGGTATAGACGGAAACTCCAAGTAACATGAGTGATAAGCAAAAGCAACCTATCATCATTGAAGAACCAACCAAGAAATACGTTCCACCACCACCTTATGTTCCACCACCTCCATATCCAGGTCGTTTGAGACAACAAAGAATGGAGGCACAATAATCTTCCCATGGTGGAGGCCCTAGCACAAATGCCAAACTACGCTAAGTTTCCAAAAGGTGTCTTGTCAAACAAAAAGAAACTAGAAGAGTTATCACACGTGGTTTTGAATGAGGAATGCTTTGTAGTTCTTCAAACAAACTACCTCAAAAGATGACTCATCCAGGAAGTTTCACCATACCTTGTCTGATAGGAAATCCTTTTGTCAGTAACGCGTTAGCTGATTTAGGTGCAAGCATTAACCTTATGCCTTATGCGGTTTTAAAAAATTAAACTTACATGAACCAAGACCTATCCGTATGAGCATCCAGTAGCTAACCGTTCTATCAAATATCCAAGGGGCATCATTGAAAATCTCTTAGTTAAAATTGACAAATTCGTATTTCCCGTTGATTTTGTGATCCTTGACATGGATGAGGACAAAAATGTTCCTCTTGTCCTAGGTCGACCTTTCTTAGTGATTGCTCGAGCCCTTATTGATGTTTGTACAGGCAAACTCACGCTTAGAGAAGACGAAGAGGAAGTAACTTTCGATATAAGCCAATCCATGAAACACCCTCAACATCATGATGACTCGCTTTATTACGTTGATGCTTGCGATTCGATCATAAGTTGTCATTTCATTACTATGTAGGCACATGAGCCAACACTTAATGATTTTATCACTTAGGCGCATGAACTATTCAGGCGCATGGGCACTATTCGGGCCCATGAACACTTAAGCGCATGGGTGATTCGGGCACATGGACACTTAGGCGCATAGGCACTATTGGGGCGCATGGCCCTATACTTAGTCGTCCGACTAATATTTCTAGGCGCATGGACCACTGTTCAGGCGCATGGGTTATACTTCAACATTCTAAGGTAATCTTAGGTGCATGGGCTACTCTTCAGGCGCATGGATTACACTTAAATCCTTCTAAGGCATTTTCAGGCGCATAAGCCTTATCTAAGCGCATGGACCTTCTGTGTAACATGTTTCTAGTATGTTTTCAAACCTAATTATCAATCCCATCTGTTCTAAGCTTAATATGACTATTCTAATCATGAATAACCTATAAGCATTCAAGAAACAACATCCAACAAGCACAATACATACGGGCATACATACTCAAACATTGGAAAATCATTTAAATACATTTTCAGCCCCAAAGATGTTTTAAAACAAGTAAAAATCAGGGTCTAGAACTCACCTGGTGCAACTTGGGTGTTCTTCCTTTTTAACCTGTTTGCAAAGTGTTCAAACACCTAGAAACAACATCCAAAAACACACACACCCGAGCACAAACACAACCCATAAGCACATAAACACATAACCGGGATAAAACTCGACATAAAAACATAAAAACCTTGAATTCTTACCTTGAATTCATTTTTCTTCTTCCTATTCTTCTTCAATCCGAGAGTATTCTCTGCTCTCTCTCTCTAAAACTGAGAAAACTGGTGAAGTGAGGTGAGGGTGGGCGGCCATACTCACCTTTACACCAACTTTTGAATGTTTTGTCCTTTTTGGACACTTTTAGTCCCTCCTTTTGGACTTTATTGCCTTTCTTGTTTTTATTCTTTTTATCTTGTCTTTTAAAAATAACCGGGTGTTACATATTGTTAACAAGACTATCTTCATAATTCGTGGTGAAATCTTAGTTAATCATGTTCATGTTGCAAAGTGGAATTAAACACTATATATATTTTTGAGTATCTTGAATTATTAATAAGTGATTAAAATTTTAAACGTATAATCTTTGAATTTTAAATCAAGAAAATGACAAACCCATGCTTAATCAAAGATTTACAAACAAACCCACAAATGCTCGAGTCAAGATTTCAAGCCTAACCATGTTTACCGCACCCCCACGTTTCACAAAACGCACCCCCCATGTTCAAAAAATTTTCCCTTGGATGATAAATTCTCAACTATTTTTGAAATTATGATGTTATGTCTTAAAAAACACATGGTTTTCACTACCATCACGAAACTGTTCAAGAAATTTGTTTTGTATAGATTAACTTATTTTTGAAATTTCGGGATCATTAATCATCCCTACTTACATGTTGAAGGGAGCCACGAGATATGGTGTCATGATACACTTCAAAGACTACTACAAAGGGTCGAAAGATCCTACTTACAAGCAGATGAAGAAACACTAGCGGCAGTCGGACAACTAGAAAGATACAATACATTATTGAGTGTTTAGTGTAAGCGTTTATTCTCACAAAATAGACATTTCATTTATGAAGTGACCGAGGAATTTTTAGCATCTTTCAAATTTAGCATGAAAGACTTTGACCCTTGGGATAATAATGCACTTTCATTCAGACTTGTTGGACATTGGCACAAAACATCCATTGCCTTGTTCGGTGTCTATCTCGGGATCTACACGGAACAAGAAATGGAGGAGGAAGCAATATATGGAATGTCGGCGTACCATACCATCCCAGACAAGGAAAGTAAAGACACAGAAAGTGGTGCAATGAGGAAAGCATTTTGGGAGAATATTAGAACCGAAGGGTTCAACTCGAGTAAAACAAAAAGCAGTCAGATACGAGGCCCGCTGTTGTGATACATTCATCGGTTACTTAGTCATTCGATAATAGCTCGTGGTCAAAGTGAGGGAGTTGTTAACTTGAGGGACTTTTTCATTTTATATTGTATGGTTAATCAGTTGCCATGTAATATTGGGTATTTGTTTTGTAATCCTTTTGCCAGCAATGCGATTGCAGGTGCTCCAACACCCATGTTTGGAGGAAGCTGGATTTTGAACTTATACGAGAGCTATGGTTATAACACAAAGGGAACTGAAGGAGTGATGTCGGGACTGTTATACTTGAGCATTTGCACAAGTATGTACATGGTGACGAGCCTACCAAATGGGCAGCCGAGATTCATGGATAAGAAGGAACAAATCTAGGATCCGACAACCCCCAAATAAATAATTATGGATCTCGACATGCCAGGAAGGAGCCGGAGCTGGATCTTCAATTTCACATACAAGGGAATTCCCAACCATGTTAGAGCTTTATGAGTCA
Organism: Flaveria trinervia; assembly: GCA_025506515.1. NCBI lineage: Eukaryota > Viridiplantae > Streptophyta > Magnoliopsida > Asterales > Asteraceae > Flaveria > Flaveria trinervia. The sequence goes on from CM046457.1 coordinate 42,278,986, forward strand.
ATCCAAACCACCAGCGACCATGCAAGGCGATCATTTAAGTATGCCCAATGAGCCTTCAACCGAGTCGAAAATCTGCATTCCCGAGTCGATGACCTGAGCAACGATGTCACGTACATCAGGAACCGAATGTACCATGAGTGGGGGCATATCCTACCACAAGGCCGGTGAAAATTATATCATTTTTGGGGGACCTGACACAGTTGTTTCGTGGCAATCTATCTTTTAATTTATGACATTTTTTTGTGTTTAGGATTTTAATGCTTTCAATAAATTCGTGACATTTTAGGAAATCCCGAAGATTCTACCAAAGCAAGGGCAACCAAAAACAAGAGACAAATTCTTCCTTTTTAGGGGACTTATTTCATTACCCATTTCTCAATCTTGATTATGTTAATCATATTGAGCACAATGTGAATTTTAAGTGTGGGGATGGGAGTAATGCATTTGACTTTGCTAAAAAGGTCCAAATTTAAATTTTTTAGGAAAAGATCACTTAACAAGTAATTTTTGTGACAAGAAACCAAAAACTTAATATAATTTTTGATAAACCAAATGACAAATATACGTTTTCGGAATATAAAGAAGTAAATAATGACGTCCAAATAAAATTGAAAATGTTTTTGTTGTGATATCATTAAAAGCAATAATCTAATCTAGTAAAATATTTAATCATGTAAAATGAAACACTTTTACCCAATTCCATTCATATGTGAGTTTATTTTTGAGCCTTAAACAACTTTTGCAAATTGCAATTCTACTTTTATTCTATATGTAATTGAGGGTGCCTTATGATACATGTGATTAGAACTTGCTTTGGGTATGCATTTCAAGACCTTAATTAGTATTTGTTGCATAAAAATGAGTTAGGCACCAGGTGACCTTAACCATTCGAGCCCTATCCATTTTTTTTTAATTTTCCTTACCCGAACAACAACTTCAGTTAGCCCCGATTGGGTGTTATTAGGCTTCAAGCCGAACGATCCTTAAGAAAGTAAAGTTTTGTGTATCTTCGGGTAAAAGATGAAGTATGATTCTTGAAAGCAAAATACGGTCTTGGCAATCTGACCTTAAACGAGTCCTCAAGTTAGCATATCCCTTCTAGCTTGAAGTATTGGATAGGGAACCTTTTATTGGTTTCCTTGTAGTTTATGTTAGAAAAAATAAGCCAAGACCGTCGACTTTAACAATTAGCCACTTTTTCCAAATATTCCTTACCCGAGCCCGAGCCAAGTTACAACTCGTCAAAAACCTAATGATTTATGCCAGTAAATATCAAAGTAGGTGCAGATTTGATCCCTTAACAAGCATATGATTTCACACGTATTCATACTAGGCAATTGAGTGTATTAGTCATACTTAATCCTTATTATGACTCCATATATTTAGCCGAGTGTGAGTGCATCTTGTGAGAAGTGTGGATTTTTACATGATAATAGTCTTTACTAACCAATCTATTGCTTGCTAGGATATCATTTTACATATACTTGGAATACTTATATTTGGATGAAAATAATGTTTAGTTGTGTATTTCTCGAAAGACATGTTTATAATATGATTTATTTGGGTTTTGGTTGGTTCGTTGTTTTAAGTGATTTTTGCTTGAGGACAAGCAAGGTTCAAGTGTGGGATGTTTGATGTGCTCCAAATTATACATAAATATCCTATCAAAAGCATATCAATTATTCCTTAATACAATCCTTAAAATGATGAAAATATACTTAAAAATGTTAAATTGTGTTTTCAGGTGTTTAAAACGGCAAGATGGACAAAAGAAGCATATTTATCAAGAAATTGAAGTAATCCGAGCTTTGGAGTCCAAGCATGGGGCCATGCCTCTTTAAGCACACCCCATTTTTTGCTAGAAACACACCCTCGTGCTAAATTAACACACCCCCGTGTTTGGACATCAGACAGGACAAAAAGTATTGTTCCCTAAAAGTAGACACGGGGTCGTGCCCCATATGGCACGGGGCCGTGCCCCACCTCCAACACGGGGTCGTATCCCATTTAGCACGGGGTAGTGCCCGACACAACTTGCATGTCCGAGCCATCCAACTTTCGTTAGAATTGTACTAGCACGGGGCCATGCTTAAACACTCCAGAAAGCCTATAAATAGAAGCCTAATTTCACCAGTTTTGGTAAGCTTTGGTGGGATAGTTACTCTACAAAACTCTCTTGGGAATCAAGACTTCAAGGTCATTTGGAGGCTCGAGAGGTGCATACAACACTTGGAAGAAGCTCATGATCGTCTAGACGTCATCCATTGTGGATTTTCGGTTTGATTGTTTCATTACACCGATGATTACATATCTATCTTCTTTGGTATATGTTGTTATGTTAAAGCTCATTATGAGCTAAACTCTTTCTATCATCCTAATCGGATGAAACTGATGTAATTTGTGATGAAATAATGGTGTGATAAATATTATGTTAATGTTATGGTGGTCTTGGGAAAACTATTGATGGGTACCATCTACATTTAAACAAGAAGTTATAAATTTATGGTTTGTGATTATGATTGTCATACAAGGTTGAAAACCGTATGATTAATTTTCATTCGCGAAACCGGTCTTCATAATAAATCCATGGCTAATGAACTAGAAATGGTTATTAGAAATCATATCACCTTAACTGTTGATCATTTGCGGGTTCGCTTTTATTAGTTTGAGAAATCTTCAGTAATTGTTATGGTTTTCTAAAATTAGTGGTATGTTAGGAAGGAACTTGATCAACTCTCTTTTAAACATTAAGTTATGTTTTGAGAAATCATATGTCAAATAGGTCACAAAAGATTTACCTACATTGATAGGGCTTTGATCTAAGCAGTAAAGCTCAACCATACGTGATCCTAGTCACTACGACAGCAGGATAGACGAGAAATCGCGCCAGCTCATCTTTATAAACGTTAACATAATTACATTAATCCATATCTTTAAATCACACCATCAATTTATCACAATTACATAAGTGGAGTCTAATTGGGATGATAACTTTTATTACCTAGTTTTAAATCCAAACGCTTCAAATCTCAGTTTACTTTATTTTTATCATTATTTTTAAACCCTTAAATCTTTCCAATGCAAGTTATCATTTTCCTTGACAAAAACCAACTCGGATAGTCAAACGTCAAGTTTGTTGAGTAGGCTAGGTGTGTCCACGGATTGATACTCGGTTCTTACCAATACTATATTACCACACGACAGGTATACTTCCCTTTTGTGTGTGTGGTTTAGTACTTGTAATAACCATTTAAAACTGAATATGTGTATAAAATATTTATCAAAATATATATACTATCCGCACCCCATCAGCTACTAAGGAGAGTATAGAGACTTACCTTGAGGGTTTTCAGCTTGGGTTTGGGACTCATGGGATTAAGACTAAGGAGACTCGATACCCATATAAGGGCAATTATGAAAGAAGATGGGAACTCAGAATAAGTGGGAGCCCATATTTCCACTCTAGCCTTTTTGGATAGGGGAAGGGGAACTTGTTGAATTAGAGGAGATTGAACAAGAGTTCACTTGGAGCGTCTTTGGTATGTAATCTTGATGGTGTAAAAAAGGAAGATTTGGCAATATGGTGGCTATTGCTGGTGTGGGTTCATCACCTATGGGGTTAATAGGGATGTCACCAAGAGCCATTGGTTTAATCTACCTAGAAGGAGGTCAGCGTGTCTTCCAGTGAAGTTGCTGGATACCCTCTTCACACCTTGAAGATGGTCGGCCACATGTGAGGAACAGGTAGAGCAACTACACAGAGAATGTTACTTTGATCCAACTCATAGTTGATTATGTCGAATAAATCGGGGATACATGTAAAATGTTTCCCTTTTAAGGTTTCGCATAAGATTGGTTAGCACAAACCTTGAGTAGTTGAATAAACCGGGAATTTGATCCCAACCCCAAGACTTATTTCACAGGCAGGGAAGGACTATCTGAAGATGGAATTTCCAGTTATAGGAGAAATCGAACTTGTACACTATAGACATGCTCATATCACCACCATATTGTATCTGGGTAAATGTGTCATCTAGGTCTAATTTGGGGAATTCCGTAAGAGAGCCCTCATCATGAAGCTCGAGATGCTTCTTGATGATTTGTTCGGATATGATTCATTATGGCCACAAATGCTTGACGTAATAACCCTAACTCCGTTTAGGGTCTCAATCTACCCATTCCCCTAAAACTCTACCATTTGGTTTGAGAAAATAGTGGGGTTGACAGTTACGATAGTGTAGTAGGTGGATTGAGTAATGAATTGGAAGATTTTGGAGAAGTTAGCATCCTTAGAAGAGTCAAGGAGTGCGACTTGGTTGTACTAAGGGTTTAGTGCCATTGTTTTAAGAAAGTTACAAAGGAAATTTAGTTGATTTTAGGAGTAAAAACAGAGATGAAGGAAACTTAGGGCTGTGAAATTGGTAAAAAGATTAACAAAATAGTTTGGAAGTTTATAAATGGGTGAAATGGCAGATAGATAAGGTGAAATGACAATTAGGGGTATGATGTTACAATGGCGGTTTATTTAGTTCATTTAAAATATTCTAACATCATTAATAAAAACTTTGTTTTTTTCAGAGTAGGGCCCAAAAGATTTTCTTTACACAGTAAAGCTTTCTTCTAAGTGTAAAAGCTTTTCCGAAGGTAATCTTCTGCCGAAGCCAAATTTACTTCCGAAGGTAAATACCTCCAATTTACTTTCGAGAGTAAGAAGGCCTTCCGAGTAAAGAATTTTATTAAGCTTCAGAAATAGATTTGATATTTCATTAAATGCTTCTTTTGACACTAAAAACTTTTTGAAAGATAAGATTAACCTTGGAGGAATTTTCCGTTGGAAGATATATATGACATCTTCCGTGTTGGACCAAAAGAACCAATGAGCCTGATCAGAAAAACCTCTAAGTCCCACAGACATTAGAACTGCTGAAGAAGATCACAACAGCTGAAGACATTAGCTGATTACAAGGTCTGAAGACAAAGTCTGAAAGTAAAGTACTGAAGAACAAAGACTGAAGACAAAGTCTGAAAGCAAAGTACTGAAGATCAAAGATCAAAGACAAAGTCTGAAGCCATCAGCTGAAGACACAGTCTGAAAGTAAAGTACTAAAGACAAAGACTAAAGACCAAAGTGATCAGCAGTTGTCACAACAACTGAAGTAAATAACTTCAGTAGTTGTGATGGTTTCCTTTCGGTAGTTGTAATTTACTTTTTAGTAGTTATAGTTTCAGTAGTTGTAGTTTAGTAGTTTTATGTTTTTGTACTTAAGCATTCTCTGTGATGTAATCAGTAGCTGAGAACATTCTCAGTAGATTGCATAGTTTCAGTAGTTTGAATAATGCTGTTAGATGTCACTATCAAGTGACATCAGCAGACGTCACATATCCTATATAAGGAATGTTGACCTAGTTGTAAAGTGTGACATTGAGCCATCGCGAAAGCATACGAATGAAATATTTCTTTTGCAGAATTCTCGCTTTCTATATCCGTGTACTGTTACATTGAATATCAATTATGTTCTTGTGAATTTTTTAATTCGTTGTTCGAATTCCGCTGCAACACTCTCTAAATAATCAAACTTAGATCACTGATCCTAACAAATGGTATCAGAGCAAGGTTAATCATTGATCGATCTAACAATTGATCATTGAACTGCTATTCGATATCTAAGTTTGATTGAATTAGCATATTTGCATGAATTGGTTATAGATCATTGAATTTCTGCTGCTTTCGTTTATCTGCTTTGAGTTTTCTCTTGGTTCATATTGAGTTTGTTGTGTTTTGCACTAAATCAGTTAAAACTTAATTGAATTTGGTTGAATCTGAGAATGACTACTCCTTCTAATGACCCTCACAATACCGGTTCCTCAACCAAGCCTCCGATCCTGGTTAGGACTGAGTATAACATATGGCAACGAAGAATGCTTCATCATCTGTCTATTAACAGTTTAGGTTGTTGGACATCTGTGGTACATGGTCCACACAAGCCTATGGTGAATAATCCGAAAACCAACCAAATGGTTCCGGAGAAGAAGGAACAATACTCAGATGAGGATCGAAAACTGTTTGAGATTGATGCTAAAGCGCATGGAATTCTGGCCATGGCACTCCGAATGAAATCTATTCTGGGCTTATGCATCATGAAACTGCTCATGACCTCTGGAATGCATTGAAGGAACAATTTGGTGGAACATATGAGGTCTTAGCAAACAACAGAGAAATCCTTGCCCAACAATATGAGACATTCTCTCATAGGAAGGGGGAGTCACTCACTCAACAATTTGAGCGTTTTTCCTGTTTGATCTTTGAGCTGAAAATAGTCAAACATGAATACACTAATAGTCAGATGAACAACAGATTCCTCAGATCACTACCTGAGAGATGGGACACATATACCATTGTCCTACGCTCTAGTGCAAATCTGGATAGTCTATCTCTCACCCAACTTGATGGGAAACTGCTTACATTTGAAAGAGAGATAGAGCAGAAAAGGAAACTGGCATCATCAGGAAAGCTCACTGATGACTTTGTACCAGGGAACATTGCCTTGGTTGGTCATGAGTGAGAATATGCTGCATCAGAAAGAAATTACGATGAGCATATAGATTTCTCCTCAAACGGTTCAGATCATGCATTTGTTAGTGTTGACAGTCTGTCAGGCTGTAATAGTGACAATTTGTGTTTCATTATGGATGATTTAAAGGGTATTGCTGATGATGACTTAGAAGAGATGGATATTCTAAGCCAAATGGCCTTGATTAATATCAGATCTCAAAAGTTCTACATAAGAACTGGTAGGAAATTTCCAGGACTCTCTGGCAAAACCAAAGTTGGTTTTGACAAGAGTAAGCTGAGGTGTCACAAATGCCATAGGCTTGGACACTTTGCAAGAGAGTGTAGATCATCTGGATCTAACTCCTCTACACCTTTGTGACTTTTCCAAGCAATAGGCCACAAAACAGAGGGCAACATCCTGCTAGTTCTGGTCATCATTCACAACCTATATCTCGTGCATATTTTGTCCCTCAGGGTCCAATGTCATATCAATATCCATGCTATTACATGCCACACCCAAATCCGGTTCAAGTTCCTATTGCACAACAACCTCAAGCCCTACCTGAGCCTCTACCATCTCAATCATCTCAATCACAACCTCATCACAGCTTTTTCACCCCTGGAATTGTTGACTGGAGCAGTTTACCAGATGATCTCTCTCGTAATGAGCAATTATTTGCTGGTGATGGTCAACATGGTGGTGAACATCCTTTTGGGAATCTAGCTCTCATGGCCCTGGAATCTACTGATAGTTCATGCTCCAATGCATCTTTATCACAGGTAACCCAGGTATCCTCTGAGGCTAAGGCCAAACTATGTTCTGAATCTTGAATAGCTGCATTTATCTCTATTAGAGAGGCAAATGTAGCTTTAATAAATCAAAATCTAGAGCTTGAGCAAACCCTTTCCAAAAGAAAAGCTCAATATGAGTCTGTCTTTAAGGATAAATATGATGAGATTTATAAGCTTAAATGCCAATTAAATGATGAAAAGGCTAAGCTAGAGGTCATTCTTGAGAACCATCGAGATCTCAAAGAAAAACTTACAGTTACCCAAGTTGAGTGTGACCGATGGGTATCATCCTGCAAGGGATTTGAAATGCTGCTCAGCAAGCAATCTCCTTCGAATGTGAAGTTTGGAATAGGTTACAACCACATTGCACCACCTACAGATTTTACTCCAAAACCAATAGTAAAATCTGACGGTGAAAGTAATTTCCAAACCACATCATCATGTGTATCATCGTCAAGTGATCACCCAAAATCACAAGATGAAATCAGTGTTAATACCTTAGCAAATCAATTGGCTGATGGGTTAACTACTGATAAGCACATGAAGCTGAGTACTTCAGATGTTGTCCCTCTAAGTACGTCAAGTACTGAAGGCAAGTCACAACATCTGAAAAGCATTTCAAATCAGCTGAAATAAAAGGATTAACAACTACTGATAGAGAACAGCTGAAGAACAAGTCTTCAGTTGTTACAGATCCTTCAATACTAAACAAAAGTACTGAAAGGAGGAAAGTATTGAAGAGCACACCTTCAGTAGTTTCCACATCAGCAGTTGATCAATTCAAGATGAAGAATAAGCCATGTGAAATATGTGGTAAATCAATCATCTTTGTGATGAATCTTGGTACAAAAAGGGTTCCAAACTCAACAGAGATAAGCTCATTAAAATCCAGATGGATGAAATGAAAAATGAGTTTGAGACCAAGTTTGTACCAAAGTCATCCCAATGTGATGAACCCAAGCCTTCATCTAAATCCAAAAAGAAGGATAGGGTTTATCATAAAACAGCTGATAGTGCTCCTCATGATAAACATCAGACTAAGTCTATGAATTTTAAGGAGGAAATGGTGGGTCACAGGAACTCATCAAACTCAAGTACTGATATGTCACAAGAGCTGAAAGCTTTAGCTACAAATCAGACACAACTTGTTATGATGGTTCAGCATTCGTTGGGGAGAGTTAACCAACTAGATGTACGTGTGATCAAACCACTAAAAAGGCTTTCCAAGCCCAAATCCAAGGAATCCATTTCAGCACCATCTCCTTCTTCATCGGCTGTTAATCATAAGAAACAAGTTATGGTTAAATCTGTTGATGAAAACAGACCCAAAACCAAAAAGGTTTGGGTCTCAAAACCTAACTAGTACTTTATGATGAATGCAGGGTTCTTCAGCATGCCAAAGGAGCATCTGGTATGTAGACAGTGGAGGATCTATGCATATGACTAGGAACAGTTCTCTTCTTAATGACTACTCTCAAGGAAAGAAGGGATTTGTTTCATTTGGAAATGATGCCAAGGGTTACATCATCAGGAAAGGATATGTGTCTAATGGACAAATCAGGTTTGATGATGTTAACCATGTGGAGAATCTCAAGTATAATCTGCTAAGTGTCAGTCAGATGTGTGATAAAGGGCATGTTGCACTTTTCACAAGCCAGAACTGCAGGAGTCTGTCTTCCCGAGTTCTGAGGCTGATTGACAAGGTATTGGATGAACATACTCTCCTGAAGGGCAACAGGATTGGAAGAGTGTATGCCTTGGATTTGTCAAAGAAGATTGATTTGAAAGTCATCCTTGCCTGTTCTCCAAAGCCTCTCCTCAGGAATCTAAACGGTGGCATAGAAGGCTGGGTCATGTTAATCTCAAAAACATGAATCAGTTGATCCACAATAGTTTAGTGAGAGGTCTACCAATAAAGGAGTTCCACTATGATGAAACCTGCACTGCTTGTTTGAAAAGAAAACAACACAAAGTCTCATTCCCTCCTATTGAAGAACCTAAGTCCACTGCCTGCTTTCAGTTACTGCACATGGATCTATTTGGTCCTGTGAGAGTGATGAGCATGGCAAAGAAGAAATACTGTTTAGTAATTGTGGATGATTACTCCAGATTTGTATGGACTTTCTTCTTGCATTAAAAGGATGAGGTTGCTCAGACGATTATAAACTTTGTGTTGTATGTTGAGAAGTAGTATTCCCTATCAGTCAAGTGTATAAGGAGTGATAATGGAATGGAATTGAGAAACCATACACTTGATGATTTTTATCTATCAAAAGGAATCAAGAGGCAGTTCAGCATCCCAAGGACTCCAGAACAAAATGGAGTAGTGGAGAGAAAGAACAGGACCGTAGTTAAAGCTGCAAGGTCTATGTTGGCTGACTCTGGTTTGCTATTGACCTTTTGGGCTGAAGCTGTTAACACAACTTGCTATGTGCAGAATAGAGTATTAGTAAATCAAAGGTTGATGAAGACTCCATATGAAGTTCTACATCATTTGGCTCCTCTAATTCATTCTTCAAAACCTTTGGGTGTCCTTGTTTCATTCTAAACATAGAGGATCAACTCCCCAAATTTGATCCTAAGGTGGATGCAGGGTATTTTGTAGGTTATTCATCCACACGCAAGGCTTACAGGGTCTTCAACTGCAGAACAAAGTTAGTTGAAAAAACCTTTCATGTGAAATTCAATGAATCTCCTAAGGATAAACTTCCACAAAACCCTATGGAGTTGTTTGATCTGGACATACTGCAATATGTTCCTTATCAATCTCCAGCTGTTGCAGATCATGTGGATAAATCATCTTCTGCAGCAAGTCTTCCACCTGGTGGTACTGAAGATGATGATGATATCAGTACTGACCTTTTCAAGTTTAGTGACCAACTACCTGAGTCTGCTTAACTTGATGTTCCTGTAGCTTCTGTAGCTCCATCCACAACAAATGCTGATGAGATTTTTGACTCCTCTACATTGTTTGACTTGCCATCTAATACTTGGTTTCAAGAATCTGGGTCACCATCTGCTGTTGCTGAACCGGCTACAAACACTTGCACTGATCTTATAGTATACTAAGAGCTGAAGAATCACCCCATGTCTCAACTCATTGGTGATATCAATGCTGGTGTCTCAACTAGAAGTCAATTGTCTAACTTCTGCTTCTATGCTCTCTTCATCACTCAGCTAGAGCCAAAGAACTATCATGTTGGTTTGAGAGACAATGGAGGGGTTGAAGCCATGCAGCTTGAGCTACTTCAGTTCAAAAAGCAGCAAGTGTGGGAACTGGTTCCTCTACCCCCAGTTAAGTGTGCAATAGGCACTAAATGGGTGTTTAGGAATAAAACTGATGAAAATGGGCTTATTGTCAAGAACAAGGCTAGACTGGTTGTACAAGGGTTTTCATAAGAAGAAGGTATTGATTATGATGAAACCTTTGCCCCTGTAGCCAGACTAGAGGCAATTAGATTGTTCTTAGCCTATGTTGCATTCCACAATCTTAAAGTTTTTCAAATGGATGTCAAAAGTGCATTTTTATATGGTAAAATAAAAGAAGAGGTTTATGTGTGTCAACCACCAGGTTTTGAGGACAATAAACATCCTGATTGGGTGTATCAACTTGATAAGGCTCTTTATGGGTTGAAGCAAGCTCCTAGAGCCGGGTATGAAACACTTTCAAATTTTCTACTTAACAATAATTTCACTAGAGGTTTCATAGATAAAACTTTGTTTATTAAGAAAGTGGATCAACATAAGCTACTTGTTCAAATTTATGTTGATGATATTATTTTTGCATCCTCTGATCCCCAGTTGTGTGATGATTTTACAAGTTTAATGAAACAAAAGTTTGAAATGAGTGCAATGGGAGAATTACAGTTGTTTCTAGGCTTGCAAATCAAACAAAAGGCTGATGGAACCTTTATTCATCAATCAAAATATACAAAAGAACTTTTGAATAAGTTTGATATACAAAATTGTAAGCCCTGTTCTACTCCCATGTGCAATACCACACAACTGGATGCAGATCAGAAAGGTAAAGCTGTTGATGAAACACTTTACAAATGTATGATTGGATCCTTGATGTATTTAACAGCTTCTAGACCACATATCATGTTTGCAACTTGTGTTTGTGCTAGATTTCAGGCTGCTCCTAAAGAGTCTCATTTGATTGCAGTCAAGAGAATTTTTAGATATCTGCAAGGTACTCAATCTCTAGGTCTATGGTATTCCACTGGACACTCTTGCAAATTAGTTGCGTTTTCAGATAGTGACTATGCAGGATGTAAGTTAACTAGAAAGTCAACTTCTGGTGGATGTCAATTCCTAGGCAAGTGTTTGATTTCTTGGCAGAGTAAGAAACAAACATCTGTTGCTACATCCATTGTTGAAGGAGAGTACATTGCTGCTGCAAATTGTACATCTCAGGTACTCTGGCTTCAGAACCAATTATTGGATTATGGAATTACAGAGACTAAGACTCCATTATTAATGGATAGTGCTTTAGCTCTGTGCATTGTCAAGAATCCAATCCAGCACTCTAGGACCAAACATATAGAGATCAGACACCATTTTATTAGGGATTGTTTTGAAAAAGGTTTGATTGATCCAAAGTTTGTGCCTAGTGCTGATGAGCTTGCAGATATATTTACTAAGCCTTTGGATAGTTCAACTTTCCAAAACTTTGTGTTAAGGCTTGATATGCTGCAGCTAGAATAAGTGATAACTACTAATGATCTCAGTAAACAAGTACTGATGATCATTAGTAAACATGTCAAAAGTATGTACTAATTCTGTTTAAAGAAACTGATGCAGTTACAACTACTAATGTAGTTATAACTCCTGATGTTAGTAAAAATAGATAAGTACTGATGTCCTATGAAACAACTGAAATCAGCTAAAAAGTCTGATGAGTAAGTGTTGAGGACAGTATGAAACAGCTGAAAAGCTAAGAATTGACGAAAACCACTGATGAGAATTTTCACTTCAGTCGTTTCAACAAACTGTTGTTTCACTCTAAACAGCTGATGACAAAACCATGTCTTCAGTAGTTTCATAACTACTGATGACTAAGACCAAGTCCTCAGTTGTTTACAACAGCTGAAGACAAGACCAAGGTTTTCAGTAGTTTCACAACTACTGATGACTAAAATCAAGTCTTCAGTTGTTTTCAAACGTCTGATAGTTAAAACCAAGTCTTCAGTTGTTTTCATAACAACTGATGCCAACACCAACACTTTTAGTCTTTTTCTTTTCAGCCTTTTCTTAACCTATACATACCTGCACTTATAGCCAAACGTTTCATTAGCCGTTTTCAAACCTTTCTCTCTCAATAATGGCGAACATGAAACTCAAACCCCGACACAACTGTGTTGCCAACCTTTCGAAATCGGCCTTCTAGAACAAGTTTGACACTGCCATCGATCTTATGGTGGATTCCCCATACAGAACAACCTTTCTTCTGAATCCTACCATATATCCTGACTCCTTATCCCAGTTCTGGACCAACATCTCTGTAATAACTGGTGAGAATAATAGACAAATCACTCTCCAGTCGTTGGTGAACCAGAAATAGGTGCTCATCACCCCCGACATCATTCGCAAAACCCTAAATTTGCATGATGGCACCTATCCTAAAGAATACCCGAAAGGCACCACTGATATGTCTTTTCTCCATAACGGGTATGAATGCGACTTAAGTGCTACAACCATACTTAAAAAGCACTTTCACGATGCTGAAAGACTTATCTTTCATATGGTGAATGTCTGCCTTGCATCAAAGACATCTTCTTGGGATCAGATGTCTTCCCGATGGCAACAGGTATTGTACTCTATCCTTGAACGCCAAAATCTAAATTTTTCTGAGATAGTGTTCATGGAACTAAAGGATCTGGCTCAGAAACCTATGGCAAACAGATGGCTACTTAATCCTAGGTTTCTGATGGCCATAATTTTGAATCAATTAAAATCTGATGGCCGTGTTGGTCTTGGAGTCCCTGCTCCAGCTGTTTTAGCTGAGATATACTCCAGACATAACTCAGACCCTGCTCTAAAAGGGGCTGCCCGGATGCTAAAACCCAAGCAGAGGGAACCCACATCCTCCACTTCTAGATCCAAAGTCCCCACCAAACCCAAAACCAAAAAGGCTACTCAGGGAGATGAGTCCCCTGAGGATGCCCCTGTACCACAAACACAGGAAATACATAGTGGTTATAACCCCCTAGTTATGTCTAAGACTCAACCTGCTGAAGCCGCACAGGTATCCTCTCAACAGGATCCTGTTGCAACCATAATTGGGGATCCCACATTTTTGGAACTTATCTCAATTGAGAAGGTTACCATTGAAGAGCACCTCTCACCCCGGGTGCAATCTGCTTCAGACCAATCTCCACATGCAACCGCCCCTTAAAGCCCAACACTGATACTTGCTAAAGTGCTGAGTCAGTTGCATTCCTCACCCCCTCCCCAGAAACCACTTACCACTGGGAATACCTCAACTATTGAGGGGGAGGACCAAAATGCTTCTGATAACCCACAACATAGGGGTTACAATGTTCAATCTCCAAGTGTAGAAATGGAGGTTAGAACATCTGGTAAGGCTGCCACTTCTACTGATTCAACAAATGATCAGGATGAAGTTGGTAGCATCCATAAGACCTTACCAGAGGCAACTGCCAATGAAGGACACAGTCCTGAGCTAGGAAGTCCCCAGTACCAAGAAGAAGGGGCACATCCTTCTACTGATCTACACTCAGAGCATGTACATCCTGATTCAATCAGGAGGTCAGGTGATTCAGCACAGAATGATGATGACCTGGGCTTTTTCTATGATGTATTAGACCATAATACCATCCTTGAGACTGAGGTGAGTAGACTCAAAGAGTTGTTAGCCAAAATGTCTCAGGATCAAAGTCCATCTACCTCACAAACCCCATAGATGGCACCTTTCGTTAAAGGTTCCCCAAACACTGAGCCTACACACTTAACTGAGCCACCAACCACTACTTTTGGCATCACCTCTCAGGGACAAAACCCCTCTGAGCAGATGGTTGCTATCTTTCAAAACTCCTTACCTCTCATCACTCCCATCATCACTGACTTAGGGCATAAAGCCATTGATGAGAGGATATCCTCAAATCTATAAACCCTCATTGATGAGACTTCCATGTCTAAGGCAGTGAAAGAAAAGAAAAGAAAAAGAGTTGATGATGAGAAAGAACCTGCAAAAGAGAAGGAGGTGGAGAAAGAACTGAACTCAGAACAGTTGATCACATATAAAGAGAAGGAAGATCAGCTGCTCACATATAAAAGAAAGAAAAGTGCTGAGTCAAAAGCTGATGAAGATAAATCCGTAGAAGATCTTGTCAAAGATGCTGATGAAGCTCACAGTAGATCCATGGATAAAATTATAGATCAGCACTTTCGACAAGGTCATGACACAGCCACACTAGACACTAAGATCAGAAGGCTGGAAATAGAAGAGATTCAAGCTAGATGGGCTGGTTATAATGTGTTGGAAAGGGAAAGATTGAAGATAATGATCAGATTCATTGCCAAGTACCTTGGAAGATCATTGATAGAGATAAAGGCCTGGTCCAGAGACAGTATCTTGGAGATAACCAAGAAGATCTGCTCAGCTGGAGGCTATAATAAGGGGTTGATAATTGAAGCACTGGATGAAGTAGGTGCAGGGAAGAGAACTGAAATGGCAAAGCTCTCCAAAGCCAAACTCACCACAAAAATGCTAAGTTAGTCTTCTCACACTCCCACTCAAACACAACCTTATCTCTAAAATCTCCCAAATCTATCCCTAAACCAAAGCCACCCACAAAACCAATCCCTTTACCCCAAAAACCACCTTAAACCTTACCCAGTGATGCACCAGAAGGAGGAGAAGGGTGTTGAGGGTAGAAGAAGATGAAAAAGAGGATGATGATGATAGTCTGCCAATCTCTGTTGTTCTCAAACTCAAATCACCTAAGCATAGAAGTCAACAAGTGATTACTCCTGACTTGCAAATGCAGATGGTGAAGGTAAAGATTGAAGAAGCAGAACGGTAGAAACAGCATGATGAGAAGTTTCTCAAGATGGTTGATAAGGATTTCCCTCAGTCCTCATCCATTCAAGAAATGAAGAAACAGGCTCTGAGGCTGTACACTCTTAGACAAACTTTTCAACATCAAAAAGAAAGAGTGCGGATCTGGCCAGACCCCAGGGTAAGTTCTAGAATTCATAAGAAGAATATACCAAGTAGATATCATGGCCAAGTGAAGAAGACCTTGAATGCTGCAATTACATTGGCCATAGTAGTCTCACCCTGGGAAATCATTGAAGAATTCAAGAGAGTTCACAAATCCAAGACAAGCCCTCAATCTATTCTTGAGAACAAAATGATCAAGAAGGGGTTGTTATACAAAAGACTTGAAGATCTTCAGAAGAGTGAACTCCAGTTGTTGCTTGAAGGCTCTCACCCTGATGAATTTGCTTATAGAGAGATAACAACTGTGGAGTTGAAAAATGGAAAGACAGTGAGATACCTGTCTGAGTATTATGGCCCAGAGTTCTTCTTCGAGGGAGAAGCAGAAGAACTCACTAAGGAGGAACAAGTTGTTCTCCTTGAGGCCTATGCTAGTGAGTCTTATAGACTCATTAATCGGAATTAGGTTTCATGGTTGGGACAAGACTCTGTGTCCAGTTTCCCAAGACAGAGTTCCCTTCCATACTTAGCCAATGAAAAGATTAGAAACCTTTTCCCGGCCTGTGCTTAACTGATTACCTCTAAAGCTGATCAAGAGGGTGTTTCTGCCAAGAATAAGTGGGATCATCAATAAGTTTAGAGGTTTTGGTTGCATTGGTTCAGGGGAGTTTGTTGGACCAAAAGAACCAATGAGCGTGATCATAAAAACCTCTAAGTCCCACAGACATTACAACTGCTGAAGAAGATCACAACAGCTGAAGACATCAGCTAATTACAAGGTCTGAAGACAAAGTCTGAAAGTAAAGTACTGAAGAACAAAGACTGAAGACAAAGTCTGAAGCCATCAGCTGAAGACAAAGTCTAAAGCCATCAGCTGAAGACAAAGTCTGAAAGTAAAGTACTGAAGACAAAGTTTGAAGCCATCAGCTGAAGACAAAGTCTGAAGCCATCAGCTGAAGACAAAGTCTGAAGCCATCAGCTGAAGACAAAGTCTGAAGCCATCAGCTGAAGACAAAGTCTGAAGCCATCAGCTGAAGACAAAGTCTGAAGCCATCAGCTGAAGACAAAGTCTGAAAGTAAAGTACTGAAGACAAAGACTGAAGACCAAAGTGATCGGTAGTTGTCACAACAGCTGAAGTAATTAACTTCAGTAGTTGTCACAACAGCTAAAGTAATTAACTTCAGTAGTTGTGATGGTTTCCTTTCAGTAGTTGTAATTTACTTTTCAGTAGTTATAGTTTCAGTAGTTGTAGTTCAGTAGTTTTATGTTTTTGTACTTAAGCATTCTCTGTAATGTAATCAGTAGTTGAGAACATCTCAGTAGTTTGCATAGTTCAGTAGTTTGAATAATTCAGTTAGATGTCACTATCAAGTGACATCAGCACACGTCACATATCCTATATAAGGAATGTTGACCTAGTTGTAAAGTGTGACATTGAGCCACCACGAAAGTATGAATGAAATATTTCTTTTGTAGAATTCTCTCTTTCTATACCCGTGTACTGTTACATTGAATATCAATTGTGTTCTTGTGAATTTTTTAATTCGTTGTTCGAATTCCGCTGCAATACTCTCTAATTAATCAAACTTAGATCACTGATCCTAACATTTCGAGTGTTAATTTCCTTCGAAAGAACTTATTCTTATCAAAGTGTTGAAGAAGCACTTTCTTTAATAGGGCTTAGATTGTATTGACACAAACAAGCCACATCTTGAAAAGGTTTTGAAATGACTTAGACTAAACAATGTTTATCATCCCAATAGTGATAATAAGATACTTAAATCTTCATTAATGCCTTTGTGAACAAATCACATAT
Organism: Flaveria trinervia; assembly: GCA_025506515.1. NCBI lineage: Eukaryota > Viridiplantae > Streptophyta > Magnoliopsida > Asterales > Asteraceae > Flaveria > Flaveria trinervia. The sequence continues at coordinate 42,296,333 of CM046457.1, forward strand.
TGTTCATTTGAGTCAACTTTGACTACTTTAATCAGCTTTTCTCATGAATATCTCTAATGAAATGGTACCTGATGTCAATGTGATTTGTCTTGGAGTGCTTGATAGGATATTCTATAATAGAGATGGCACTTTGTTGTCAATGTGGATAGGAGTCTCCATTAAATTGAATACATAATCTAACATCTGGTTTTGAATCCACAACAGCTGAGCATAACAATTGGTAGCAACAATGTATTCAGCTTTAGAAATTGATGTTGAGACTCTGTTTGTTGATACATGTTTGTCCCTAGATCATGATATGAATGTAATAGATCTTGTTTGTCTGATTCTGATATAATGTTTGGAATGATTAATGAAATGATATTGATTGTTTGTTATTTATAATGTTTAATATTTCATTAATGAGTCGATGTTGAATTGGTTAACTAGGTTTGTGGTTGTTTGAATTCTTACACATAATGTTATATTAGTTAAAACATTCAAACTTAACAAAATGAAGTTCTCATGCGAATGGCCCATGCGAATGGACCATACGCATGAATAACATCAGACGAATGACTCAGTCGCACGACTGAACCAGGAGACTGGATCAGTCGTATGATTGTAACATAAGATTGGCTCAGTCGCATGACTGAACACTCAGTCGTGCGAATGAATCAACCGCATGGTTCAATCGCACGACTGAACCATACTAATGGTTCAGTCGCACGAATGAACAATACTAACTTATAAATACAACCCAATTCGTAAAAACATGAGAGCATTCATTCTATTTCGACTCCAGACGTACCCTACCCGTCCAGAAGCCTCCAAGTTGATACTCCAAGTTCCTAGAACGCTGTAAATCGATTCCTAATCGATTCATAACGTTTGATTCAATACTTTATTGATTCTACGTGTGTTCTCACTGATTGGATCGCCAATCAAATAGGATTCCGCACTATTTGGTCTGGTTTACACGTTAATCATTCGGTATTACGTTCAAATACCAGGTCCTAACAAGTGGTATCAGAGCTTTGGCTCTTGATTACGTGTGATTCAATCAAGATTGATAAAAAGTTTGTGTTTTTACACTAAAAAACGCAATCTTTTATGTCAGAAGTTGTCTTGGACGTTCCCTGCTCATCAAATTTCGGTTTCTACGGCCTTAGGCGATTAAGGTTTGCGAAATTTCGAATTTTTACGGCTAAAACACGTTTAAGCTAGAAATTTTCGCAAAACAGCAGCTTCAGTCGCACGAGTGAGCCATTCACACGACTAGATTTCATTCGCATACACCAGACGCACAATTGGACTGAGTCGCATCTCCATTCGTACGACTGAACCATCCGTTCGTAGTGTTCATACGCATTAGCTTCATTCGCACGACTGAACCAATCGCTTAGTTCAGCCGTACGATTGAACCCATCGCATAGTTCATTCGCACGGATAGCCCATTCGCATCACCCATTGGCACCAGTTTGACAGTTTGTTTAGTACACTTAATAGTTAATGGTGATGGAAGATCAGATGTCAGCATTTAATGTTGGCAAGGACTTAAGGATCCAGAACCTACTGTTGCTTGAGAGTGATGTGGGGAATCATAATAAACCACCAAAACTCTTAACGTTAGATGAGTTTCCCCACTAGAAACAACGTTTTGAGATCTACCTTAATGGAGTGGATCCAAATTTGTGGGAAGCTATCGAGATTGGGTATAGTATGCCGGTGGGAGCAGATGGGGTAAAGCTTACTTGGGAGGGATGACTAATGCTCAGAAAGTTAAGTATAATGTAGAGAAGAGAGTTTATGCATTGATTACATAGTCTATTCCTAAAGATATTTTCCACCAGTACTCAGAGAATAAGCAGGCCAAGAAATTGTGGGATGAGCTGGAAAAGAGATATGACGGGAATGCTTCGCTCAAGGAAATTAAAGCGAAGGAACTGAAGAAAGAATTTGACAACTTCTCATCGATGGGAAATGAGAGTTTGAACGATTTCATTGATAGATTCTACCATCTGATGAGTGAAATGCATACACCTGGTATTGCTACTACCATGGAAGAAAAGGTGTCAAATTTCGCAGATGGATTGCCGGAAAATTGGGCTTCATTTGTATCAAATCTGAGACAGAATGAGATGCTGGCAAAGTTGGATATCAATGACTTCATTCAAAAGCTGCGAGAAGAAGCACTTAGGATGAAGTACAGAGCTCAGAAGTCTTCGCAGACTCAGAATCCAGCTTTGTACAATGCCACGCCTCAAGTTAAGACGTCCGGAGCACCTCTTCAGACTGCATTTGTGTCTAGCTCATCGGGTCCTTCACAAGCTTCTCCTTCATGCTCAGAAACGTCAGGGTCTTCTTGTACCCATTACATTGGAACTAAAGCGAATGCTACTAGACTGAAGACCGAGAACCTCGGTAATGTGACTGTGGAAGTAGCTCGAGAGCACATGGATCTTTTGGCCGCAGTGGTTCATTCTTATGATGGACTTGTTGCTGGGAAGATTGAAAACTGCCATCTGGCAGATGAGGACTGCGAATAGGTGGATGAAATGGAGCTGGAGAGAATGGACATTATGTGGGCCTTAGCTAGTGCTGTCCGGAGGGCGAAGAAGTTTGTGAAAAAGACCAGACAGAACTTGGTTGCTACTAAGGATACCACATTTAGCTTTGACAAGAGTAAAGTGACCTGCTTTAACTATGGAGAAAAGGGGCACTTCAAGAGAGAATGTGTGAAGCCAAAGAAGAATGGGAACGGGAACCCATTATCGTCCTTCACTCGTCAAGACAAGCAAGCTAGCAGTTCTACTTCATCAAGCAAGGATCTAAAAGCCTTGACTGCTCATGATGATGAAGGACAGGACTGGAGCTTTCGGTTTGTCTTTCCATGGGAATCTAATATTGCCAGTGTAGAAGATTTAGATGATGATTCCGCGAGTGAGGGAGATATTGCAGTTGAGATAGCGATGTCAAATATTGAAGAGTCAACTGCAACTGAGGTCAACTACAAGCCTGAAGAAGTGATTTCAACAGCAAAGACAGAATCACCAGAACCAGAGACATCTGATGCTGCGTTGATGGCTAACTCTTCTAAACCTCCTCAGGTAAGTACGACTGACCAACTCTTTAAAAATCATGCTTGTTCTGATTGTGATACTTTTAGAGATAGCATAGATGAGAAATTTGCTAGGTTATTAGATCATAATGATAACTTAGTAAGGGATTTGCAACTGTGCACTGAGGCTTATAGAGTTTTAAAACAAAATGAACATAGTTACAATGAAAAGATAGACCTTTTGACCAAACAGCTTAGGGAAACTGAAGTAGTTGCATTTAACCAAGCTAATGACATTAGGTACTATCTTAACTCCCTAGAAGACACTAAGAAGCAAAAGGCAGTTTTAGAAGTAGAAGTAAACTCATTAAAACAAAAACTGCACAGTTGGAAAAATTCATCACACATTGTCCAACACTTAGTGAGAGAAAGAAATAACGGAGAGGTTTGGGTTATAAAGTGGTTCCACCACCACCTGAGACCTTGATGAACACTAAGAGTAGACCAATAAATACCAACCCCATCAAGGATCATGTGGTGTCTACTCCTCTTGTTAGTGATCCGAATTCCTCATGTTCATCAATTGAATCTGGAACAAAACAAAATAAGGCCACTTCAAAGGAAAGGGGTAAAATGCCTTGTGTTAATCTGGAAAAAGAATTTGAAAAGGTTAATATAAAGTCCGAGTCAAACAAGTGGTAGCACGACTTAGCCAACAGATTGAACTCAGTCGCATGTCTCATTCACCCGAATGAGCTCAGTCGCATGTCTCATTCACCCGAATGAGCTCAATCGCATGAAAGGACAACCGACTGACTTCAGTCGCATGATTCATTCGCAAGAATGAATAAGATTGAATTTAAACTATACACCTTGAACTGAATTTTCAATGTATGACTTTCTAATGGTTCTGTGTCTTATGTTTCAGGTCAATGGCTGATAAATGGTCCATCAATCCAAAGCACAATATATGTGCTCATTTGGACCATACGACTCGGAATGGGGCCAAGTTTACATAGATCATTGCGTTCCTTTGACGTTCTCAGATACATAAAGCCATAGCCACACTGTGTACTCCTTACATGTCGTTACAACAGGCTTTCTGGGAAAATGCCTTCGTAGATCGTTCACGTGAGCCTTACAGCATACGGAGCTCCATTCATGGTCATGATATTGAGATTACAGCAGCTGACGTCCAGAGAGTACTTGATTTTGGGGACGATACCGATCACCCCACCAGACTACATCCATTTATAGTAAGAGGTTGCTTCCTCAGGATTAAGTACGCTGGGGATATCAAGTCAGGTGTGCTCAACAAGAGCAACCTGTGTCCCCAGTATAAGTACTTGGCGCATGTGATCCTGAAGTGTATTGCTTCTCGGAGGGGTGGGTTTGATGACCTATCAGACCAGATTCCGAATGCCTATGTGGCACTAGTGCTGAACCACCCCTTCAGCTTCTCGAGCATGATCTTCTCATATCTGGTGGAGAATTTGGAGGCCAAGGGGAAGGAGGGTTTTTGTATGTACCCCAGATTTCTACAGCTGATCTTCAACGAGAAGCTACCATTACTTCTCAAGGAGAGCCAAGATGCGGTTTCCCTAGAGATGACGGATGACACGACTTTGGGTCACATGAGAGTGTATCGGGGCAAGTAAGGAGCCCCAGGTAAAGAGGTTGATCGGCCATCTGGCCAATGAAAGATATGTGGCGCCAGGTAGACGCAAGTGGCGTCATGATAACAGCGATTCAGACGATGAGAGGCTATTGCTCCCAGAGCATGATTCAGACGATGATGACAGTGGGGATGCTGGGGATGATATGCCTATTCCACTGAGGGGCATAGCTTCAGATGTTATACCTCCAATATCTGCCCCAACAGGCGACATAGCTAAGTCAGCGGGTTTCCAACAGGACTTCATACCTAGTGAGGAGGAAGAAGAGTTGGATGAGGAACCCTTGACGAGGACTGTAGGAAGCAAGGTTGTTCCCACAGAGTATGGACTCCGGGCGGTTGGTGAACGCCCCAGGGAATCGGGAGAGATGACTGCAGATCCTAGCTATGCCCCCGAGTCAGCTAGCCGTGTTCTAGGGGGAGCATCCACCTCAACTGGATCGAGGAAGAAAAGGATGGCTCAGCCCCACGCCCAGAAGAAGAAGAAGAGAAGACTCACCTTCGCCACCACCACAACCACTACATATACAACCACCACTACCACTTCTACAGCCACACCATCCACCACCATAGCCACCAAAGCTACCACTACCACCACCACACCTCCCACCACTGTACATATGCCAACCACCAACATATCTTTCACTCCTACATCACCTCCACTATCTCACAGACCCAACCCTATCATCACCACAGCCACCACCACTAGCCACCAAGCAGGACCCTCATCCCATCCCGCACATATATATGGATCTCCTCTACCTCCAATTGGGGTAGAGGAATAGCTTTCTGCGCTGAACTGGATGGTGATGCGTTTATTAGCTGCTGATAAGGAGAAGATGGCACAGATCAGTCATCTGACAAATCTTACTGCAGCGCAGTGTCAGCAGATCTCAGAGCAGGCTTGATTGCTAGATGAGCAGGCCCAACAAATGGCTGCTCAGAGCCACGAGATCGCCCAACTCCAAGAGCACAGTGTTACATCTACTAAGAGGATTGAGGAGTTGGAGGAGGCTAAGAAGACCATCATGCTAAAGCTTAAGGGATCTAAAGACAAGCCACTAAAGATTAAAGAGGGAGACGTAGACGATGAGGATGATTATGATGAGACTGAGGATGATAAGGGGATTGAGGACGAGAGGACAGAGGAGAGGAATAAGGATGATGATGAAGAAGGAGGGGATGCAGCTACATCTGCCTCTACTCAAGGTCAGGATAGGAGATCCAAGAAGAAGGAAGACGAACAAGCTTCCTCCTCTGCTCCATCAAGCGATGATCCAGTGATCCAAGAGAAAAGTAATGATTAGATGTCTATATATTTGATTACTTTTGTATTTGAATCATGTATTTAAACTTATGTATTCGATGTTTATATTAAAAATTAATGCATTTCTATTTTGATTATTTACTACTGGTTGATGTGTTACATGTTTAAATCAAACACATCCAAACTATCAGAGGGATGAGTTCGAAGTTGCTCCCCTTCAGCAGATCAAAACTCAGCTTACTATGATTCTTGATCTACAAGGGATCGTCAGAAGGTCGGTGAGTTATACCCCTGAAGAAGGGGAATAATTCACGATATATCAAGTGAGCAATTAGCTGAGATCTTCAAGTTAAATCCCGATGAGATTGTGAAGGATGCTCCAACGTGCGACTCGACAAGTGACGAAGAGCTCAACGACGTTGATGAAATAGAGATAGAAGATGTCAATGCAAAGCACTACCCTCAGTATGCTGACAATGAGGGAAATGTGGTCCCCAATCTGGGTGAATCCCTTGTCAGTGATACGTTTGAGGTGTTAGACAAAATGGAGCAGGAGTCAGAGACGACAGAGGGAACGGCACAAGCCTCAAATGATGATGTTGATATCCGAAAGGCTGAGTGGGCTGTCTGTTTTGAAGAAGTTAGAGCCCAACGCGATGCACCTAAACAGGACGCCTACACCAAATTCTACAAATTCAAGAAACATCATAATGTGTCAGGCAGGATTATAGCATGGGCATATTTTGAGGACCTTAACGTGTATGCAGTTAAGAGGGAGAAGGGCATAGAGTACTTTAGATTTACACATGATCTAAAGACTCTACTAGGTTTTAAGCTCAACCAGCTTGCCAAACTGAAGCTGTTGTATGCTCACCCGAGAAAGATGTCAGGCTGGTTTGAGGCTGCCCTAAGAAAGGAGTACCACACCAGTTGGGTTAACTTTAGACCCCAATAGCCTACAAGGTACATCAGAAGGTCTGAAGTTGATGCCATTACTGGAAAGCCAAAGATAGTGTTGAAGTGGAGTCCTCCGCACATGATGTCAAGAATCCCACTAAGGGAAATGCCACAGGACTTCACTCCACACTTTAAGTGGTGGTACTACGATTGGAGGACAGGAGAAGCGGTCATAGTCCTAAACAAAGAGGGCCAAATGGATACTATCAGGGTATTTGACCCAATGTGGCTTACCAACTTGTCAGCTAGTGATGTCTACCCTCTAAACAAGTGGCCACTGTTCTATGATACGCAGGATATAGTACAAGCCCTCCAGGATATACTATCAGGGTACAAGACTCTGTTTTGCATTTAAGATTCATGCAGGAGTCACAAAAGAGGATAAGTACAAGAAGTAGGAGGAGGTAATGAAGAAAACAAGACATTAGAGAGATCTAGGTCCAAGGGGGAGTTTGTTGATACATGTTTGTCCCTAGATCATGATATGAATGTAATCGATCTTGTTTGTCTAATTCTGATATAATGTTTGGAAAGATTAATGAAATGATACTGATTGTTTGTTATTTATAATGTTAATATTTCATTAATGAGTCGATGTTGAATTGGTTAATTAGGTTTGTGGTTGTTTGAATTCTTACACATAATGTTATATTAATTAATACATTCAAACTTAACAAAATGAAGTTCTCATGTGAATGGCCCATGCGAATGGACCATACGCATAAATAACTTCATACGAATGACTCAGTCGCATGACTGAACCAGGAGACTGGATCAGTCGTATGATTGTAACATAAGATTGGCTCAGTCGAACGACTGAACACTTAGTCGTTAGAATGAATCAACCGCATGGTTCAATCGCACGACTGAACCATACTAATGGTTCAGTCGCATGAATGAACAATACTAACCTATAATACAACTCAATTCGTAGAAAAATGAGAGCATTGATTCTATTTCGAATCCAGACGTACCCTAGCCGTCCAGAAGCCTCCAAGTTGATACTCCAAGTTCATAGAACGCTGTAGATCAATTCCTAATTGATTCTTAACATGTGATTCAATACTTAATTGATTCTATGTGTGTTCTCACTGATTGGATCGCCAATCAAATAGGATTCTGCACTATTTGGTTTGGTTTACACGTTAATCATTCGGTATTTCGTTCAAATACCAGGTCCTAACAGTCACAGGATTGCTTCTTGCATTGCGATGGGATTATCCTTCCCCTAAGAAATTGACATCCTTTTGATGTTGATTTCTTATTGATATTGCAGCCCACCATAGTCACTATCAGTGTAGCCATAAATATGGAAGTTGTTATTCCTTGGATACCAGAGACCTAATTTCGATGCTCAATGAGGTATCTAAGGATTCTCTTGGCATTAACTAGGTGAGACACCTTTGGAGCAGTATGATATCTTGCACAGATGCAGGTTGCAAACATGATATCAAGTCTACTTGTTGTGAGATACATCAGAGATCCAATGATTACCCTATACTAATATTGATCAGTATCTTTTCTCTTAGAGTTAGGACACAGATTGTGATTTCTGGGTATAGGAGCCTTTGCTAGCTTGCAATCTTTCATACAAATCTTTCTAAGATGTCTTGAACATACATATATTGATTGGTCAAGAACCCTTCTTTCATCTATTTTACCTAAATTTGAAGGAATGTTAGTACTCTAGAAAGATTAACACATTGTCTTTATGTGTCTTTTTACTATTTGTAATAGGATAGGGACTAGTTTTGTAATTTGTTAGTTCCTTGTGTTTCATTATAAATAGCTTAGTCTTATTGCAGTTAGGTGAGAGGCGAAGAACAACAGTTTTAGAACAGATTTAGAACTGCTTACTTACTTTGTAATTGTCTTTGCTTAATATTAATGAAACTATTAATTTTGTTGATATCTTGCTTGATTGATTACTTTGTTTGTATTTCTTTAAATTGTGTTCGTACATCATCACAGATTGGTACATTTGATCCTATCAAATGGTATTAGAGCTGTTGGTTGAGTGAATTATGAGGTTTGTCAAACTGTCAAACTCAAAAAGTTCACTGAATCTGTGATTGATAGACAATTCAATTAAAAATTTGTGGATTTCAGATGTGTTTCAACATCAAAAACATGTTTTAAACCACAATCAACAGTTAAATTCATCAAATTTGAGATAATTTGTTGAATTTGTGTTCGAAAAGTTCACTATTATTCGAACTGAAAATTACAAAATTGATTGATTTGTTGTTGATATTGAAAGAAATTGATGTTAGAAGAATGATTATCGGTATAAAACATGCCTAATTTGAAAGTTTCAATCCAATTCATCAACATTTGAAGAACTTTAGAAAATTTGAGTTACTTACATTCATATGAACATGATAAATATGGCGCATTAGAGTTGAGCTTTTCTAAAAAATTGTCTAAGTGTTAGGCGTTTGACTACTATTTAGTCGCATTAATATTGTTTAGACGTTTTCAGTTCAGATGTTTGACTACTATTGAAGAGTAAAAGTCCAGACGTATCATCACTGCTCAGGCGTATTAGATCTATTTAGACGTTTGATAACTGTTGAGGTGCATTAGAACTGTGTAGGCGCATTATAACTATTAAGGCGTTTTACTTCTGTTTAGACGCATCAACTTGAGCATTTTGGAAAATTTTTCTAAGGCATTCCCTAAGACGTCTCTCAACTTAGGCGCTTTAACTGTTTGGGAGTTTGATTACTTTTCAGGCGCATCACCCTTGATAAATAGAATTTTTTTAAAGAAAATAAAAAAAACTTTTTCGTTTCTTTTCTAAATTCAAAATCTAAGGAAAACAACAAAAATATAAGAATGGTGAAATCAGAAGATTCTGAAAATGGAGTTCCAAAACTTAAAAATAGAGCTGATTTCAAAAATTGGTCTCTTAAGTTAAAACATCATTTAAATTCCACTGACACTGATCTTTGGAAATCTATAGAGAAAGGACCATGCGTTCCTATAATCACTGATGGGCTTGACACAAGGTTTGTTTATACTAAAGATTCTCAAGAACCCAATCCTAAAGATGGTCTTCAAGGAGATGATTAAGAAGAGTAAAGAATGATATCAAAACATATTCCCTGATGTGTAAAGGACTACCTCTAGAAGTTCTTTCAAGGCTTGATGGATATCAAACTAGATACACCATGTATAAAGCCTTAAAGACCATTTGTGAAGGAGGCAAGGAGATTCAAAATCTCAAGAAACAAAAGTTGAAAAGGCAATTAGAATTGTTCCAACATTGTCCGGAGAAACCATAAATCAGATGATGAACAGATTTGTTACAACTGAGATGTCAAAAGCTATATTAAGCCTGATCTTGAAGATCTAAATCTTAGACTACACAATGCTTTACCCTCATCATGGAAACAAATAGTAACCTTACTAAAGCATACTGAGAAGTTCCCTATGGATCTAGATCTACTCATTGCCAAGATAGAGTCAGTAGAGATTGATGAAAGCTCAAGGAATAATGATAGAGCAGCATCAATGTCTCAGTATCAGTTTGTTGCTTCTCATGCAAACACTATTGAAAATGCATTCATGGCAAAAAGTGAGAAAATTATAGAAGAAGAGGGAGATTTATTTGTTGGAGTAGGATTTTTCAGTAATTCATCATTTACTAGTGCTCCTGCTTATACAACACAGTCTCATTCTCAATCTCCTCCTAAATCTCAATCTCAAACATCTAATGTTCAAACGGAGACTTCTTCATCTAACTCTGCTAAATCTAGCAAAGTTAAAGATGTGATAAACATCCTATTAGAGGATAAAGAGTCTAAAACTGCATTCACTGCATTTATGGCTAGTTTTCAAGCATATCAAGGTAGCCATTTAACTCAATTAGACCTTGTTTTGCAGGATTTGGTTGAAATGGATCCTGAAGATGTTGAAGAGATGGACTTAAACTGGCAGATGGTGAGGATTGCTTACAGGACACAAAAACACTTATATGTCAACAAGAAGTACAAGCCAAGTGCTAACAAGACTGTTGGGTTTGATAAGTCAAAATCAAGGTGTTTTTACTCTAACAGTTATGGACATTTCTCTGAAAATGCAAAGCTCCAAGGAATGATGGAGGAAATGCTCAATCAAGTTCTACCAATCAAAGGTTTCAACCAGCTCAGAAGACTTTTCAAAAGTCTTATCAAAGTATTCCTATGCCTGAGCTTAAAGATGAAACAAAATCATCTGATGAAACCAAGAAAGCTTTGGTAGTCAGCATTAAAGATGGTTATGATTGGAGTGCATATGCTGAACAGTTTACTAATGATTTAACATCAAGTTTATCTCTTGTTGCAGAAATTCAGGGAGAATATTGGTCAGAAAATAATGATCCAAAGGTGGAATGTGAGAGTGAAGAATATGACTATGATTGGAGTGACAAATCTAATCCTAAGGAGGATACAGATGAAGTAGCTCTAATGGCACAGTCTGATCAACCTAAGGTTGACACTTCATTTTCAAAATCTGAAACCATATCTCCAAAATTCCCTAAAATCCCATCTAAAGTGAGAGAAAAACTTTGCACAAAATCATGCTATGAACATGTTGAATACTATAGCAACTACTCATATAAAATCTATGAGAAACTAAAACAAGAAGAGTCAATGCATAACAAACTAAAATCTGATCATAAAACAACAAATCAAAAGATTATTTCTCTTTAAACTTCATGGAACAAAACACTAAAGGAATTAGAAATTGTTTTTAAGCAATTGGAAGAGATGACCAAAAATCTTGAACAGGAGAAAGATAGCACATGCTGCTACTCAAATGGATCTTGCTAAAGTAAAAAGTTCAAAAATGATTGTAGAAAACTAGTAAGTGAGAGAAAAGATAAACAGAAAGCAGGGTTAGGTTTCACTCATGAACCTATGCCTGAATCCATTACAAACACTTTATCTGAGAACTTTAATACACATGATCATTCTCCTGAGAATAAAGCTAAACTTAAAGCTTTTCAGGTCAAAAACAAGAATTCAGATGAAGAAAAGGAAAATGTAAAAGTTTTTGTTAAAAATGATGAAGAAAAGATTAAAAATGGTCATCCAATCAAGATAAAATCTTATGAACCTAAACAAACAAATCAAAACACTTCTGATCAAATTCACTTTGTATTAGAAGAAGTGAAAGTTCAAAGCAAAGATATAGATAAACCACTGGTAGGAAAATCAGAAGATTCAAACACTATTAATCTAAAGCAAGTTCAATCGAAAAAGGAATTTTCTTCTGATGATGTTCAATCTGGAAGTAAACCAAGTTCTTCTAAGTCAAAGAATCAAAGAAGAAGAAAGAAATCATCAAAAACAAAATCTGAACAAAACAAAAGTTCAGAAAAGTTGATCAAAGCAACAAATCAGGCAACAAAACATAAATCGATAAAATTTGTGTCAGCCGTTTGTTAAATATGAATCCTCTTCAAAACAACAAGGTAAATACTATGAACAAATATCACTCTGATCTGAAATCAAGTCAAATTCTAAGACGTCCGTTGTAGCAAAAAGATTTGTTCCTAAGGAATTCAAGAAGGAAGTTCATGTTAAACAGATGCAAAATAACTTATTGACCAATATAACATTATAACATTATGTATAACATTATTAACATTATAACATTATGTATCTATTGACCAAAAGGAAAATCTATTGACCAAACGCTATAGAGATCAATGATTGGTTCTTTGATGTATCTTACTGCATCTTGACCAGACATTATTTATATTGTTTGTGTTTGTGCCAGGTATCAATCACACCCGAAAGAATCACACTTAATTGCTGTTAAAAGTATATTGAGGTATCTCAAAGGTAAACCAGCTTTAGGGCTTTGGTATCCTTACGAGGGTAACTTTGAACTACATGGATATAAATAGATAGTGATTATGGTGGATGTTTTTAAGATAGAAAATCTTCTTTGGGTGGGTGTCAATTTCTTGGTCCCCGATTAGTCTCATGGCAATGTAAGAAACAAACAAATGTCTCTGTTTCAACTGCAGAAGCTATGTACATTTTGCATGAGCAGGATTTTCTCAAATCCTCTGGTTGCAAAATCAACTACTGGATTATGGGTTCAATTTTCTTATAACACCTATTTACATTGATAACACTACTACTATGTTCATTACAGCTAATCCTGTTCAACATTCAATAACAAAACATATCAAAATTTGATATCATTTTCTCAAAGATTACTCTAAAAAAGGGTTAATCATATTGATTCAAATGGCAATGGAAAAACAGTTGGCGGGTCTATTTACTAAAGCCTTCCTATGAGGACGGTTTGAGTATTTAGTGGAGTCAATTGGTCTTATTAATCATATGTGAACTCTCTAAATCAAAAGATCATCATAAGTGATCCTCTCAATGTTATTGCCTAATTGTATTTTGTGTGTGTGTGTTTTTCATTTCTTAGAAAAACCAAATACAAATGTATAAATAAAAACTCCAAAAAAATAGAGTCTTTTTCTAATTGTCAGTTTATTTTTAGAAAAGAGTCTGTTTATGCAATATGTGAGAAATGATAGTACATTAGTGAGATCAGTTGCATATTTCACTCATTAATAAAGTCTAACATGATTAGATATGATGTGTAGACAATATCATGCTTCTATACTGAAAAAGTAAATTCTTGTGATTACACTAAATCTTAATGCTTGTGTGTATTCATCTGAGTACTTTTGAGATGTATTGGCTTATTAGACTGATTGCTTGTAAAGTTACACCACTCACACCTCATGGTGATGTGATTAATCATGAGATATGTTACAAGCATCATATTACTTCTTTGTTACGAGTCATCATAAACCTGAAGTGCTGAGATATCCTTTGTTGTAAGTCATTACAGACCTGGATTTTCTCTTTGATACAAAAGATGCCAATCTGCACAACCTATTCAAATGGATAGTTAGAGCTCATCAAATGGTTATCCATGATCATTCTCTATTCATTTAAGTAACATGAGCTCTGGTTAAACATATGTTTGTGGTAATAAGTTGAGTATGTGTTCTTTCTTGCATGCCTTGATGATAGTGGAACTCTCTAAGTGTTTGTATGAATTACATCATGTTATATCTAAATATACCCTAATCAATCCAAGTATTGAAAAAGTAAGTGAGTTGATAGTTTGTCAAAAACACTATTTTCTATCCTTAGATCTTGTGTCTCCTTTGCTGTGATATCACTGACCTAGAACACACTTGATCAGGATTTATTCATTGTGTATGACTATTCACATTTTTTTTATTTTAATGTGATGATCTTCATTGATATGATCTCACTACAGACATTAATTCTTTTGTTTATACTAGATTTTGATTCTGCTTTCATTTTGATTTTATGCATGTTTTCTATGTGTGAAGGCAATGTAACAATGAAATGTGTGATCTTATTATGTTACCTTAGGAAACTTATAAGTTGTTCAAACTTAAAAGTTTAGGAGGAGTATAAATGGAAAAGTTTTTCTCAGAAAATCAAAATCAATGTTAAAATTTTGAATTGAAAGGATGATGCTATATGCTCAAAGTGTATGTGAATTTGATAATGTAACTTTTGAAAATGATAATATGAACCTATATAAATTTGCAAGTGGAAATGCTTCTTTCAAAGTTTAAAAATAGATATTTGATTATGTTTTAAGACTAAAATGAAGAGAAAGATAAATTTTAAAAAGTTAAACAACAAGTGAAGAATTAAAACTATTAAAATTAAATTTGAGTGTGCAAAATGTAAAAAGTTCAAATTTGAGGGTCTAAAAGGTAAATTTGGGAAATTCAAAAATATGCTTAAAATGTTTAATATTAGTATGAAATATTTCTAACATGTTTAAACAGTATGCAGGTGAAGAATTTTGAAAAACACGTGTAAGACTCATGAATGTCAACTCAAAGTCAACTCATGCGCCTAAATAGTGTTCATACGTCTAAATAGGAGCATGGTGAACTTTCAGGAAATTATAAAAGTGTTTGGGCAATTTTCATATCCCCATGCGCCTAAACAATTGCAATAAGTCCCTGAGTTTAACCAAGTGTTTGGGCGTTTTACACAAACTCAAGCGCCTAAACAGTGATAATGAGTCTGACTTTAATCTAGTGTTAGACGTTTCAGGATCTTCATGCGGCTGAACAGTGCAAATGCGGCTGAATAATGCAAAAGCGCCTAATTAAACAATGCTTATGCGTCTGTACAGTGCTCATGCGACTAAATAGTTCTGATGCGTCTGAGTCAATACGCACAAACAGTGCTCATACGTCTCATTATTTTGTGAATTTTAGGGTTTCATACGCACAAACAGTGCTCATCCATCTAAAATTTCACTTAATATATGTTGAACACTTAGACTTTTTTCTGAAAAACAACTCTCTGAGCTATCAAGTCTCGGTCTTCATCAAACTCTCCGATCAAGGAAGAACCTGAAGATTTCTTTGAGTGCTAAAGATAGAAGATAGAAGATAAAAGCTCAAGATGAAAGATAAAGCTGAAGGAAAGATTAAAATAAGACAAGATTGAAGATTTTGAAGACCGAAGACCATGTAAATCTTAGGGGGAGTATTGTTAGTACTCTAGAAAGATTAACATGTTGTATTTATGTGTCTTTTTACTATTTGTAATAGTATAGGGACTAGTTTTCTAATTTGTTATTTCCTTGTGTTTCATTATAAATAGCTTAGTCTTGTTACAGTTTGGAGAGAGGCGAAGAACAACAATTTTAGAACAGATTTAGAACTGCTTACTTACTTTGTAATTGTCTTTGCTTGATATTAATGAAACTATGAATTTTGTTGATATCTTGCTTGATTTGATCACTTTGTTTGTATTTCTTTGAATTTTGTTCATACATCATCAGAGATTGGTACATTTGATCCTATCAAGGAAAAAATCCATTTTCCCATGGAACTCATTCCAAATTTTTTCTTTGTAATGCTCTCAAAGACATTACACATTTAGTCATTTGAGGAACCAAATATGATGTCATCAACATAGAGTTGTACGTACAAAAGATATATTTCCTAGACTATCTATGGTACCTCTAGTTTAACTATTCTTCAGGAGAAACTAAGACAAAGTGTCATACGATTGCCTAGGTGTTTGGTGCATCCCATATAGAGCTTTATCTAGTTTGTACACATAGTTGGGCTACTATGGGTCTTCAATCCAAGATACTTGCACACATAGACTTCCCTGTCTATATCTTCATATAGAATGGCACACTTGACATCATTGGTAGGAAGTAAAGTTCTTGGATTCTGCATAAGCAAGAAAGATCCTCACTGCCTCAAGTCTTGCAACAGGTGCAAAGACATCAGTGTAATCATTTCCCTTCTCTTGTGTGTACCCTTGAACTACCGGTACTGCCTTGTTTACGATAATCAAGCCTCTATCATCTCTCTTGTTCCTAAATACCCATTTTGTGCTTATTGGTGCTTCACCGGATGGTAGTGGACATAGTTTCCAAACCTTTGTCTCTTGAATTGAAACAAATCCTCTTGCATTGATTCAACCCAACTACTATGTTTCAAGGCTTTTTCTACTTTCTTTGGCTCCATTTGTAATAAGAAATGTTGGACCAAGAGAACCAATGAGCCAAGATCAGAAAACCTCTAAGTCCCACATGATATCACAACTGCTGAAGGCTTCATCATCAGTTCGACAAGTGCTGAAGACTTCCATAGATGAAGATCAAGTACTGAAGACTTCAACAGCTGAAGACTAAAGTGCTGAAGTCCAACAGTTGAAGAACACAAGTGCTGAAGCTGAAGACTAAAGTGCTAAAACTCAACAGCTGAAGAGTCCACAAGTGCTGAAGATCAACAACTGATGTACAAAGTCTGAAGACAAAGACTGAAGACATCAGCTGATGACATCTACTGAAGTCATCAGCTGATGAAACGTCTGAAGTTCAAGTCTGAAGACCAAGTGCTGAAGTTTCAGTAGTTTGTCGCAACAGCTGAAGAGTACTTCTTCAGTAGTTGTGATATCAGTAGTTTTATGTTTTTACATTCAGTAGTTTTATAAAACGAGTGAAGAGCTTGTTCTTCAGTCGTTGTAGTTTCAGTAGTTTCTTATCACTAGTTTTGTAATAAGTAAACACTTAGCTTCTTGTAAGAAGATGTCAGCTGCTTGACATCTTCAGTAGTTTTAGTGTTTCAGTAGTTTGTTAAATAATGGTTAGATGTCACTATCAAGTGACATCAGCCTACGTCATCTTTCCTTATATAAGGAAGAATGACCTAAATTGTAATTTTGCGAATGCCATGCCAAAGCGTGTGATTGAATGAAATATTCCTTTTGCAGAAACTTTCTCTCTCTATAACTAACTCTGTTCATTGCTATATCTTTGGTATTCTTGCTCGAATTGTGCTAGTTGGTACTCTATTCCGCTGCGGAAATCATTCGAATCGATCAAACTAGATGCTCAGATCCTATCAAATGGTATCAGAGCGGGTTAATCATTGATCGATCTAACAATTGATCATTGAGACTGCTCATTTGCTCTAAGTATGATCGAACTAGCAAATTCGCACGAATCTGTTATAAAGATTGAAGTTCTGTCGCTTTTGGCTATTTTAATTGAGGTTCTTAGTGGTTTTGAGCTAAATATGTTTTGCTTATCCTGAATTTGTCTGAATTTTCGAAAATGACTACACCTTCTAATGATCCACACAATACTGGTTCCTCAACCAAGCCTCCGATGCTGGTTAGGAATGAGTATAACATTTGGCAATGAAGAATGCTCCATCACCTGTCTGTCAATAGTTCGGGTTGTTGGACATCTGTGGTACATGGACCACATAAGCCAATGTTGAATCATCCAGAAACAAATCAGTTGATTCCGAAGAAGAAGGAACAATACTCTGATGAGGACAAGAAATTGTTTGAGATTGATGCTAAAGCCCATGGAATTCTGGTCATGGCACTGCCAAATGAAATCTATTCCGGGCTTATGCATCATGAAACTGCTCATGACCTTTGGAATGCACTGAAAGAACAATTTGGTGGCACTGATGAGGTCTTAGCAAACAACAGGGAAATCCTCGCCCAACAGTATGAGACTTTTGCTCATAGAAAGGGTGAGACTCTGACTCAGCAGTTTGAGCGGTTTTCATGTTTAATCTCTGAGTTGAAAATGGTTAAACATTAATATACCAAAAGCCAAATGAACCACAGATTCCTCAGATCACTGCCTGAGAGATGGGACACATATACAATTTTCCTACGCTCCAGTGCAAATCTGGATAGTCTATATCTCACCCAACTTCATGGGAAACTGCTTACATTCGAAAGAGAGATAGAGCAGAAAAGGAAACTGGCTTCATCTGGTAAGCTCACTGAAGGCTTTGTACCAGGCAACATTGCCTTGGTTGGTCATGAGTCAGAATATGCTTCATCTGAATGCCAGTATGATGAGCATATTGATTTCTCTTCAAACACTTCTGATTCTGCATTTGTGAGTGTTGATAGTCAGTTTACTGGGTGTAATAATGACAATCTATGCTTCATCATGGATGATCTCAAGGGGATTGCTGATGATGACTTAGAAGAGATGGATATTTTGAGCCAAATGGCCTTGATAAATATCAGATCTCAGAAGTTCTACAAAAGAACTGGAAGAAAGTTCCCAGGACTCTCTGGCAAAACCAAAGTTGGTTTTGACAAGAGTAAGTTGAGGTGTCACAAATGCCACAGGCTTGGACACTTTGCTAGAGAATGTAGATCATCTGGATCTAATTCTTCTGCACCCTTTGTGACTTTCCCTGGCAATAGTCAACAACACAGAGGGCAACATCCTGTCAATTCTAGTCATCATTCTCAACCACAATCTCCTGCATATTTTGTTCCTCAGGGTCCAATGCCATATCCTTACCCTTGTTATTACATGCCACAAACCAGTCAGGTTCAAGCACCCATTGCTCAACAACCACATGCTCTTCCTGAGCCTCAACCATCTCAATCTCATCAACCACCTCAACCTCAACAACACAGCTTCTTCACCCCTGGAGTTGTTGACTGGAGCAGTTTACCAGATGACATGTCTGGTCATGAAAAACTGCTCACAGGTGCTGGTCAAAATGGTGTTGACAGTCCTTTTGGGAATCTGGCACTTATGGCTCTGGGGTCTGTAGATGGATCATCCTCAAATGCCTCTTCATCACAGGTGTCACAGGTATCCTCTGAGGCTAAGGCCAAATTATGTTCTCAAACATGCATAGCAGCATTTGCCTCTATTAGAGAAGCAAATGTAGCTTTAATTAATAAGAACATAGAGCTAGAAAAGATCATTTCCAAAAGAAAAGCTGAGTTTGAGTCTATCTTAAAGAGAAAAATGATGAGATTTATAAACTTAAATGCCAAATCACTGATGATAAGACTAGGGAAGAGGTACTTTTAGAAAAGTACAAAGACCTCAAAGAAACCCTTGCAGTCACCCAAGTAGAGTGTGATCGATGGGTACAATCATGCAAAGGGTTTGAAATGCTTCTTAGTAAGCAATCTGCTTCCAGTGTGAAGTTTGGTATTGGTTATAATCACACTACTCCTCCTACAGATTTTTCTTCAAGAGCAGAAGTGAAATCTGATGGAGAAAGCAATAACCAATCCACCTCATCATGTGATTCACTTTCTGATAGAGCACCATCAGAAGTTTAAGTTAGTACTATTCCCTCGTTGAACCTATCAGCTGCTCTTGATGGTTCAAATACTGACACTCACATGATCAAAGAGTTGATCAACTCAGGAATTATTTCTGGAAGTCCTGAAAGGACTGGAGAGCAAGATTTAACACCTGAAGTTCGAACTCCAATTACTATCAGCACTGAAGAGAAGAAAACTGTCAGTAGAAAGGGTTTGAAGACTACTAAAGAGGAAGTCAAGAAAGCAAATAGTGCTTCCAAAGTGTTGAAGAACAAGTCTTCAGTAGTTTCATTCTCTTTAGTTGATGATCAACATAAGATGAAGAAAAAACCATGTGAAATATGTGTTTGTTCAATCATCTTACAGATGATTGTTGGTACAAAAGAGGATCCAAACTCAAACATAAAAAGGAAATTAAAGAGAAAATGGTTAAAATGAAAACTGAGTTTGAAGCCATATTTGTACCAGCAACATCAAATCCTGTAACCCTTAAGTCCAAAAAGAAATCCAAAAAGGAAGGGGTTATACAGGTAACAGCTGAGATTGCTCAAAAGAAGAAGGTGCAACATAGGAACTTATCAAACTCCAATGCCAATGTGTCTGGAGAGCTGAAAGCTTTATCACAAATCAGACACAGCTGGTTATGATGGTTCAACATCTATTGAGAAGAGTTAACCAATTAGATGTTCCTATGTTGAAACCACAGAAAAGGAGGTCCAAGCCAAAGGATTCCTCTTCTTCACCATCTTCTTCCTCTCAGGCTGTTGTTTCCAACAAACCTGTTAGTTTACCATCTGTTGATGAGAACAGGCCCAAAACCAAAAAGGTTTGGGTCTCAAAATCTAACTAATTTGTTGTGTTTTGCAGGGTTCTTCAACATGCCACAGAGGCATCTGGTATGTAGACAGTGGAGGATCCATGCATATGACAGGAAACAGATCACTTCTTAATGACTACTCTCAAGGAAGGAAGGGGTTTGTGTCATTTGGCAATGATGCAAAGGGTTACATCATCGGCAAAGGCTTTGTTTCCAATGGGGAAATAAAGTTTGATGATGTTAACCATGTGGAAAACCTCAAGTACAACCTCTTGAGTGTCAGTGAAATGTGTGACATCTACTGAAGTCATCAGCTGATGAAACGTCTGAAGTTCAAGTCTGAAGACCAAGTGCTGAAGTTTCAGTAGTTTGTCACAACAGCTGAAGAGTACTTCTTTAGTAGTTGTGATATCAGTAGTTTTATGTTTTTACTTTCAGTAGTTTTGTAAAACGAGTGAAGAGCTTGTTCTTCAGTCGTTGTAGTTTCAGTAGTTTCTTATCACTAGTTTTGTAATAAGTAAACACTTAGCTTCTTGTAAGAAGATGTCAGCTACTTGACATCTTCAGTAGTTTTAGTGTTTCAGTAGTTTGTTAAATAACGGTTAGATGTCACTATCAAGTGACATCAGCCTACGTCATCTTTCCTTATATAAGGAAGAATGACCTAAATTGTAATTTTGCGAATGCCATGCCAAAGCGTGTGATTGAATGAAATATTCCTTTTGCAGAAACTTTCTCTCTCTATAACTAACTCTGTTCATTGCTATATCTTTGGTATTCTTGCTCGAATTGTGCTAGTTGGTACTCTATTCCGCTGCTGAAATCATTCGAATCGATCAAACTAGATGCTCAGATCCTATCAAGAAACATGAGTACAAGCAGGCATTCCTATTGTGAGTTTGTCCCTTTGTTCTTACCCCTTCAGAAACATCTCTAATGATGCTCTCAGTTTGGTGAATATTGTAGATCCTGAGCCTATGAATCACATCCAGTTGCATGGATAGATCCAAATTGGACAGGTTTTGCTCAGGGACTTGAACACTTGGTCCAACTAATGTCTCACATTCATTCAATTAAACTGATTGAATAAAGGAGAGACATAATCTGTATCAGCTGGTTATGGAGCAGTATTAGCAGTTGTTTGTTTCTTCAAAATGCTACTTCCATCAAATTGGTGTTGTACATTTTCACTGGATGAGTTTTGAGGCTCACTTTGTTGACAACTTGTTGAAGCTCTACTGGTTCTTGAGATAGTTATATTGTCAGATCTTCCAATTGTGCGAGCTTGATCTTCAGCATTTCTTGGAGAACTTGGAAGATGTTTGGGTAACTCAAATAGTTGGTCATCATCAGAATCACTTTATGTACGTGTTCTAGCTTAAACATTCTCACAAGAATGTTTATAATAGTTTGGAAACAATTCTAAATCAAAGATATGATCAGGTCCATTCCCCATTACACAGGGAGTGTGCTTATTAACAACAATGTTGGATGACTCCTCAAATTTTTGATTTTTAATGTTGTAAACTCTATAGGGAATAAAGTTAGAGGAGTATCCAACAAAGATAGCATCATCCGACTTTTCAACAATTTTTGTCAAATTTTCTTTGTGTTAAGAATGGTAAACCTAGTACCAAAGGACCTAAGAAAGCTAATGAATGGTGGCCTCTTGTTCCATAGCTCATAAGGGGTCTTTCCATGTGGCTTAACTACAATAAGTGTCCTATTTATAATCTCAGCAACACCATTTTGTTGACGAGTTCTAGGGGTACTATACTGTCTGGCAATCATTTTTGAGTTATAGAAGTCAAGAGCTTGATTCTTATACTCAGTCCTTTGATCTCTTCTAGTAATCTTAACTTTGTGATCAATTTGATTTTTTATTTTAAGAATAAAGGATTTTAAGGTTTCAACTGTTTCATCTTTAGTTCTTAAAAAGAATAGCCATGTAAATCTCGTAAAATCATTAACGATCACAAGGCATTATGATTTCCTTTCAATGCTCATTATACTTGTGGGACCAAATAGATCCATGTGCAATAAGTGTAATGGAGTGGTGATAGAGTTAACTACTTTAGATTTATAAGAAGCGCTATGTTGCTTTCCTTTCAACCATGCAATACAGTTATCCTTTCAGAAAAAATCCTTTTTAGGCAAACCATGTACCAAGATATTTTTACCCAATTTATTTATGGTTTCAAAATTTACATGAAACAATTGTTTATGCCACAGAGTTGACTCATCACCATTAGCTTTGGAAAGAATGCATGATATTTCACCTAATGGGGAAGCATTGTTCATATCCAGCTTATATATCCGCTTCCCCGGGAGATCGAAGAAGCACCAATTCTAGAGGAATTGGCATCCTGGTTTGAGAATAATGCACTCAAGTTGTATGAAAAGAATATGGTGCTTTTGTTCATAGAAATGAGAAACACTTAAAAGATTGTGTTCAAGCTGCTTGACATAGTTTACTTTGTCGACTCTTAACTTGCCGTTGAATAAACTTCCTCTTCCAGAAATGTATCCTCTAGCCTCACATCCAAATTGAAAAAGAACTCCATCAAAATGTTGAAAATGTTGAAGAAGGGATCTATTCCTAGTCATGTGCCTATAGCATCCACTACCTACAATCCACACATTTTCATTCGTGTCATGTGGATGTCCGTGCACATAAGGTGAAAAAGTTACTTATTATAGGAAACCCAAGCCTTGTTGGCTTGGGCTTTTCTAATGATGAGTATTAAATTGAACTAAAGTGTATGCATTGGGGATTAATAGTTTTTTGTGAAGAAGTGGTTTGGGCTGCAACATCTTGTTTGATCTTCCAATCCATCCCTTGGCTGATCAATGTAGATCAGCTTGATGAAGCTTGGGCAACATGGCATACTTTCGAGGTTTCTTTCCTCTCTAAAGATGTTTTCCTCACCATTTCTCCCAAATCAATCATTTTTTCAGAATGTTTCAAAGGAAATATTTAGTTCTTTTGAATGTTCTTCGACTTATATTTTGAAGCTATTTTCCGTTCGGAAGAATGAGTTTCTCTCGAAAGTAACTTTGCTTCGGAAACAAGCTTTCCTTTCCTCATCACTCAGACCATGTGATAGGATCTAAATGTGAAACCCTCCTTGACTCCTTCTTTCTTAACATTATTTGGATAATCTGTGCTTGAAGGATTGTTGTAACAATCTTAGCCATATGGTTTTGTATACCACATATTATGCATGCAATGTTAACCTTTGTGGGATGTGAAGACTATTGTTTCTTGCTGTTTTTGTCTTCATCAAAAGTCTTCTCCGTCAACTCCTAATCCTTTAGCAAGACTAGAGTGTTGGTATTACACTCCTTTCCTAGATCAGAGTTTCCAACCACTTGGAACCCGACTAAAATGAACACACACTTTTGTTTTGGGCCTATCTTTAGCTTAGATTCCACCACTTTCTTGGAAGTTTTTCTAGCTGCCTTAGCCTTGTTTCTTCTGGAATTGGTGGTTAGGAATTGATCATCACTAGTGGGAATGGGTTCATTTACCTGGTCCTTCCCTATGATGTTCTCCGTAGTTGCATCACTCTTCAACTCATGAGGTGGTGGTTCAATAGTTGGAATGTAAAGCCCCATTCCCGGGACGCTTATAGCTGGCCAATCATTGCTCATAAAACATATATTACATTTAACTTTCATAAAACATCCCAACGGAACATCAAAGCAACTTTTCATTTCATTAAAAATGTTTTTGCAAGTTAAAACAATCATTCATTACACATTTCCATTTGTTTGCATTACAATGCCAAAACATTAACAAAAGAATTCCATCCAAAATGCCAAGTAGTTGCCCTGCGCCTCAACAATGCTCACCTACCAACTGGATAATGCATAAAAAGTCAGCGTTGTTGAGTGACTTCTAGTTTTATAATAAAACATACTTTACGTTCAATAAAACCATTCTTACTTTTGCATGTTATCACACATCACCCAATGATAAGTCTGTAAGACTCTCTAACATAAGCCTCAAGGAAAACAACTTGTTCTTCCATTGTGAGTTCTTCAGCTTCACTTTCAAAGAAGAACTCAGGCCTATAGTACTCTGATAAGTACTTAATATGCTTTCCATTCTTCAGCTCCACAGTAGTTATTTCTCTGTATGCAAACTCATCAGGATGAGTGCCTTCAAGCAACAACTGGAGCTCATTCTTCTTATTTCTTCAAGCTTCTTGTAGATCAACCCCTTCTTTACCATTTTGTTTTCTAGTAAAGTTTGTGGAGTCATCTTAGACTTGTAAGCTCTCTTGAAGTCATCAAGGATTTCCCAAGGTGACACTACAATGACCAGCATTATCACAGCATCTACAATCTTCTTTACTTGGCCATTGTATCTACTTGGAATCTTCTTTTTATGAATTCTGTCACTTACTCTGGGGCCAGGCCAAATTCTCACTCTCTCTTTCGGATATTGAAATGTAAATCTAAGAGCATACAACCTTTGAGCATGTTTTTTCATAGCTTGTATGGATGAAGACTTAGGAAACTTTTTATCAATCATCCTGAACAGCTGCTCATCATGTTATTTGTGTTGTTCTTCTTCTTCAAATTTTACTTTTACCATTTGCCTTTGGAGGCCAGGTGTGTTTGTTGTTGGTTGACTCATGGGCTCAAGCATCTTTATTTTAAGAACAGCAGAGATTGGCAGACTATCATCCTCATCATCTTCTTCTTTTACTTCCATCCTCGACACCCTTATCTTCCTCTTGGGTGCATCATTGGTAGTGGGTTGAGTAGGTTTCTTAGCTAAAGGAGTTGGTTTTGAGGGTTGTGAAGTTGGTTGTTTTGGTGTAGGAGATTGTGCAGGCTGCTCTACCATCTTGGTTGTGAGTGAAGCTTTGGATAACTTTGCCATATCAGACCTTTTCCCAGCACCAGCTTCATCAAGAGCTTCTATGATCAATCCTTTGTTGAATACTTCAGAAAAACAGCAACTGATGGTTATCTCCAAAATACTGTCTCTAGACCATGACTTCACTTCAATAATTGTTCTTCCCAGATGTTTTGATATGAATCTTGTCATAGCTTCCAGCCTTTCCCTTTCTTTCTCACTCCAACTTGCCCATGTATGTTCAATCTCTTGAATCTCTAGACTTCTGATTTTAGAGTCAACTTTGGCTGTGTCAAAACCTTGTGTGAAGAGTTGATCAATAATCTTATCCATAGATCTGCTATGTTGCTCATCAGCTTCTTTGATCAGTTCTTCTAACTTTTTCTAACCTTCAGTGTTTTCAGAGCTTTTCTTTCTCTTGTAGGTGATCATTTCCTTTTCTTTCTTCTCTTTTTCTTCTTCCTCTTCAACTCTCTTTCTTTTGTCTACTTTCACTGACTTATACTCCCCCATTTTGGTTGCATTGGGTTTAGGGGTGTGAATGTCAAAAAGTCTCTTAGAAACAGCAACATCAACTAAGGATTGAAGATTTGAGGAAAGCCTCTCATCAATGGCTTGATGCACAATGTTTGTGATTATGGAAGTGATGAGAGGTAAGGATGATTGAAAGGCAGCAACCATTTGCTCAGAGGGGTTCTGTCCCTGAGAAATGGTGCCTGAATCAGAGGCTGGTGGCAAAGTTGTTGGGAGTGGCTCAGTGTTTGGGAGAGTTTCAGGAGAAACTGTCATCTGTGGGTGAATGTGGGCAGATGGACTTGATTCTTGTGACATTTTGGGAAGTAGTTCTTGTAGCCTGCATACCTCAGTCTCAAGAATGGCGTTGTGGGCTACAACATCAAAGAAAAAGCCTAGGTCATCATCAGTGTTTGTTGAATCCTCTGACCTCCTGATGAAATCAACATGAACATGTGCTGAGTGTAGATCAGTATTCACATGTGCCCCTATTTCTTGGAACTGGGGACTTCCTGGCACAGGATTATGTCCTTCATTGGTAGTTGCCTCTGGTGAGGACTTAGAAATGATACCATCTTCATCCTGGTCATGTGCTGAAATAGGAGAAGAGGCAGCCTCACTAGATGTTCGAATCTCCTCCTCTACACAGGGATAATGAAATCTATAATCCCTGTGCTGTGGGTTATCAGCCACATTATAATCCTCTCCCTCAACTGTTGAGGTTTTCCTAGTGGTAATAGGTTTCTGGGGAGGGGTAGACGAATGTAGTTGAGTCAGCACTTGTGCAATAACCACAGTTGGGCTTGTAGGGGTGGCTTCAGTGGAAGATAAGTGTGAAGAGGATTGCACGTGGGGTGAATGGTGCTCTTCAATGGCAATCTTCTCAAGTGAGAGAGATTCCAATAATGTGGTTTCCCTATTTTTGGTTGTATCAGGATCCTGTTGAGAGGATACCTGAGCCGTTTCAGCTGGTAGAGTCTTTGAAACTACAGGGGGATTACTACCCATAGTTTCATCCTGCCTTTGTGTTGTAGGGGCATCATCAGGGGACTCAACTCCCTGAGTAGCCTTTTTGGATTGTTTGGAATGTGGTTTGGAGGGGACTTTGGATCTGGAGGATGAGGCTGTGGGTTCCTTCTGCTTGGGTTTTAGCAGTTTGGCAGCCTCTTTGAGGTGTGGGTCAGAGTTGTGCCTGGAGTATACCTCTGGCAAAACTACCACAGCAAGGACTCCAAGGCCAACAGGGCCATCGGATTTTAACTGATTCATGATTATGGCCATAAGAAACCTTCGATATAATAGCCATCTGTTAGCCACAGGTTTCATTGCCAGATCTTTTAATTCTAAAAATATAATTTCAGAAAAATTTAAGCTTTGTTGTTCAAGGATGGAATACAATACCTGCTGCCACCTGGATGACATTTGATCCCATGAAGAGGATTTGGGGGCAAGGCAAACATTGATCATGTGGAAGATTAGGGGTTCAGCATCATGGAAGTGCTTCTTCAGAATGGTTGTAGCAGTTAGGTCGCCCGCATATCCATGGTTGATGAATGATAGATCAATGGTGCCCTTCGGGTATTTGGTGATAAAGGTGGCATCATTCAGATCTAGCGTTTGGTGAATGATAGCAGGAGTGACTACCACCTTCTTCTGGTTTACAAATGACTGGAGAGTGATCGCGACATCATTCTCACCAGTATGGATAGTGACATTTGTCCAGAATTGGCGAAGGGTATTCGGATAGATGGTTGGATTCAGAAGAAAAGCAGTTTGATACGGGGAATCAACCATCACATCAATGGCAGTATCAAACTTAGTCCAAAAAGCTGATTTTCTGAAGTAGGCAACATAGTTGTGTTGTGGTTTGATTTGCATGGTCTCCATTAATGGAAGATGAATGTTCGGAAAAAGATTTATGAAACGTTTGAAGTTAGGGTTAGGTATTTATAGGTTATGAAATGGCTTAAAGAAAACAACTAAAAGTTTTGTTGTTAGTCATCAGTTGTTAGAAAACAATTAAAGACATGGTTTTAACTTTCAGATGTTGTAAACAACTGAAGACTTGGTGTTTGTCATCAGTAGTTAGAAAACTACTAAAGACTTGGTTTTGGCTTCAGTTGTTTTGAAATGAACCAGCAATTGTTTGAAACAATTGAAGAATAAAATTACTCATCAGTTGTTGTCATCAGTTCACATATCTCAGTTGTTTCATTTGACCTTAACACTTACTTAGCAGATTATCTGATTTTCAGATGTTTCATTGGTCCTCAGTACTTATCTATTAGAACAGACATCAGTGGTTGTAACCACATCAGTACTTTGCAACAAATAAAGTACTTTAGTACTTTTAAGTAATTTAGTCTTCAATAGTTAGGAAAACTGCTGAAGATAAAATAACTTATCAGTACTTATTTTTGATAGTTGTATACTAATGCTCATCAGTACTTGTGAGCTGAGATCATCAGTAGTTGTCAAATCATTCAAGCTGCAACATACCAAGCCTTAGCACTAGATTTTGGAAAGTTGCACTGTCCAAAGCCTTAGTAAATATATCTGCAAGCTCATCAGCACTAGGAACAGACTTTGGATCAATCAAACCTTTTTCATAACAATCCCTAATAAAATGATATCTGATCTTAATATGTTTGGTCCTAGAATGCCGGACAGGATTCTTGACAATATAGAGAGTTGAAGCACTGCCCATCAGTAAGGAGTCTTAGTCTCTATAATGTCATAATCCAGTAATTGATTCTGAAGCCAGAGTACCTGAGATGTACAACTTGTAGCAGCAATGTACTCTGCTTCAGCAGTGGATGTAGCAACTGAAGTTTGTTTCTTACTCTGCCAAGAAACTAAACAATTGCCTAGAAATTGGCATCCACCAGAGGTTGATTTTCTGGTTAATTTACTCCCTGCATAGTCACTATCAGAGAAAGCAATTAATTTGCAAGAGTGCCAAGTGGAATGCCAAAGTCCTAGAGATTGAGTTCCTTGCAAGTATCTAAAGATCCTTTTGAGTGCAATCATATGGGATACTTTAGGTGCAGCTTGAAATCTAGCACAAACACAAGTTGCAAACATAATGTCTGGTCTAGAAGCTGTAAGGTAAATCAAGGAACCAATCACACATCTGTAAAGAGTTTCATCAACTGCTTTACC
Source organism: Flaveria trinervia (assembly GCA_025506515.1). NCBI lineage: Eukaryota > Viridiplantae > Streptophyta > Magnoliopsida > Asterales > Asteraceae > Flaveria > Flaveria trinervia. Next base: position 42,325,287 of record CM046457.1, read on the forward strand.
TTTCTGATCAGCATCTACTTGTGTGGTGCTGCACATGGGAGTAGAACAGGGCTTACAATTTTGTAAATCAAACTTTTTCAACAAATCCTTTGTATATGTTGACTAATGAATGAAAGTTCCATCAGCCATTTGTTTGATTTGCAAACCTAAAAAGAACTATAATTCTCCCATGGCACTCATTTCAAACTTTTGTTGCATCAACTTAGTAATGGCAGCACACAACTGTGGATCAGAGGATGCAAAAATAATATCATCTACATAAATATGAACAAGGAGCTTATGCATGCCTACTTTCTTAATGAACAAAGTTTTATCTATGGAGCCTCTAGTGAAATTTTTTGAAGAAGAAAGTTAGACAATGTTTCATACCAGGCTCTGGGAGCTTGTTTTAGCCCATAAAGAGCCTTATCAAGCTTATACACCCAATCTGGATGTTTATGATCTTCAAAACCTGGTGGTTGACACACATAAACTTCTTCTTTTATTTTACCATATAAGAATGCACTTTTGACATCCATTTGAAAAACATTAAGATTATGGAAAGCAGCATAAGCTAAGAACAATCTGATTGCCTCCAATCTGGCTACAGGGGCAAAGGTTTCATCATAATCAATATCTTCTTCTTGTGAAAACCCCTGTACAACCAGTCTCGCCTTGTTCTTGACAATTTGGCCTTTTTCATAAGTTTTATTCCTAAACACCCATTTAGTGCCTATTGCACACTTACCTTGGGGTAGAGGAACCAGTTCCCCCATTTGCTGCTTTTGAAACTGAAGAAGCTCAAGTTGCATAGCTTCAACCCATCCATTGTCTCTTAATGCAATATGATAGTTCTTTGGCTCAAGCTGACTGATGAAGAGAGCATAAAAGCAAAAGTTTGACAATTGACTTCTAGTTGAAACACCAACATTGATGTCACCAATGATCTGAGACATGGGGTGATTCTTCAGTTCTTCATACTCAATAAGATCTGTGCCAGTGTTTGTAGGTGATTCAGCAGCAACAGATGGTGATCCAGACTCTTGAAACCTAGAATGAGATGGCAATTCAAATGAAGTAGAGGATTCAGAGACATCATCAGCATTTGTTGTGGATGGAACTGTTGAAGCTACAGGAACATCAAGTTTAGTAGACTCAGGCATTTGATCACTAAAACTTGCATTTATACCAACAGATGGATAACAAGTGGTAGGAGATAATCGATTCACATAATCTGCAACAGCTGGAGACTAATAAGGAACATATTGCAGTATGTCCAAATCAAATAACTCCACAGGGTTTTGTGGGATTTTCTCCTTTAGAGATTCATTAAACTTTACATGCAAGGTTTCTTCAACTATCTTTGTTCTACAATTAAAAAATCTGTATGCCTTGCAAGTAGATGAATACCCGACAAAGTACCCTGCATCCACGTTTGATTCAAACTTTTGAAGTGGATCCTTTGTGTTAAGAATATAACAAGGACACCCAAATGCTTTAAAGAGGGAAATCAGAGGAGGCAAATGATGCAACACTTCATAAGGAGTCTTCATCAACCTTTGATTTACCAACACTCTATTTTGCACATAGCAAGTTGTGTTGACAGCTTCAGCCCAAAAGGTTAGTGGCAAACCAGAATCAGCCAACACTGACCTTGCGGCTTCAATAAGGGTCCTGTTCTTTCTCTCCACCACTCTATTTTGTTGAGGAGTTCTTGGAATGCTATATTGCCTCTTAATTCCCTTGGAGAGATAGAATTCATCAAGTGTGTGATTTCTAAATTCGGTTCCATTATCACTCCTCACACACTTGACAGAAAGAGAGTATTGCTTTTCCACATGCAACACAAAGTAGATGATAATTTGACCAGCCTCATATTTTGAATGTAAGAAGAAAGTCCATACAAATCTGGAATAATCATCCACAATTACCAGACATTATTTTTTCTTTGCCATGCTCATCACTCTTATTGGACCAAAAAGATCCATATGTAGTAATTGCAAGCAGGCAGTTGACTTTGGTTCTTCTATTGGAGGGATGATACTTTATGTTGTTTTCCTTTTAAACAAGCAGAGCAGTTGTCATCACATTTGAACTCCTTTAATGGCAGACCTCTCACTAAACCATGATGGATCAGTGGTTCATGTTTTTAAGATTCACATGACCAAGCCTTCTGTGCCATAGTTCTGATTCGTGAGGAGAGGCCTGGAGAACAGACATGGATAGCCTTTTAGATCAATTTTCTTTGATAAGTCTAAGGCATATACTCTTCCAATCGTGTTGGCCTTCAGGCTAGTATATTCATCCAATATCTTGTCAATCATTCTCAAAATATTGGAAGACAGAATCCGACAGTTTTGGGTGGTGAAAAGTGCAACATGCCCTTTATCAAACATTTGACTGACACTCAACAAGTTGTACTTGAGATTCTCCACATGGTTAACATCATCAAATCTTATCTCACCATTTGACACGAAGCCTTTGCTGATAATGTAACCCTTAGCATCATTACCAAAAGATACAAATCCCTTCTTTCCTTAAGAGTAGTCATGAAGAAGAGAACTGCTCCCTGTCATATGCATAGATCCTCCATTGTCCACATACCAGATGTTTCTATGGCATGCTGAAGAACCCTGCATTTTTCACAACAAACTAGTTAGCTTTTGAGACCCAAACCATTTTGGTTTTGGGTCTGTTCTCATTAACAGATTCTATACTAACTGATTTGTCATGATTAACAGCCTTTGAAGATGGAGATGGTGCTGAAAAGGATTCCTTTGCTTTTCCTTTTTAGTGGTTTAATCACTTGTACATCTATTTGATTAACTCTCCCCAACAGATGTTGAACCATGATAACAAGTTGTGTCTGATTGGTTGTTAAAGCCTTCAGTTCAGCAGAAACATCAGTATTTGTTTTTGATTGGTTCCTATGACTCACCATGTCCTCCTTTTTGAAAGACACAGACTTAGTCTGGTGTTTTGATACTCCTTGAGGAATATTTTCAGCTGTTTTATGATAAACCCCTTCCTTCTTTTTAGATTTTTGTGAAAACTTAGGGTTATCAGTTTGAGATGTTTGTGGCACAAATTTGGTTTCAAATTCATCTTTTATTTTATCATTTTTCTTTTTAATGATTTTATCTTTGTTAAATTTGGAACCCTTTCTGTACCAACATTAATCAGTGAGATGATTGAATAGACCACATATTTCACATGGCTTTTTCTTCATCTTCTGTTGTTCAACTGCTGAAGATGATGAAACTAATGAAGGTGTGTTCTTCAGTACTTTCTTCCTCTCGGTACTTATGTGAAGTACTGAAGGATTTGTAACAACTGAAGACTTGTTCTTCAGAGGTTTTCTATCAGTACATTTGGATTTCCTGATAAACTCTTCAGCAGTTGTCAAACCATGTTTGTTTTCATTTGGTTTGAAATGTTCTTCAGGTGTTGTTACTTGCTCTTCAGTACTTTGAATACTTTGTGAGACAACACCTGAAGTGCTCAGCTTTTCTTTGATCATGTACTTTTCAGCAGTAAGACCATGAGCAGATTGAATAGCTGAGGTACTATTACTGACTTCATCCTCTGATTTACATTATCACTTGAGGATGAGACACATGATGATGTGGTTTGGGAATTGATTTCACCTTCAGATTTTACTTCTGTCTTGGGAGTAAAATCTGTAGGAGGTACAGTGTGATTATACCCAATCCCAAACTTCACATTTGAAGTTGTTTGCTTACTGAGAAGCATTTCAAACCCCTTGCAAGATGTTACCCAGCGTTCACACTCTATCTGAGTAGCTGCAAGTGTTTCTTTGAGATTCTTATGATTTTCTAAAATGACCTCTACCTTCTCCTTTTCATCAGTGATTTGGCATTTTAATTTGTAAATCTCGTCATCTTTTTCCTTTAAAACATACTCAAACTCAACTTTTCTTTTGGAAATCACTTTCTCTAGGTCAAGATTTTGATTAATTAAAGCTACATTTGCTTCTCTAATTGAGGCAAAAGGAGCTATGCATGACTGAGAACATAACTTGGCCTTAGCCTCAGAAGATACTTGTGGTACCTGTGATGACGAAGCATTTGAGCATGAACCATCAGTAGACTCCAGGGCCATAAGAGCAAGATTTTCAAAAGGATTTTCACCACCGTGTTGACCAGCACCAGAAAACACTTGTTCAGAATAACCAGATAGATCATCTGGTAAGCTACTCCAGTCAACAACTCCAGGAGTGAAAAAGCTTTGATGTGATTGAGATTGAGATTGTTGACTTGATTGAGATGGTTGAGGCTCAGGTAAGGCATGTGGTTGTTGAGCTATGGGTACTGGAACCTGATTGGACTGAGGCATGTAAAAACAGGGATAAGGGTATGGCATTTAACCTTGAGGGACAAAATATGCAGGAGATGATTGAATTTGTGAATGATGACCAGAACTGGTAGAATGTTGCCCTTTGTTTTGTGAACTATTGCCTGGAAAGGTCATAAAGGGTGCCGAAGAGTTAGATCCAGATGATCTACACTCTCTTGCAAAATGTCCAATTCTATGGCCCTTGTGACACCTCAACTTGCTCTTGTCAAAACCACCTTTGGTTTTTCTAGAGAGACCAGGAAATTTTTTACCTGTCCTATTGTAAAAATTTTGAGATCTGATATTGACTAATGCCATTTGGCTCAAAATATCCATCTCTTCCAAATCATCATCAGCAATTCCTTTCAAATCATCCATCAAAAAGCACAAATTATCACTATTACATCCTGAGTTACTATCAACACAACAAAAGCAGGATCTCCACTGTTTGAAGAGAAATCTATATGCTCATCATAAGAACCTTCTGATGCAGCATATTCTCACACATGACCTACTAGAGCAGTATTCCCTGGTACAAAATCATCAGTGAGCTTCCCAGATGAAGCCAGTATCCTTTTCTGTTCTATCTCTCTTTCAAATGTTAACAGTTTCCTATGAAGTTGGGTGAGAGATAGATTGTCCAGATTTGCCCTGGAGCATAGGATAATAGTATATGTGCCCCATCTATCAGGCAGGAATCTGAGGAATCTGTTGTTCATCCGACTGTTTGTATATTCATGTTTAACCATTTTCAGCTCAGATATCAAACAGGAGAATCGCTCAAACTATTGAGTCAGTGACTCACCCGTTCTATGAGAGAATGTCTCATATTGCTGGGAAAGGATCTCTCTATTGTTTGCCAAGACCTCAAAAGTTCCTCCAAATTATTCTTTCAGAGCAACCCAGAGGTCATGAGCAGTTTCATGATGCATAAGTCCATAATAGATTTCATTAGGCAGTGCCATGGCCAGAATTCCATGGGCTTTAGCATCAATTTCAAACAGTTTCAGCTCTTCATCTGAGTATTGCTCTTTTTTCTTTGGAACCATCTCATTGGTTTCCAAATTACTCACCATAGGCTTATATGGTCCATGAACCACAGATTTCCAACAACCTGAACTGTTGATAGACAGGTGATGGAGCATTCGGCGTTGTCATATGTTATACTCACTCCTAGCAAGCATCAGAGGCTTTGTTGAGGAGCCAGTATTGTCAGGATCATTGATTGATGTAGCCATTTTCATCAATTCAAACAGGTTCAATGAGATTTTAACAGATCTAGCTCAAAAACTCAACAACACAGTTTGAAACAAGACGAATCTGAAATTAATTCACCGGAAGCAACAGAAAATCAAACTCTATAACCAATTCTTGCAAATTTGCAAATTCGATCAAACTTAGATATGAAAAGAGTAGTTTCAATGATCAATTATTAAATCGAGCAATGATTAACCAGCTCTGATACCATTTGAAAGGGATCGAGATCTAGTTTGATCAATTAGATTAAGATTTGCAGCGGAATAGCACACGAATTAGATGAAATTTTAGCAAGAATAATATAATTATTCAATCAAACAGTAACGGTTATAGAGAGAGAAAGTTTTCTGCAAAAAGAATGTTTTCATTCATGCACATGCTTCCCGTACAAGGAAATTAGGTCAACATCCCTTTTAAAAAGGAATATGACATCAACTGACGTCACTTGATAGTGACAGCTAACTGATTTATACAAACAACTGAAAGTAAACTAAACTACTGAAGTTATAACATCTGAAGTGTAAGAACTTCAGATGTTTTACATAATATAAAACTACTGAAGAGAACTACTTCAGCTGTTTTGACAACTTCTGAGAACTTTGTCTTCAGACTTTATCTTCAGACTTTGTCTTCAGACTTTGTCTTCAGCTGTTGTCTTCAGACTTTGTCTTCAGCTGTTTTCTTCAGACTTTGTCTTCAAACTTTATCTTCAGACTTTGTCTTCAGCTGTTGTCTTTAGACTTTGTCTTCAGGCTTTATCTTTAGACTTTGTCTTCAGACTTTGTCTACAGACTTTGTCTTCAGCTGTTGTAGACCACTTTAGTTGTTTTGATGTCTATCGGACTTAAAGGTTTTTCTAATCTGGCTCATTGGTTCTTTTGGTCCAACAGAAGTCCTGAATGAACCTTCGACAATAACCCGCCAACCCCAAGAAACTACGAATCTCGGATGGCGTCCTTTGAGACTTCCATTGCATCACAGCCTTCACCTTAGCAGGGTCTACCATAATCCCCTTTGGATTTATCACCTGACCCAAGAATTGAACTTCGCGTAACCAGAACGTGAATTTGGAGAATTTTGCATACAACTTCTCCCTTCTTAACGTCTCTAGAACCTCCCGAATGTGGCCAGCATGCTCAATCTCACTCCTTGAATAAATCAGAATATCATCAACGAATATAATCACTGATTTATCCAACATAGGCCGACTCACACGGTTCATCAGATCCATAAAAGCAACTGGCGCATTCGTCAGAACAAATGACATAACAAGGAATTCATAGTGACCGTAGCACGTACGAAAAGCCGTTTTAGGGATATCCTGCTCCTTCACCTTCAGCTGATGGTAGCCAGATCGAAGATCTATCCTTGAAAACCAACTGGCACCTTAGACCTGGTCAAACAGATCATCAATTCTTGGTAGGGGGTATCGGTTCTTCACGGTTAGCTTGTTTAGCTCTCGGTAGTCAATACACATCCTCATACTACCGTCTTTCTTCTTCACAAATAGGACCGGAGCACCCCAAGGAGAGATACTAGGTCTAATGAACCCTTTATCGAGCAGCTCTTGCAACTGTTCCATGAGTTCTTTCATTTCTGTGGGAGCTAATCGATACGGTGCTTTGGCAATAGGTTGAGCACCGGGTACAAAGTCAATTTGGAACTCAATCTCGCGATCCGATGGCATGCCGGGTAAGTCTTTCGGGAATACGTCCAGAAAGTTGCACACAATCGGTACATCGGATAGTTCCGGTGTTGGTGCGTCCACATCCTTTACGTAGGCCAAGTACGCACTACATCCACGCCCCATGCACTTTCCGCCACCACCATTGAAATTACTTTTGGAATCGCCATGACGCGATCTCCATAAATCGTAACCAAACTCCCATCGGACGCAACTAATCGAATCATCTTCTTGTGGCACACAATATTTGCTTCATAGGTTGCTAGCCAGTCCATCCCTAGTACTACATCAAATCCACCTAGGGGTATCACATGTAACCTAGTAGCAAACCTATGACCTTCTAGTTCTATGGTACAGTCCTCTATCACATCGGTAATTCTAGTTGACTTACCAATAGCAGTTTCTACATCGAATGGTGCACTGACCTTTCTACTAATAACATGCAACTTAGCGCAGAAAGTAATAGAAATAAAACTCCTACTAGCACCAGAATCAAACAATATAAAGGCACAAGTTTGGTTCACCAAAAACATACCAGACACAACATCGGGATCAGCTCTGGCTTCCTCCCGGGTCATGGTGTAAGCTCTAGCACCTGCCCTTTGGCCTCCTTCCTCCGGTTTCTTCTTCTCTGCCCCAGAGCTCTCTGCCCTTGGCTTCTTACAGTCTCTAGCGATGTGGCTAGGCTGACCACACCTAAAGCATACATTCATCCCCATTCTACACTCACCAGTATGCTCCCTTCCATATTTGTCACACCTTCGCAGCCGTGATCCAGATGTGACCACACGTCGATCACTCACCTTTGCCACCTTCTTGTTTGGAGCAGTTCTACCATGTCCAAACCGTTTCCCATTCCAGTTCCGACTACCACCATCCTTCTTCTCCACCTCAGCCACCACCACCTCGCGCTCATCATATAATCTGCCAGCCAAGTCAACTACCGACCTGAAAGTGCTCAGCCGGGCGGCAATCATATGCCTATAGATATCTGCCGGCAGCCCCTGGATGTATCTTTTAATCTTTCGTGACAATGGTGTCACTTGATCAGGGCAGCAACCGTGCCATTTCATTGAATTTGGTGGTGTATTGTTGGTGTGTCATCGTTCCCGCCTCCAGTTGGAGGAAGTCTCTTTCTACCTTGTCCATCTCTCTGTGAGGATAGAATTCCTCAATCACTAGCTTCATCAATTCAAGCCATCTCATTCTTCCAATGGCCTTGCTACCCTCGGCTTGGTCAATGTTGTCCCACCAGCACAAGGCCGAGTCCCCAAAGGAGTGGGTTGTGAATTTCACCTTGTGATCCTCATGGCACTCACTAATATCAAGGACAGCCTCCATCTCCCTTACCCACGAGTGAGCAGCTGCCGCAGTGCCATTTCCATCGAAAGTAGGGGGCTTGCATCTCATAAACGCCCCATAGTTACAACATCGAGTCGCCTTCGGCACGGTTCCTCTTCTTCTTCCTCCTCATCATTAGAGAGAACCGTCTCCGGCTCTGGTTGATTCCGTCCTTCCGAGGACTTGTTTCTTTCCTTTCATTTCCCATCCCTTACGGTCTTGATCACTTCGGTCACCACAGATGGTAGAATCGTCTGCATGACCTGGTGAACCTCTTCCACTAAAGCCTCTTTTACTGAGGCCCTCAGGTTGGCGCTCTCGTCACCACCCTCTGGTTAAGGGTCTCTGGTTCTTCATGAACCAATTTGTCTACTCTGGGTCTCCCTCTCTTGGGTCGCGAAGCAGCACCGTGACCTCCACCGCGAGTGGCCTTTGAAGATCTACCGCCAGCCATCTTCTATAAGCACACTATAAGATTCAAACACTAACACGGTCACTCAAGGTAATACTCAGTTTATGTCAAGTATAGTAAGTCCCTAATTACAGTGGCCAGTTGTGATTAGCCACTTACTTTACTCTTCATACCCCAAGTATCTGCTATCCTGACTTAATCAGTATCTAAATCTACATAGAGCACATAATCAAATAACATGCGCACATAATACCGGTTAATCATTAGGAAAAGACATACCTGATGGCACGTAGCTACTCGGACTGACATCCCTCTATTTGTCCCATTTTCAGTTTTAGTTTAAGTTTAGGTTTAAAAGTTATATAACCCAATTCTCTTAAATTTTGGCTCTGATATCAACTTGTAAGGCCCCGTTCCCGGAAACCCCACAGTTGGTCATTTATAGCAATTAAAACATTAAAGATTACAATTAAACAAGCTTAAGCGGCGGAAATAATTTATCAAAAGCCATTCACTTAATTTAAAACACTATTGTTAAGCAATACATCATCACTGAATGTTTACAAAAGACTTGTTTATATGCATTACAAAACAACAGCAACACAGAGTACGAATGGATGTCAGACTTTTCATGGCGAGTAGCTTCACCCTCGTGTGATCCTCAGCAATAATTAGCTGCCAACTGAAAATGTATAAAAGTCAGCGTGGCTGAGTGAGCTCTAGTTTTATAAGTAATAAAATACTTTCTATATGTTGTATAAGAAAATACTCTTTTCTGTAAAATACAACTATGTACTGTATATGCGAGCACGCATCAACTATATGAACAAATATTGTTCGATCTCTTTACTGTAGGCCTTGTCTGTTGAATAAAATTTTATCTTTATGTTTCACTTTCAGTATGGACCAGTGAGCAATACCCCAACTATATGCGCAATGGAAAACGGGTGATGGGCCATCTATATCCCTCGAAAGGGTCAACTGTATCCCTCAAAAGGGTCAACTATATCCCCTAAAAGGGTCAACTGTATCCCTTGAAAGGGTTCTGGGTACTATGTACAAGGCCAACCCAATCACCCAGGGCATGCTGCAAAGGTCCTGCCAATCTTAATTGATTGACCCTGTATGCATAATAGGGTAGCTAACCCGCAGCACAGTTGAGCTAACGACAACATGGTCGTGTACCTCCTGTACGCTTGCAAGACTTGTTAACATTTTCATTAATGTTCGTCTTCTTTCTTTATTGCTCTTTCACTTTACTATTACGATATACTTTACGTTACCATAATAATATACCACGTATAGTCACATACTATAAGTAATAATAATAAAAGCAATAATAATAACAAGGAACAATCATAATCAATCATATCATGCATGAAACATCATCATCAATAAGCCCTTAGTCAACCTTGGTCAAACCCTAAGGCACAGACTCCTAGAAAAATTCTGTAAAAATTTCTAAGTCTTAGGCGCATGGGAACTATTTGGGCGCATGAGTCCTGTTCGGGCGTTTCATCACTATGTAGGCACATCAGCAAATACTTAAGCATTTTCACTTTAGGCGCATGAACTATTGAGGCGCATGGGCACTATTTGTGCGTATGAACACTTAGACGCATGAGTAATTCAGGCGCATGGACACTTAGGCGCATAGGCCACTTGGGTGCATGGGCACTATTGGGGCGCATGGCCCTTTACTTAGTCGTCCAGCTAACATCTCTAGACGCATGGGCCACTATTCAGGCGCATGGGCTGTACTTCATCATTTCTAAGGTAATCTTAGGCGCATGGGCTACTGTTTGGGCGCATGGATCACACTTAGTTCTTACTATGGCATTTTAAGGCGCATGAGCCTTATCTAGGCGCGTGGACCTTCTGTTCAACACGTTTCCAGTATGTTTTCAACCCAATCATCAAATCCATCTGCTCTAAGCTTAATGTGGCTATTCTAAACATGAATAACCTATAAGCATTCAAGAATCACATTCATTCATGCACAAAACATACGGGCAAACATACTCAAACATTTGAAAATCATTTAAATACATTTTTAGCCCCAAAGATGTTTGAAAACAAGTAAAAACCAAGGTCTAGAACTCACCTGGTGCAACGTGGGTGTTCTTCCTTCTAACCCACTTGCAAAGGTTTCAAAACACCTAGAAACAACACCAAAAACACACACACACGAGCACAAACACAACCCATAAGCATACAAACACATAACCGGGGTGAAACCCGTCATAAACATGTAAAAACCACGAATTCCTACCTTGAATTCGTTCACTTCTTCTTCTTCTTCCACAAACCGAGAGTTCTCTTCTGCTCTCTCTCTCTCTCTCTAGAACCGAATAAAATGGTGATGTGAAGTGAGGGTGGGCGGCTATGCCCACCTTTACACCAACTTTTCAAAGTTTTGTCCTTTTGGACACATTTAGTACCTCCACTTGGACCTTATTGCCTTTCTTGCTTTTATTCTTTTTATCTTGGCTTTTAAAAATAACCGGGTGTTACAAATATGTAAAAACAAGGATCTAGAACTCACCTCTCGCAACTTCTGAGAAAAACTTCTTCAAACCGGGATGCAAATGTGATAGGATCAAATGAACAAATCTGTGATGATTTGTAACACAATTCAATGAAATTCACACCAAGTAATCAAATCAAAACAAGATATCAATAAAATTCAAGTTTTCATTAATATCAATCTAAGACAATTACAAGTATGAAAGCAGATTCAAATATTTTGTATATTCGTTTCTATCTACCTGCAAATCTAAGCTATTTATACTAAAAACAAAAAGTAAAGGAACTAACAAATTACACAAATAGTCCCTATACTATTACAAACTATCAAAAGACCAATAAAGACAACATGTTAATCTTTCTTAGAGCACTTAACAATACTCCCCCTAAGATTGACATGGTCTTCAGTGTTCAAAATCTTCAAGCTTGACTGCTAACTTTATCTTCAATTCTATCTTCAGCCTTGACTTCATCATTCAAAGTAATCTGGTTCTTCTTTGACTTTGAACATTGGCTTCTGTTTGTACATATCTAATTCTTTCAAAGCTTTTGATATTGCAGACTTGAATTTACTCGCAAGAATGCCTTGTTCGGGTTTAGCTTCATTTGTTTTAATCTCCATCTTATTCATTCTTTCCAATGTATCTTTTGAAAGATATGAAATATCAATATTAGCATATAACTCAATAGGCTTGTTAATTTTCTTTGAGTACACTTCTAATACCCTTTTTCTTGATATTCTCATGAATTCAATATCTTTAATATCTTTCTTGACAATGTTGGCATACGCAAGAGCTTTTCTCAAAGATATTCTTTCCATGGCAGCATTCATCACATTGATAATAGAAAGGAAATATTTCTTGTCTTGCTCAGGCACTTCAGGAGATACTTTCTCAAAATTTTGAACTGACCAAAAAGAAATATAACTTGGATGTAACAGTTTTAGTTCAAAAACTCCAAATAAAGTAATCATGTCATCATCCCATCTTTCTAGATTTCGGACTAACTTCAGCTCAAATGTCTCAGTGTTATAAAACCATCTGAGAATTGGCTTTGAGTTTTGATTACCTTCAATCACTATCAGTCCAGGAGTTGTAACTTTTTCAAAATATTTATTACAAAATTCTATCAAAGAATGTTCTTCTTCTGATTGGACTCCCTTAAGCTTCTTGTTTTTCTTCAGAGTAACAAAATACTCTTTGTCCTCTTGATCACATCTTGTGTTAAGAAAATTAGTTGATCTATCCAATCCTCTTCTTAATAATTCTACAAACATCTTCCCACGCTTTGAATCAGTAGGATTGATCAGAGGTAATCTATTCAGCTCTTTTAAATCTTGCACATAAGTTTTATGATACTGGAGTAAAAATGATACACATCACATATAGCATTTACTCTCTTTATCAAAAAGGCATCAAACACTTCATCATACTTCCATGCAATGATCTTTACTTGGTTGGTAAAATCTGGAGCAATCATAGCATTTAACAGTTCAACAACTGATTGTCCTTTTTGCAATATGTTTCTTACCAAGTCTCTAGTTGTTCTTGAACTATCAAGAATATGCCTTTGTTCAGTTGTTGCTTTATAAGTTTGTCTTTCTAGATTAGTTTTATCTCCTGAGGCTTTAACATTCTAGTTATTTTTGTTATTTCAAGATACTGAGGGTTATCTGTATCAAGCACTATCATTTTCTTCATTTGTTTCTCAGTTTCTTGAAAGCTTCTGACAATATTTCTCAAAGATACAGATTGTAATCTCTTCAGCTTCCTCCAAGGGTAATTTCTAGCTTGCAACCATGATCTAAGAGTAGGAATACTCATATCATCTGGATCAGGATGGTGCAGCTCAGAACTAGACAGTTCTTCTACATTTATTACTTCTTTTGTTCTTATCCATTCACCACTCTCCACAACTATCTCATTTGGATCTATTGAAGCAACTGACTCTGCATAGATACATTTCTGGCATTCATCATTAATCTGAGAAACAGTCAGTCCATCCAAATATACTCGATTGTATTTCATATTCACAAGATAATTATATTTTTCTTCAAAATCTTGTGGTACTTCATCTTGTTCTTGTATATGTTCTTGTGAAGAGAAATGTGACACAAATTCAGCTTAATCAATATCTTCATTATCAAGAACTTCATCATACCAATCATCATTGTATATTTCTTCAATATCATCTAAAGCATCAATCTGTTCTTGAACATTTTGCTCTTCAACCAATTCTTCAGTTCTTTGAAGCTTAGAAGAGGATTCAGTTTGATCAATATCTTCTAACTCATTCACTTTCTTTTTGCCTGTTCTTTGCTCAAGATTTTCATCAACCTGCATCTCAGTACTGATCACATGTACTGGTGATATAGATTTCTGAGCTTCTGTTTCCTTTAGCAATTCAGCTTTGGGATTTTCATTTTCTTTTAATAATTTCTTGAATTTCTCCTCAAGACTATGATAATCTTTATTCATTACTTCAAAGTTCTTTATCACATCTTCTTTATCTTTGGCAAAACTAACAATCTTTTCATCTTTTAACACATTTTCTTCAGACAACTTTAAATTTTCATCTTTGAGTTTTTGAATTTCTTTTTCTTAAGATCTGATTATCTCTTTCATTCTTTCATTTTCAACTTTCAACTCTTCAATCTCTTTTTCTTTGTTTAAATTTTCTTCTTTCAATCTTTCAATCTCATCAACTTCAACTATTTCCTCTGTTTGTATAGACACATTGTGTGACATACTAATAGGGATTTCTTCTGCTCCTTCATTTGTATCAATTTCAAATACCGTATTGAATGAAATATCATTGATAAAGTCAGAATCAGATGTTTGATTTTGAGAATTTCTTTCTTGTACATCTTCCTCAACATTTTCTTCAATCATAGGTTGTGTCTCATTTGTAGTATCTTCTACATTTCTTTCTTCATTTCCTTCTTAATTTGCCTCAGTGGCATCATCATTACCATCATCATCATTATCACTTTCTTCACTTGATGAAATTTCAGACACATCATCATCACTTTCTTCATCAACTTCTACATCTTCAATCAGATCATTTGGATCTATTGGTTCTTCTTCAGTTAGACGGAAGTGTGGCTGAGTAATATCAACTTCATCCATTGATACAATCCTGATATAATCAAAAACTAGAATGTTTTAAGCACCGGTGATCATTTCCAGTCTTTTGTAAACAATCTCTGACATGTGCTCTAATTGAATCTTTTCACCAATAACTTCCTCGGCATACAGATCTGGGTTTGCATCATTGATGAGAAGTTGAAGAAATCTTGGGTACATGAGATACTTATGCCTTACTCCTCTTTCCAAAGTAAAAATGAATTCATTTATTATCCACTTAGCCATATTAAATCTTCTGTTTGTGGATAAGGCTACAATTGGAGATGCAATGTCTACAGGGAATGAATCCTAACCCGCACTTCTTTTTGACATGCAATGTCGAAAGATATAGCATAAAAGCTTCCAATGCTTAAATACACGAGCTCTGAAAAATTTTTTCTTAGGGAAATGATCTGGATGACCCATCTGTAGAAAAACTTCTCTACATTCATTAAATGTATGTTTTGATAAATCTTCAGGATCATTATCACCCAGTGTTAGAGCTTGTCTAATTGCTTCTTCAGAAACTTCAAGCGTTCTTTTTGATGTGATAAAGGCTCTTAAAACTTTGTTTCCTTGATCATCTCTTTCAACTTGAGCAGTTCCCAGAATTTTTCAATCATTCTTCCATTTATCATGGGCCTTGCACACATGGCATACACATATTTTGTTCTGAGTAAAAATCTGATAATATCTTCATATCCAGTAGCTTCTCTGTTTTCATCATCTAAGAAAGCAGCTACATTATGCTTTGACTCAAATTTTAATTCTGCCATCTGCAAACCACAACCAAAGTATTATGAGAACATTGAATATTGATTAATGAAATTTATTTCTACATATGACTTTTGATTTTGACCTTTGAATTTGACCTTTTTATTTTTACTTTTGAATTAAGATTTCAATTTGTAAAATATTAATCTTTATTCACTTTGAATTTATTATTTAACATTTCAATTTTGATTTAATTTTAATTTTTATTTATTTTTGTTCAAAGAATGATTGTCTGTTCATCTTCTTCTTCTTCGAGTATTGTAGAATAGACTAAGTTCATCATCAAAAATTTTTTTTTCATTTTAAGATCAAAACAATACATCAACAGACTTGAAAATGTGTTCTTATCAATAATCCAGTATCAATTTTTGATATGATACTCATTTGATCAGATTAAACTTGGATTATATTGTGTTCGAACGCCCAAATAGCATTCAACTGTCTATGACAAACCATTGATTTAACCTAAAATTTATATATTTGAATCACAAACTTACGTTTATATACTCAAATACAATGTATACTCAAAGATTTGATTTGATTTTAGATGAAATACGGATATGTTGATGCTCGACAGTCACAGTTCGAGGTTTTGGTTCTGAGATTTTGAAGTGTGAATGAAAAATACGCATAAGTGTTCAATATATATAAGTGAAATTTTAGGCGTATGAGCCCTGTTCGGACGTATGGTCCCTGTTTGAGCGTATGAAAATCTAGAATTCACTTATTTTGTTAGACGTATGAGCATTGTTGTGCGTTTTAAGTCAGACGCATGAGAACTGTTCAGACGCATAAGCACTGTTTAGGCGCTTTTGCACTGTTCAGTCGCATGGACTTTGTAAAACGTCTAACACTTGAAATTTTGAAACTATGCAGACGCATGAGACATAACAAACGTCTAACACACTATTTAGACGCATGGGATTATCACAAACGCCCAACACTTGTAATGTTCATAGATGTATTACAACTGTTTAGACGCATGGAAAACGTCAACACTTGTATAATCCTGAAAATTTCATCATGTTCCTATTGAGGCACATGTGCACTGTTTAGGTGCATGAGTTGAATTCCATGATTTAAACACTTGTGATTTCCAATTTCTTCACTTTCACACTTTTTACCATTTAGATCCCCAAATTTTGAACTTTTTGCATATTGCACTTTCAATTTATAAAATTTTTATTTTCTATTTCTTTTTAAATTTCTTTTGTCCCTTCATTTTAGTCTGAACATAAAATCAAATATCATCTGATTTTCAACTTAAAAACATTTATTTGCAAAGATTATGTATATTCATATTGTAATTTTCAAACACATTTTATTTTCAGTTTACACAAATACTTTGAACATAAAGCATAATCCTTTCAATTCAACATTTCACATTTTGATTATGATTATTGAATATTTTATGAGAACAAGTCTTTCAGTTATTACTCCCCCTAAACTTTTAAGTTTGAAAAACTTATAAGTTTCTTATGAAAGAGAATAAGATCACACAGCAAATTGAGACATTGCCTTCACACATAAAGACATGCATAGAAGAAAAATGAACATAGAATCAAAATCTAATATTAAGCATAGAATAAATGTCTGCAGAAAGATCATATTAATGAAGATCAGCACAGTAAATTAAAGTAAATGTGGAGAGTCATAGACAATGAATAAATCCTGAATAAATGTGGAGAGTCAAAGAAAATGATATCGAATTTCGATATGTTTTGTTTTTGAGTGTTGAACAGGATTAGCTGCTATGAACATAGCAGCTATGTTATCAATGTAAATCGGTGTTTTAAGAAAGTTGAATACATAATCTAGTAATTGATTTTGCAACCAAAGGATTTGAGAACATCCTGCTGATGCAGCAATGTACTCAGTTTCTGTAGTTGAAACAGACACATTTGTTTGTTTCTTACATTACCATGAGACTAATTTGGGACCAAGAAATTGACACCCACCCGAAACAGATTTTCTATCTTGACAGCATCCACCATAATCACTATCTGTATATCCATATAGTTCAAAGTTTACCTCGTAAGGATACCAAAGCCCTAAGGCTAGTTTACCTTTGAGATACTTGAATATCCTTTTGACAGCAATTAAGTGAGATTCTTTCGGGTCTGATTGATACCTGGCACATATACAAACAGCATACATAGTGTCTGGTCTAGATGCAGTAACATATATCAAAGATCCAATCATTGATCTGTATAAAGTTTGGTCAATAGATTTTCCTTTTGGATCAAGATCAATCTTGGTGTTAACATCTGCTGGAGTTCATATGGACTGACTGTAGGATTCTTGTGCCCAAGACTCTTAGAATATTGATGTGGTTAGTACGTTATGATCCAAGTCGGATTATACCCAATAACAAGCTTAGCAAACACCAATAAATATTTAATTGATGATATGATCATGCAATTAAATATTAACACCAATTTAGAAAATGGGTTTTCTAAATTAGATGCATATGAGATAGAACAACTTATTAGGATATTTTGTTCAAATATTATTATTTGAAATGTTGTTTAACTTAGTTAAATAATATCAATAGTAAATTGGGTGTATGAGTTATACAATTAAATGTTAATTGTATAACTTATTTGTTTTTACTAGTTAATATTAGAGATGATAAAATTTTGAGGGGGAAACCCTCAATATTTCGAAAATTGGCCAGCTGCCCTCTCTAAGATGATTGGACCAATTTTCTTCTTGAAACTCTCTACCATTAATTAGGAAAACACACAACCAATTCAGCTGATTATTATCACATGCAAAACTTGAAAACTATCTCTCTTTTCCTCTCAAAACTCACGAAAATAGCAGCTGGGAAGAAGGGAGTTTTAGTTTCATTTTGGTGGTGTTCTTCCTAACAAGAAGGTGTCTTGCAAAGAGCTCGGGGTATACAAGCTTGAGAGCTCCTATTCTTGGAGCTTTGGTCGATTTTCAGCATCATTCCTCTCCTCATTTCTGTCAATTTTTCAGCTGTTGGTGAAGCTTACCTTTTGGTTGTTTTGGTGTCCAAAACCAAGCAACTAAGATGCGTACTTAGAGCCTTGTGGGAGTGCGCTCTTGAGGACTTCTAAGCTTGAAGTTTTGGCCATATTTCAGCCTCCTATCTTCATTCTTGGTCGACTTTTCAGCTGGAGAAAGGTAGTTAATCACAGATTTATGTAGCTGTGATTTTATGTACACTTTCATTATGTTCATAGCTTGTTTATTCACATATTATGATCCTTTGATTTTGGGTTTGTTTCAAAACATATGTATGTCAAAAGGAACACGTTTTGTCAGCTTATAAACTTGGATATAATCCTAAACTTCGCTGTGTTTTTCAGAAAGTTTAAAGGGCTAAACTAGATTTTGTGTTCTTGCAAACCCATCAAATGGCATCAAGAGCTGGTTATGTGGATGACTTGCTTGTTTTGTCCTTTAAAATAGGTTTTAAAGGATGATAATAATCTAAATATAAGCTGATTTGGGGCTGCTATATTTCTGTTTTGTTGAATCCCCAACTTTCAAGATTATATCATACATGCTTAAGATTAAATCTTGAAAGATATATATATGTTGATATGTTGTGTTGCTTGGACAACATCTAAACCCGAATTTTTCAGTTTATGTTGGTTGAAAATTCGTTGGTTTTAAGGGGATTCATAGTTATATTTTGGATGATATAATGGATGCTTATTTTAGTGCATAACCTAGCCATTGACCTTGTGTTGTTTGGGTGTTTGTAATGGTTGTATTCATTCATTCAATGGGTTGTATTATCTATTGTTTCAAGTGTAATTTTATTTATTATTGGTTGTAATAAATAGATTAGGTGTAATTTCATTTTACTAGATATCATGTATTAGGACCTTATATGTTGTAATATGAAGACATGTGCCTTGGAAGCACAAAGGAAGACACAAAAGAAACATGGGGCATTTTGGATGCGGTTTCAAGTGGGAGGCTTTTGGAAGCTTTCTATGTGTTCTGTTGTTGTAACCTTAGAAAAGACCAAATGACAACACTTGTGATGGCAAACAAGTGTTGTCAACATAAGGGCTATGGTTATGCACATATGACTGTTAATGTTCATGCTTGTTTAAATGTTTGTTGTTTGTTTGAATGGTTGATGTTTTGACATGTATAACAAACTCACTAACAACTTAACAAGCTGAAAATTGATGGTTCTAAAAGTTTATATAAAGTTATTAAAATGGTTTAATGATTTTAAAGATTAAAATTGGTTTTAATCAAAGGACCATAGGGTACCTTGTATTTTATTGCGTGGAAATACAAGTACATAGAGTTTTCTAAACTAATATTATGAAACCTCTAAATATTCTTTAACAAGATCAACACCGTCCTTTTACACAACACTAGAGTCACTTGAGAACTCTTAGTGGGATAAAGGTCACCTAATCACTTTGAGGGAACTCGTGATTCAAGGTGAGAATGCCTTATTTGTGGGATAAAGGTCACCTAACCACTTGTTTTGGCAAACTCACACGTGGGTGTAAGTAGGGTGTCTTGATTTGCAAATCATGTCAAATGGATCACCTACGATGTGGTTTCCAAATGGTGTTGATGGGATTAACATGCCGACTTTACATATGATGTTTCAAGTCGATCCCATATTTCTAGAAGTTGCAAATGGTTGCAATCGTCAAACGTTGACCACCTTATTAATTTAAAACGTGCGATAAAGGTCACCTAACCACAATTTAAATGTAATGTTGGGTTCTAGATTTTAATATGAAAAGACCTTAAAAGGCATTTATTATTAAAATTAGAATATCAAAATAATAAAATAAAACTTTGTTAAAATTTTGTAGATGGCCTCAAATAATGATAATTCCGATAACTCATCCGCGTCCAACCAATCTCTACGAGCGATCCTCCAAAAGGAACGTCTAAATCATAACAACTTCATAGATTGGTATTGAAACTTGAGAATCGTTCTCAAGCAAGAGAGAAGATCGTATGTTTTAGACGACCCTATCCCCGATCAACCTAGCGAGGATGATGAGGAGGCCTACAACGATTGGCTGAAGTACACTAAGGACTCCGTCCAAGTGTCTTGTCTCATGCTAGCGAGCATGACTCCAGATCTCCAAAAGGAGAATGAACACCACGGAGCTTACGACATGATAACCCAACTGAAGGAAACGTTCCAATAGCAAGCAAGGGTTGAGCGCTTCGAAACGGTTCGAGCACTCCATGCATGTCGTATGGACAACAACCAATCTGTTTCATCTTATGTACTTAAGATGAAAAGTCACATTGACCGCCTCGAGAGGCTAAATTGTCCCGTCTCGAAGGAATTGGCCACGGATTTGATCCTAAATGGCCTTACCAAGAAGTTCGAGACATTCGTGTTAAACTACAACATGAATGCTTGGGACAAAAGCATTGGTGAGCTTCACTCAATGCTCAAAACGGCCGAGGCGGCCATGGGTAAAAGGGTTTTACCCGTTCTCACCATCAATGAAGGTGGGAACAATAAAAGGCCTCGTCCCGCACCCAAGGCAAAGGTTGCCAAGGGTAAGGGACCCGCTTGGGGAAAAGGGAAAGGGGTGGCAAGGGTGCCACCCAAACCACAAGAGAAAAAGAAAAAGGTTGCTACTAACGACCCATGCTTCAAGTGTTGGGAGATTGGACATTGGGCAAGGAATTGTCCTGTCCATCTCCAAGAGTTGAAAGCAAAGAGGGATGCCAGGTAGACCTGAGGTACAATATACATGATCCATATTGATTTAAACATGATATCCTCTAACACATGGGTATTAGATACCGGATGTGGAACTCACATTTGCAATTTGTTGCAGGGGTTCAAAAGAAGTAGTGACTTCAAGAAAGGGGATGTAAGCCTCTACATGGGCAATGGGGCTAAAGTTCAAGTTGAAGCCCGTGGTGACTACATCTTGAAACTTCCAAATGGTTTGGAAGTGATTTTGAACAATGTTTTGTATGCTCCTAGTTTGACTAGGAATATTATCTCTGTAGCCCTGTTAAAACAATTTGGATATGTATTATCATTTGTTAAAAAAGATATTCATGTTTCTTTTAATGATATGTTCTATTTTAAAGCTATTCCCATTAATGGTATTTATGAATTGGTTCATGAAAATACTTTAAATAGCTTATTGTACCAAACTAACACCAAGAAATTCAAGTTGGACTTGAGTGATACCTATCTTTGGCATTGTCGTCTTGGCCATATAAACAAGAAACGTTTACAAACACTTCAAAAGAATGGTCTTTTAAAAACAATGAATGTGATTCATTTGATGTTTGTGAATCTTGTTTACAAGGAAAGATGACTAAGGCGCCCTTTAGTGGAACTAACGAAAGGGCAAAAGATTTATTAGGAATCATACATTCGGATGTATGTGGTCCTTTTAAGCCAATGACTAAGAATGGTGAAAAATACTTCATTACCTTTACCGACGATTATAGTCGCTATGGGTATGTGTACTTATTAAGGCACAAAGATGAGGCTTTTGAAATGTTCAAAATCTTCAAGAATGAAGTAGAAAATCAACTCAACAAGTCAATTAAAGTTCTCCGTACCGATAGAGGAGGTGAATACCTAAGTGATGCCTTTCAAGATCATCTTAGAAGTTGTGGGATTGTCTCACAACTCACTCCACCTGGAACACCACAACATAATGGTGTGTCTGAGAGGAGGAATCGAACCTTATTGGATATGGTCCGATCTATGATGGCTAGAAGCTCATTACCTCTATCATTTTGGGGTTTCGCTCTGCTCTCCGCGACCCGTATTTTAAATATGGCCCCAACCAAAAAGGTGGAAAGGAAACCTTTTGAGATATGGCATGGAAGAGTTCCATCCCTATTATACTTAAGGGTCTGGGGCTGTGAGGCTTATGTTAAGACTCCACCCCAAACAAATTGGAAGTCCGATCCACCAAGTGTATCTTTATTGGATATCCTAGAGATTCTATGGGATATTATTTCTATGATCCACTGGAACAAAAGGTGTTTGTTGCCAGAAAGGGTGAGTTCTTAGAAGTAAAGTTCCTTATGGAAGGAACTGGCAGTAGAACAGTGGATCTTGAGGAGGATCAAGAACCAAAACCCGATGCACATTTGGTTGAAACTAGCACTCAACATGAGGATGTTGAAGTTGATCAAGTGGTTGATCAATACACACAAAACGTTCGTAGAAGTGGTAGAATTAGTAATCCACCTGAAAGATACGGATTTTTCATGGATGGATGCTATGTGGTAGATTCAGATGAGCCAACCACATACCATGATGCAGTGTCCAATTTGAATTGTGACAAATGGCTTGAGGCCATGAACGTTGAGATGCAATCCATGTATGACAATCAAGTTGGGAACTTGTTGTACCACTCTTAATTCCAAGGTAGTTGGAAGTAAGTTGGTTTTCAAGAAGAAAACCGATATGCATAGAAACTTGGATACTTATAAAGCTAGACTTGTAGCGAAGGGTTTCACTCAAACTCAAGGGGTTGATTATGATGAAACCTTCTCACCTGTTGCGATGCTAAAGTCTATAAGGATATTGTTTGCCATAGCTGCACATTATGATTATGAGATTTGGCAAATGGATGTCAAAACCGCCTTCCTAAATGGATATCTTGAGGAAGATGTTTATATGGTTCAGCCTGAAGGTTTTGTCGATCCAAAACATCCTAATAAAGTATGCAAGTTAAAGAAATCAATCTATGGATTGAAACAAGCATCGAGAAGCTAGAATCATCGTTTTGATTAGGAGATAAAGAAATTTGGCTTCATCAAAAACGCTGATGAGGCTTGTGTGTATAAGAAGGCTAGTGGGAGCACAATAACTTTCCTTGTATTGTATGTTGATGACATACTACTATTTGGAAATGACATTCCAACCTTGG
This sequence comes from Flaveria trinervia, assembly GCA_025506515.1. Classification (NCBI taxonomy): domain Eukaryota; kingdom Viridiplantae; phylum Streptophyta; class Magnoliopsida; order Asterales; family Asteraceae; genus Flaveria; species Flaveria trinervia. The sequence continues at coordinate 42,348,630 of CM046457.1, forward strand.
AAGGTGTAAAAACCTGGCTTGGGAGTTGTTTTTCCATAAGGATCTTGGAAGCCACCTATATTCTAGGAATAAAAATCTATAGGGATAGATCAAGGCGGTTGATTGGTTTAAATCAAAGTGCATACATTGATAAAACTTGAAAAGGTTCAAGATGGAGAACTCTAAGAAAGTTACCGTACCTATTCAAAGAGGAACGATATTGAGTATGACTCAATGTCCTAGCTCAAAGGATGAGCAAGATAAAATGAAGGCAATCCCATACGCGTCTGCTATTGGATCCATCATGTATGCGATGATATGCACTCGACCGGACGTATCATGCGCCTTAAGCATGACAAGCCGTTACCAGCAAAATCCTGGAAACAGTCATTGGATGGTTGTTAAGAACATTCTTAAATACCTAAGGAGGACAAGAGATATGTTCCTAATTTATGGATCTGGTGACGAGGAACTCGTTGTAAAAGGTTACACGGATGCGAGTTTCCAAACCGATCATGACGATTCACGGTCACAATCGGGATACATTTTCATTGTGAATGGAGGAGCTGTCTCTTGGAAGAGCTACAAGCAGGATGTGGTGGCTCTATCAACTACAGAATCAGAATACGTCGCCGCCTCATTGGCAGCTCCAGAAGTTGCATGGTTGAAGAAATTCATTGCCGATCTAGGGGTTGTGCCTTCCATTCAAGAACCCCTAGAGATCTTTTGTGACAACGAGGGTGCGATTGCTCAAATCAAGGAACCTCGTGCTCATCAAAAGACTAGGCACATTGAGCGGAGATTCAACTACATACGAGATGAAGTTGAAAAGGGAAGATATGTATCCGCAAAGTTCACACGGATCAAAACATTGCGGATCCTCTCACGAAGCTCCTTGAAAAGGCAAAGCATGAAGGTCATACTTGTGCCATGGGACTTCGATATTCTAGTGACTGGATGTGATCTGTAAATTTTGTATTTGGATATGTGGAACTTTTATTATTTGAATAAATTTATTTGGTTATAATGTTTCAATTAATGTTCCAATTTAGCATGTTTAATCCATGAGTAAATTGTTTACTCTAAATGTCCGTAGTCGTTCATACTTGTGGGAACAAGTGTGAGGGTAAGACTATTATGAACTTGGATTGGTTGATATTCATAAGGATGAATATAGAGCAATGAGTTGCTACCAAGGTTCATAGATATTTGTGGGATACAAATATTTGACTAACCCGCATCTCAAATTTTACTACATGGAATCTTATTGATTGATCATAAGTAAATTTGAGTAAAGGCGAATATCATTTGGTATCCTCCGACCTGAGATACATATTGGGTTTTGATATTCACCAAGTATTATACCTTGAGCTAATTCTGAACTGTCCTGAAATAGTGTACAGTACATAAGGGTATGTTCAGGTATAACACGAGGTGTTTGTGAGGAACGTATGTAGTCAAGATGGAATTTGTTTCTTTTATTCGTTGAGAGTTAGATGTTTAAGGCCTGATTAAGTTAAATCAACAAGGAATGATCATTCTATGTCCTTGGATTTAACATGACATCTGTAACAAAAGGATAGATGATTAATTCACCTAAATCATTTCAAGTAGGGTACTTGAAAGGGATGATGTTATTAAATGGCTATAAGTCATATGTATTAAGAGTAGTAAACCGTTGTTAGGCGGTATTTACTGCTTGCATCAATCTTCTATGAATCTTGGACAAGTGGAAGATTGTAGGATTCTGTGTGCCCAAGACACTTAGAATATTGATGTGGTTAGTACGTTATGATCCAAGTCGGTTATACCCAATAACAAGCTTAGCAAACACCAATAAATATTTAATTGATGATATGGTCATGCAATTAAATATTAACACCAATATAGAAAATGGGTTTTCTAAATTAGATGCATATGAGATAGAACAACTTATTAGGATATTTTGTTCAAATATTATTATTTGAAATGTTGTTTAACTTAGTTAAAAAATATCAAATAGTAAATTGGGTGTATGAGTTATACAATTAAATGTTAATTGTATAACTTATTTGTTTTTACTAGTTAATATTAGAGATGATAAAATTTTGAGGGGGAAACTCTCAATATTTCGAAAATTGGCCAGCTCCCCTCTCTAAGATGATTGGACCAATTTTCTTCTTTTAACTCTCTACCATTAACTAGGAAAACACACAACCAATTCAGCTGATTATTATCACATGCAAAACTTGAAAACTCTCTATCTTTTCCTCTCAAAACTCACGAAAATAGCAGCTGGGAAGAAGGGAGTTTTAGTTTCATTTTGGTGGTGTTCTTCCTAACAAGAAGGTGTCTTGCAAAGAGCTTGGGGTATACAAGCTTGAGAGCTCCTATTCTTGGAGCTTTGGTCGATTTTCAGCATCATTCCTCTCCTCATTTCTGTCGATTTTTCAGCTATTGGTGAAGCTTACCTTTTGGTTGTTTTGGTGTCCAAAACCAAGCAACTAAGATGCCTACTTAGAGCCTTGTGGGAGTGCGCTCTTGAGGACTTCTAAGCTTGAAGTTTTGGCCATATTTCAGCCTCCTATCTTCATTCTTGGTCGACTTTTCAGCTGGAGAAAAGTAGTTAATAACAGCTTTATGTAGCTGTGATTTTATGTACACTTTCATTATGTTCATAGCTTGTTTATTCACATATTATGATCCTTTGATTTTGGGTTTGTTTTAAAACATATGTATGTCAAAAGGAACACGTTTTTCAGCTTATAAACTTGGTTATAATGCTAAACTTCCGCTGCGTTTTTCAGAAAGTTTAAAGGGCTAAACTAGATTTTGTGTTCTTGCAAACCCGTCACTGACAGTCTTGCAACTTAATTTCTTTAAGAGCTTGTCAACAAACTTTTCTTGATTGATGAAGATTCCATCTGTAGTTTGCTTGACTTGAAGTCCAAGAAAGAAGTTAATCTCTCCCATAGAACTCATTTGGAATCGAGATTTCATGATTTCTTCAAATCATTGCACAATTTTGGACAGGTAGAACCAAATATGATGTCACCAACATACACTTGTACACATAAAAGATCATTATTATCATTCTTTATGAATAAAGTGGGATCAATTTTCCCTCGTGTGTCTCCATGTTGGATTAAGTGTTGTGATAACGTCTCATACCAAATTCTAGGGGCTTGATGAAGTCCATATAAAGCTTTACTCAGTTTATATACTCGATATGGAAATTGTGCATCCTCAAAGCCTGGAGGTTGCTTCACAAACACATCATCAGTGATTGGACCATATAGAAATGCACCCTTAACATCTATTTGATACACCTTGAATTTCATGAATGAAGCATAAGCCAGAAAAACTCGAATTGATTCAAGTCTTGCAGCTGGTGCAAACACTTCATCATAATCTATACCTTCTTCCTGTGTGTATCCTTGTGCAACAAGTCTCGCTTTATTCCTTATTACAACACCACGATCATCAGTTTTATTTCTAAATAACCATTTCGTGCCAATTGCATTTTCTCCTTCAGGTAGATCCACCAAATTCCACACTTCTTGTTTGCGGAATTGAAGTAATTCTTCTTGCATGGCTTCTATCCAACCATTGTCCTTTAATGCTTCGGTAATATTTTTAGGAACGATTTGAGAAAGAAAACAAGAGTATAAGCATACGTTTGCTTGTTCTGATTTACTCCTTGTTGTTCTCTCATTCAATGAACCAATAATCTAAGAAATTGGATGATTCTTGTGAATGCGAGATGTAGTACTCTCATCACTTTGAGCATTAACATCTAGATTTGTTTGATTCAAGTTGGAAAACTCATGTATCAAAGTAGAAGAATGTGGATTGAAGTTTGGAACTTGAGTAGGTGAATTGACGAAGTAATCAAAGTTACCTGTATCAAATACATCACCTGAAATGGATGATGTTCCAGACTCAGGTATCACAAACTCATTACCATCATTAGGAATATTTTGTGATTCTTCCTGATTATTGACTCTGAATGATCTGAAACTGTATTTTCATGGTTTTGTCTTGTTGAATCCTTGACAAATGATAAAAATGGGTAGTCTGAGCTTGAATCATCTGGGTCATCAGAATCTGAATCTTCACTGAAAGATCCAAGATCTCCTCTTGAGTTCTTCTTATCTGTAGAATTAAGACAATTTGGTTTATCAAACAAATTAGATTGAAAAGAGTTTGATAATGAATCTAAGTCAAATAACCATGCAGGACCATTTGAAACTGATGGAAAAGAATTTTCCAGAAATATAACATTGAATGTTTCAAGAATTACATTTGTCCTAGAGTTGTAGACTCGATAGACTTTTGAAACCGATGAATATCCAAGGAAAAATCCATTATTAGATTTTGCTTCAAATTTTCCTAATTGATCACTTGAATTTAGAATCATAACAGCACAACCAAATGATTTTAAAAAGTTTATGTTCGGTTTTCTGCCAAACATTAACTCATATGGAGTTTTCAGTTTATCTTTGACGATTAAGATTCGATTCTGAATGAAACACGCAGTAGATATTGCTTCATCCCAAAAAGTGATAGGGATTTTTGCATCAGCTAACATAGAACGAGCATCTTCAATCAGTGTTCTATTCTTCCTTTCAGCAACTCCATTTTATTGAGGAGTTTTGGGAGCACTGAACTGATGAGCTATCCCTTTCTGTGTACAAAACATTTCAATGTTAGCATTATTGAATTCCGTTCCATTATCACTTCTTATTATTTTCACTTTGTTGTCTAATTGATTTTCAACTTTAATGATAAATTCTTTTAATAATTCAGCTGTTTCAGATTTGGCATAAAGAAAGAAAACCCATGTAAATCTTGTAAAGTCATTAATGATAACTAAACAATATGATTTTCGTCGAATACTCTTGACGTTTGTTGGTCCAAAAAGGTCCATATGTAACATCTGGAGAGGTTTGGATGTTGAGTTTATTGGCTTGGACTTATAAGACGCTCTGTGTTGCTTTCCCTTCAAACATGCTAAGCAGTGATCATTTGTTGCAAACTTCTTAGATGGAAGTCCAATTACATGATTTCCTCCTACAAGCTTGTTCATGTTCTTGAAGTTTGAATGACCGAGACGTCTATGCCAAAGCTGACTTTCATCATTTGATGCCTTTGCAATTAGGCATGTTGTTTCAATTGAAGGATCAACTTGAGACATATCCAATTTGTATACATCTCTGTGTATCTCAGCTGTAACAATTACCAGTCTTTGCTTATCTTCAAACCTGGCTTCAAAACATAGCAGAATGAATTATCAAACAGAACAGAATAAGATTTGTAACATATTTGAGATAAGCTTAAAAGATTAAAGTTCAACTGTGAACAAAAGTTGACTTTATCAAAGCTTATTATCCCATTGGATAGTGTTCCTTCTCCAGTTATTTTTCCTCCAGCATCACCACCAAAGGCGACGTGAGTTCCATCTTTTGACTTAAAGTCTTGTAACAAGGCAGTATTGCCTGTCATGTGCCGACTACACCCACTATCCACATACCATGTATTGATTGGTCTTTTTGGGCATACCTGGACTATAAGAAAGTTAAGTTGAAATATCTACCCAAGCCGAAATGATCTTGGGCTTTCCAAATTTATCAACAATTGTAAATTGTTTATAATGGAGATTTTTCAAATCAGGTTTATTTTTGATGAATTTACCAATTTTATTCTTAAAATTATTTGATTTATTTTTATGAACATTCATACCATTTGATTGATTATCTTTTGAAGTGTATTGATGACTAACAATTTTATTATTCATCCTTACAGGTCTTGGTATTAAGTGTTCTTGCATGTTATGTTTTGAGCTCATATAATTGTTCTTAGGAAAAGATCTCAAACCTACATTACGTTGATTAATGTCTCTTTGAAATCCATTAGTTTGATTTCTCAAATACTGTGGATTAGCAATTCCTTTGCTCGTGTTTGGTTTTACAAAGTTTCTAGTGGGAGATCTATTTCTAAAGTAACAATTTGCAGTGTTGTGAGTCTTTTCATCATAATAAGTACAATATTTGTTATAATAGCAATCTGCTGTTGAATGATTTCTCATGTCACATATGTGACAGTACTTGTTGAAGTAGCACTCAGCAGTATTGTGATTTTTCATATCACAAATTTCATAGTACTTTTGTGGAGTTAAAAACAAATTTTTGTTAACTTTTGACAATGACATAATGTTTGATTTTGGTGTCATATAGTTAAACTGTTGTCTTTGATTTTTCACAGTTTGATTTTGTGTCAGATTATTGTTCATTTGTTTAACATGAACTTCCTCCTCTTGAATGTATTAGAAACAAAACTTTTTGTTACAGCAGAAGTCTTTGAATCTGAACTAGATTTCATATCAGAGTTTGATTTCTTCATACTATTTGCTTTATTTTTTGAAAGAGAATTCATATTTAACATACCTGCTGACACAATTTAATTGGTTTTAGTTTTGATGTTTGATTTGTTGCTTTAATCAAATTTTCTAAACTTTTGTTTTGTTCAGATGTTGCTTTTGCAGATTTCTTTCTTCTTCTTTGATTCTTTGATTTAGAAGAACTTGGTTATGTTCAGATTGAACATCATGAGAAAAAGATTCCTTTTCTGATTGTAATTGTTTCATATTGATGGTGTTTGAATCTTCTGATGTTCCTATTTGTTGTTTATCCTTGTTTTGAACTCTGACTTCTTCTATTACATTATGAATTTAATCAGAAGATATATTTTGTTTTGGTTGTTTTGGTTCATATGATTTTATTTTGATTGGATGACCATTTTTTATTTTTTCTTCATCTTTTTCAACATACACTTGAACATTTTATTTTTCTTCATTTGCATTCTTGTTTTTGATCTAGAAGATTTTAAGCTTTGCTTTATTTTAAGGTGAATGATCATGAGTATTGAAGTTCTCTGGTAGTGTGTTTGTGATAGATTAAGGCATAGGTTCATGAGTGAACCTAATCCTGCCTTTTGTTTATCTTTTCTTTCACTGATTAGTTTTTCTACTATCATTTTTGAACTCTTTACTTTTGCCAGATCAACTTGAGTAGCAGCATGTGCTATTTTCTCTTGTTCAAGATTCTTAGTCATCTCTTCTAATTGTTTTGTGACAATTTCTAAATCTTTGAGTCTTTTGTTCCATGAATTTTGAAGAGAGATAATCTTTTGATCTACAGTTTTATGATCAGATTTAAGTTGGTTATGCATAGATTCCTCTTGTTTTAGGTTTTCACAGATTTTGAATGAATAGTTTCTGTAGTGTTCAACATGTTCAAAGCATGATTTGGTGCAAAGCTTTTCTCTTACTTCTCATGGTATTTCAGGAAATTTTGGAACTATGGTTTCAAATGTTGAATTAGAAGAGTTAACCTTTGGTTAATCAAACTGAACCATTAGAGCCACTTCCTCTGTATCCTCTTTAGGATCAGACTTGTCACTCCAATCATAGTTATCTTCCTCTTCATCACTTTCCACTTTTGGGTCATTGTTTTCTGACCAATCTTCTTCTTGAATTTTTGCAATAAGAGATAAACTTGATTTTAATTCATTTGTAAATTGATGTGCATATGCACTCCAATCATATCCATCTTTTATGTTGACTACTAGTGCTTTCTTTGTTTCATCAGATGATTTGGTTTCATCTTTAAGTTCTGGCATAGGAAGACTTTTATAAGGCTTTTGAAAAGTCTTCTGAGCTTGTTGAAACCTTTGATTATTTGAGCTTGTTTGAGCATTTCCTCCATTATTCCTTGGAGCTTTGCATTCTCTTGAGAAGTGTCCGTAACTATTGCAGTTGAAACATCTAACTTTTGACTTGTCAAATCCAACAGTCTTGTTTGCACTAGGCTTGTATTTCTTGTTGACATAAGAATGTTTTTGAGTCCTGTAGGCAATCATCACCATCTGCCAGTTCAGATCCATCTCTTCAACATCTTTAGGATACATCTCAAATAAATCCTGCAAAACAAAATCTAGTTGAGTTAAATGGCTACCTTGATATGCTTGAAAGCTGGCTATAAAAGCAGTAATGCAGTTTTGGACTCTTTATCCTCTAATAGGATGTTAATCACATCTTTAACCTTGCTAGATTTAGCAGAGTTAGATGATGAAGAAGTCTTTGTCTGAATATTTATTGATTGGGACTGTGGTTTAGGAGGAGATTGAGAATGAGACTGAGTTGTATATGCAGGTGCACTAGTAAATGATGAGTCAGTGAAAAATCCTGCTCCAACAAACAGATCTCCTTCTTCTTCAGGACTTTTCTCACTCTTTGCCATGAATGCATTTTCTATTGTGGTTGCAGGAGAAGAAACAAACTGATATTGAGACATTGATGCTGCTCTATCATTGTTCCTTGAGCTTTCATCAATCTTCACTGATTCTATTTTTGCAATAAGAAGATCTAGATTCATTGGAAACTTCTCAGTATGCATTAGTAGAGTTACAGTTTGTTTCCATGATGATGGTAAAGCATTGAGTAGTCTGAGATTTAAATCTTCAAGATCAGGTTTGATACCAGCTGTGACATCTCAGTTATGAGTTGAACAAATCTGTTCATCATCTGATTTATTGTCTCTCCAGACAAATGTTGAAACAATTCTAATTGTCTTTTCAGCTTTTGTTTCTTTAGATTTTGAATCTTCTTACCTCCTTCACAAATGATCTTCAATGCTTTATATAGTGTATATCCAGTTTAATATGCATCATGCCTTGTAAGAACTTCCAAAGGTAGTCCTTTACACATCAATGAATAGGCTTTAATATCATTCTTAACTCTTTTCAGATCATCTCCTTGAAGATCATCTTCTGGATAAGGTTCTGGAAAATCTTTAGTATACACAAATCCTCTGTCTGGTCCATCAGTTGTTACAGGAATGTATGGTCCTTTTTCTATAGATTTCTAGAGATGAGTGTCAATGGAATTAAAGTGTTGTTTTAGTCTAAGAGACCAATTTTTAAAATCAGCTATATTTTTAAGTTTTGGAACTCTGTTTTCAGAATCTTTTGATTTTACCATTCTTATATTTTTGTTGTTTTCTTATATTTTGAATTTTTTTTATTAAAAATTGAAAAAGTTTTCAAAGAATTTTCTTAAAAAAATTCTAAGTATCAAGGTTAAAACGTCTGAACAGTATTCAAACGCCTCAACAGTTGATGCATCTAAGTTGAGAAACATCTAAGGGAATGCCTTAGAAAATTTTCCAAAACGTCCAAGTATTAATGCGTCTGGAAGGTTTAAAAACGTTTAAACAGTTGTCAAACGCCTGAATAGTTGTCAAACGACTAAACAGTTGCCAAGCGTCTAAACAGTTGTCAAACGTCTAAACAGTTATCATGCGCCTAACAATTATCAACTCAACAAGGTGATACGTCTGAGATTCTTCTCTTCAACAGTACTCAAACGACTGACTAAGAACATCTACAAAGTGTTAATGCGTGTAACACTTAGACAAATTCAGTCAATCTCAGCTCATGCGACACATTCATCATCTTCAAATGAATGTAACAAACTCAAATCTTCAGAATTCTTCAAATGTTGATGAATTCGATTGAAACTTTTCAATTAGACGAGTTTTATGCCGATAACCTTCTTCTTAATATCAATTTCTTCAATTTCAACAACAAATTCCTCAATTTGGAGAATTTCAGTTTGAAACTTCAAACCTTTTTCGAACAATAAATTGACTTGAATTTGATGAATAGATCTGCTAATTGTGATTCAAATCATGTTTCTCATGATGAAACACAACTCAAATTCATAAATTTTCAATTGAACTGTATCTTAATCACAGATTCAGTGAGATTTTTTAGGTTTTCAAGTTTGATGAACTTAAAAAAAATCAATGACTAACAGCTTACCAACAGCTCTCATACCATTTGATAGGATCAAATGAATAAATCTGTGATGATTCGTAACACAATTCAATGAAATTCACGCAAAGTAATCAAATCAAAACAAGATATCAATAAAATTCAAGTTTTCATTAATATCAAGCTAAGACAATTACAAGTATGAAAGCAGATTCGAATATCTTGTATATCCGTTTCTATCTACCAGCAAATCTAAGCTATTTATACTGAAAACAAAAAAGTAAAGGAACTAACAAATTACACAAATAGTCCCTATACTATTACAAACTATCAAAAGACAAATAAAGACAACCTGTTAATCTTTCTTAGAGCACTTAACAAAATGAGTTCAAGCACCTAAAACACACACCCAAACACACAAAAACACATAAGCACATACCCAAAAGTTGATAATCAGCCAAGAACACCCAAAACACTAGTAAACTAACCTGAATTCCAACTTCTTCTTCTCTCTAAAACTAGAGAATTCAGTTCTTTCTCTCTCTAGAACCAAATGAAAAAGGTGATGGAACATGGGTGTGGGTGGACACACCCACTTTTGTACAAAGTATTATTTAACTTTGTCCTTTGTACACTTTTAGCCCCTCGTCTTGGACTTTATTGCTTTTCTATCTTTTATTATTCTTTCTTTAAAATTCCGGATGTTACATTAAACTAACTAGATAAACATTTCCAGACATATAATCTTGATTAATTTGATCACAACATGGTGAAACAAATTAGGAGTTTCAATTTGGATTTTGGTTTCGAGTACACCACCGTAACCGTCGAATAAACTTAATTGAAATGTGTCTTGGGTTTGAATAACACGTGTGAGAATCAAGGAATAATTTAATTTGGTTAAAACCAATGTTTTGTGCGGTTTTTTTTCAGTTCACTAGAGCATGATCAGAATGGTGGCAAGAGATGGTTTGGAGTAATGTGGTAAGTGTTGCGTTGAAAACCGAATTTACAATTTTGTTACCTGTTGTTTAGAGGATTATTATGTTATGCCCAAAGATTTCTAATTCAAGTTTTATTAATTACAATTTAAACCCTTAAACTCAATAATACCTAATTTAATTAATCAGTCAATTTGTTCTATAAAAACTTTTTAAATTTTTTTTATAAAATTTTATATTTAAATCTCTAATTTGAATTATGAATGACATTAATAATTTATAATAACTTATAGGCTTTATAAAAAGGGTTTTTTTGAAATATAATTATGTATTTTAATTTAATTAATTAACCCCCATAATTAACATTTAAACTTTATAAAATATGTTTATATATTATAAAATTACAATAAATAGAATATGTGAAAAAATTAGTTCGTTTGAATATCAAATGAGTAATGAATGAGTTTTATTTATATAATCATCCTAAACGGGCTCGGGTTCACATTTCTAAATGGGACAAATGTTATAGTTTTAAGATCTAATGATACTCCCCTAAGGATTATATAGCCTTTGAAATTTAAGGGTTGCTAGATGATGGTTTTTATGAAGATTCTATTTGAAATGTAGAGACTAGGTCAAGAATAGTCTTCATCATCTCCACAAAAAATTTTGCTTCATCTTATTCGCTTCATCTTATTCGCTTCATTTTATTTGATTCTGTCAAACATATACACTTTATGTGGAAGCATTTTTTAATTAATAATGGATCCCAGATGGATTAGAGGGTAATCATGTTTTCTTTTCCATCAACTTCAAGTCTTGTATGTATACAATCACAGTAGGAATTTTGTCTTGAAGTATAATTGTCTTTGTTCATGTATTTTGTTATAGGCTAGCTTTAACAACTTGATACATTTATTACATTATGGTAGATCCTTATCTCCCAACTTGTTTCTTAATTCTCTTCATGTTCTTGTAAAGATATATTGAACATAAGACTCATCAAGGAGTCTCACTTCATAAACCTTCTTTGCTTTCCTATCTCCTTTCAATTATTAATTTATAAGTTGTCATACTTCACATTAGAAATGGGAAAATACTTTTTCATTCATCATTTAGGCTCTTTTATTTTCTTTTGGCATTATTGGTTGTTTAATTAACAATTGATTTGTCTTCTTTGTCTTTTAATAGGGATTCACATAGGCTTCATTTGAGTTTATGAAAACTTCCTTCATAGCTTTAAGATTGTTGTTCCTTTTGAAAAATTTATGAGTGTTTTGTAAAAGCGTATCCCCTTGTCATGAACACATGATTGATTAACTCCAAATATACTAACTCTTTCAATCCATGAACTTCCAAGCCGTTCATAATATCATTGTACCCAGATACGAATTGCATCAATCATGAAATTCTTTTTATTAGAAAACAATCCTATTTCTCATCGTATTTCCAAGTAATGATCTTCACATCCATTTTTCTATGAGGAGTTAATACACCCGCAAGCATCTCGTTGGCAATCATACCTTCTCTAAACACTGACTGTGATGCCAATCAGGTATTTTCAAAAATATTGTCTTGAACTTGTCTCTGTCTTTGATAATTAACTTGACTTGCTGAGCAACATGACTTCAGCAGGTCTTCCCTTCTCTTTTCCTTCACTTTCTTTCAGTTTCTTCTTTTTTTATATGCTATAATATGTTAGATCTCAAAGAGTTTGTCTTCAAAGGACCCATCCTTCTTTTATTAAGTATAACTTTTAATGAAACCCCTTCATTTCCTTATCATACATTGTATAAGGATACTGATTTGATTGAGATGATGACCCAGGAACAAACACTTATTGACTCATCAACTTGCACTTCTTCATTCCCTGCTATATGTTCTTGCCACCAAGACAAATACCAAATGGAGTTATAGTGTAAGCCATCCTTGGATCTCTTTTCTACAAGGAAGTGGGGGTACTTGAATCATGATGAGATAGGTTCATTGTTGGACCTACTCTGGAAAGACTTGGTAAGGCTTCATTAATAAGGAATCAGAAAAATCTTAGATATATCAAAAGCTTGTTTCTCCCGCCTTCTTCAATGTTTGACATCATTCCATTTAACACATAAGTAGACATGTCGAATGGTATTTTATTACACAAAGCTACTTTTAGTGATGAAGTATTTAATGGTATGTCATTTTATCTACTTTTCCCCTTTGAAAGACATTGTTGAAATACATGGGTTAAGAATCTTCATGGTATGTACACCAAACCTTTCTTCAACCATTTGCCATCAAAGTAACATTTATCGCCAATCTGAGCAAACATTTTCTGAACATATTCTTAAGGTTTCTCATTAGGTTGGTTTGCATCCTTTCCATATTAAAGATATCTTCTAACATTTGCAATTGTACTAACCAATTGATGATTGCCATCAATTGTTCTTGCAATCCTTGGTTCTTCATTGACTAATAACATTAACATTTAGTTTCCAAATGATTCGTTGGAGCTTTCGTAGATAGTAGGTCTTATTATTATTCCATGCACTAGCCTTGTTGTGTGAACAAATATGATCATATCTCTTAATACTAAGCAAATTGTTGGACCCTGAAAGAATCATACATGACAAATCAAGTAGTGGATTGATGTTTGTTCTACTAGAAACACCCTAAGTCCAAGAACCAATGCGGATGAAGAATCTGTATCAACAAAAGAAGACAAGTGTTAGCTACCCGTATATGTATATGCGAATGGCCATATAACAAATGCTGACAAGTGTTTGTTCTTCCGTATTTACAAATGCGGATAGCCGAACAGATGCTGAAAAGTACTTGTACATCCACATTTACTAATCCGGATGTTCAACAACAAATGCGCATAAGTGTTTGTTCATCCGCATTTCTTAATGCTAATGACCAAACACCAATGCTGAAGAAGGAAAAGAAATGTTGATGAAGATCATCACATCCGCATTAGTTAATGCAAATGAACATAAGAAATGCTCATGAAAACTTTTGTACTTAGACTAGTTCTCTGATATATAGGTCAAGTGTAGTTTAGTCTTTTTGAAAAAGGCATCTTGTCAGCCTATAATACAATAGAAATCATCGTATGTGAGGTGAATGTTAATAGACATTAGATAATCAGAATATTTTTGTAAGGTTTCATATAAGGCTGATGCAACCCAAAACATCCAAAGTCTCTCCTACATGCATGCACATGTGTACTAAAGTAGAATGCTTCAGAAGTTTCACACTCTTCCTTAGAAAACATTCGAAGTGTGAAATCTTACGAAGCCAACACCAATATCTTCCGAAGCCAAACATGAAGTTTTTCGAAGCTAGAAAGTCTTCCGAAGCCAACACTTGAAGAAAAATTTCTTCCGAAGGCTTTTGAACACATGCTATTACGTGATGTACCTTTACGATAAACTTTGACCACCTTTCTGCTGCAACTCTGATTAGACACCAACTTTACATGAGTTGGTGAAAGGTCCATGCTTTTGGTAACTGTACATTGAGGTCTTGAGTCTATACTTTCTACTTTATGCACTTTTATCATGTTGGATCAAGAAGAAGGCTGGTGTAACCAAAACCAAATCACTTAGATAATTTTGGTGCTACATGCAAAGGCTTATAGAGCTTAGCATGGAACTTCTGAAGGTTGTAGAGTTCTTCCAAAGATAAAGTGAAACATCAACTTCCGAAGACAGAACTCTACTTCTGAAGTCAAGAGCATGCTTTCGAACGTCAAGTCTTAGAAGAGCAATCAGAAGATTACTTCCGAAGTATGAAGAAAAGAAGTACCCAAGCCTTAGAAGAAGCAGCCTCTTCCAAAGTATAAGTGGCTTCGGAAGTACTTGTTCTTCCGAAGCCATTTAACCTTCGAAAGACACTACTATGAACCAGTGGACATAAGTATGGTCTCTGGCACTCTGCCGCAGATCTCTGATACTGTATGGCGTTTTCTCAAAAAGCCATGCAGTTGACCATACATTATTCCAATGTTTACCTTTTATGATAGTACATGTTATCAACTTTAGTTGGCGACAAAAGGTAAGTCAAGGACATGTCCTGACTACCATATCTCAGATAAGACTTTATCTGAGATACCTTAAACTAAAGTCTTGTAGTATATGCTTTAGTTATAGGATCCCAGTTGGTATCAAAGTATATCCGGCTGTAGGAAGTATTATATGTAGTTTCTCTTCTAACTAGAAAATATAAGATTGTAAGAGTCTTGTAATATTTGAGTTGAGAAGCAATATATACAAGTACCTTGAAAATTATTTTCTGTGTTCTTTATTACTTACTATTGTGATCAACTCTTATTGACTCTGTCTTAATCTGAGTGTTGTTCAAAGTGAGTTTGAGAGAAAAACTAAGTGTTAAGTGTTCTTAACCGATCCTGCAATTTGTATCGAAGCTTCTTAGGATCTTAATTACGCGATCTAACCATCCAAAACAACTTTTTTTTCACTCCTCCCTACAACTCACTCACTCAAAATGGCACTTAACAAGTCCGAAGTAGAGATGGGAACTATGACAAAGGCTCCCATCATTACTCCTGAAAACTTTAGGTCGTGGTGCAGAAGAATGGAAGGCTTCATCACATACCAAGACAGCGAGATGTGGAACTCCATTGTCAACGGCCCGTATAAACAAAGGTGGCATCACCTGGTGGAAACGGTGCCATGATAGAAAAAGCTGTTGAAGACTATTCTGATGAGGACCGAAAGAAGATAGACATCGACCACAATGCTATGACCATTATCATGACTGCAATACCAAACCCCACCACGGTGGGGTTTAAGCAATGTAAGTCTGCAATGTATGGCTTCCAAAGCTTAGCATGGAACTTCTGAAGGTTGTAGAGTTCTTCCAAAGATAAAGTGAAAGATCAACTTCCGAAGACAGAACTCTACTTCTGAAGTCAAGAGCATGCTTTCGAACGTCAAGTCTTAGAAGAGCAATCAGAAGACTACTTCCAAAGTACCCAAGCCTTAGAAGAAGCAGCCTCTTCCAAACTATAAGTGGCTTCGGAAGTACTTGTTCTTCCGAAGCCATTTAACCTTCGAAAGACACTACTATGAACCAGTGGACATAAGTATGGTCTCTGGCACTCCGCTGCAGACCTCTGATACTGTATGGCGTTTTCTCAAAAAGCCATGCAGTTGACCATACTTTATTCCAATGTTTAACTTTTATGATAGTACATGTTATCAACTTTAGTTGGCGACAAAAGTAAGTCAAGGACATGTCCTGACTACCATATCTCAGATAAGACTTTATCTGAGATACCTTAAACTATAGTCTTGTAGTATATGCTTTAGTTATAGGATCCCAGTTGGTATCAAAGTATATCCGGCTGTAGGAAGTATTATATATAGTTTCTCTTCTAACTCGAAAAGATAGATTGTAAGAGTCTTGTAATATTTGAGTTGAGAAGCAATATATGCAAGTACCTTGAAAATTATTTTCTGTGTTCTTTATTACTTACTATATTGTGATCAACTCTTATTGACTCTGTCTTAATCTGAGTGTTGTTCAAAGTGAGTTTGAGAGAAAAACTAAGTGTTAAGTGTCCTTAACCGATCCTGCAATTTGTATCGAAGCTTCTTAGGATCTTAATTACACGATCTAACCATCCAAATCAACTTTTTTTTCACTCCTCCCTACAACTCACTCACTTAAAATGGCACTTAACAAGTCCGAAGTATAGATGGGAACTATGACAAAGGCTCCCATCATTACTCCTGAAAACTTTAGGTCGTGGTGCAGAAGAATGGAAGGCTTCATCAGATACCTAGACAGCGAGATGTGGAACTCCATTGTCAACGGCCCGTATAAACCAAAGGTGGCATCACCTAGTGGAAACGGTGCCATGATAGAAAAAGCTGTTGAAGACTATTCTGATGAGGACCGAAAGAAGATAGACATCGACAACAATGCTATGACCATTATCATGACTGCAATACCAAACCCCATCATGGTGGGGTGTATGCAATGTAAGTCTGCAATGTATGGCTTCCAAAGCTTAGCATGGAACTTCTGAAGGTTGTAGAGTTCTTCCAAAGATAAAGTGAAAGATCAACTTCCGAAGACAGAACTCTACTTCTGAAGTCAAGAGCATGCTTTCGAACGGGAAGTCTTAGAAGAGCAATCAGAAGAGTACTTCTGAAGTATGAAAAAAAGAAGAAGTACCCAAGCCTTAGAAGAAGCATCCTCTTCCAAACTATAAGTGGCTTCGGAAGTACTTGTTCTTCCGAAGCCATTTAACCTTCGAAAGACACTACTATGAACCAGTGGACATAAGTATGGTCTCTGGCACTCCGCTGCAGACCGCTGATACTGTATGGCGTTTTCTCAAAAAGCCATGCAGTTGACCATACTTTATTCCAATGTTTACCTTTTATGATAGTACATGTTATCAACTTTAGTTGGCGACAAAAGGTAAGTCAAGGACATGTCCTGACTACCATATCTCAGATAAGACTTTATCTGAGATACTTTAAACTATAGTCTTGTAGTATATGCTTTAGTTATAGGATCCCAGTTGGTATCAAAGTATATCCGGCTGTAGGAAGTATTATATATAGTTTCTCTTCTAACTCGAAAAGATAAGATTGTAAGAGTCTTGTAATATTTGAGTTGAGAAGCAATATATGCAAGTACCTTGAAAATTATTTTCTGTATTCTTTATTACTTACTATATTGTGATCAACTCTTATTGACTCTATCTTCATCTGAGTGTTGTTCAAAGTGAGTTTGAGAGAAAAACTAAGTGTTAAGTGTCCTTAACCGATCCTGCAATTTGTATCGAAGCTTCTTAGGATCTTAATTACGCGATCTAACCATCCAAAACAACTTTTTTTTCACTCCTCCCTACAACTCACTCACTCAAAATGGCACTTAACAAGTCCGAAGTAGAGATGGGAACTATGACAAAGGCTCCCATCATTACTCCTGAAAACTTTAGGTCGTGGTGCAGAAGAATGGAAGGCTTCATCACATACCAAGACAGCGAGATGTGGAACGCCATTGTCAACGGCCCGTATAAACCAAAGGTGGCATCACCTGGTGGAAACGGTGCCATGATAGAAAAAGCTGTTGAAGACTATTCTGATGAGGACCGAAAGAAGATAGACATCGACAACAATGCTATGACCATTATCATGACTGCAATACCAAACCCCATCATGGTGGGGTGTATGCAATGTAACTCTGCAATGTATGGCTTCCAAAGCTTAGCATGGAACTTCTGAAGGTTGTAGAGTTCTTCCAAAGATAAAGTGAAAGATCAACTTCCGAAGACAGAACTCTACTTCTGAAGTCAAGAGCATGCTTTCGAACGGGAAGTCTTAGAAGAGCAATCAGAAGAGTACTTCTGAAGTATGAAAAAAAGAAGAAGTACCCAAGCCTTAGAAGAAGCAGCCTCTTCCAAACTATAAGTGGCTTCGGAAGTACTTGTTCTTCCGAAGCCATTTAACCTTCGAAAGACACTACTATGAACCAGTGGACATAAGTATGGTCTCTGGCACTCCGCTGCAGACCTCTGATACTGTATGGCGTTTTCTCAAAAAGCCATGCAGTTGACCATACTTTATTCCAATGTTTACCTTTTATGATAGTACATGTTATCAACTTTAGTTGGCGACAAAAGGTAAGTCAAGGACATGTCCTGACTACCATATCTCAGATAAGACTTTATCTGAGATACTTTAAACTATAGTCTTGTAGTATATGCTTTAGTTATAGGATCCCAGTTGGTATCAAAGTATATCCGGCTGTAGGAAGTATTATATATAGTTTCTCTTCTAACTCGAAAAGATAAGATTGTAAGAGTCTTGTAATATTTGAGTTGAGAAGCAATATATGCAAGTACCTTGAAAATTATTTTCTGTGTTCTTTATTACTTACTATATTGTGATCAACTCTTATTGACTCTGTCTTAATCTGAGTGTTGTTCAAAGTGAGTTTGAGAGAAAAACTAAGTGTTAAGTGTTCTTACCGATCCTGCAATTTGTATCGAAGCTTCTTAGGATCTTAATTACGCGATCTAACCATCCAAAACAACTTTTTTTTCACTCCTCCCTACAACTCACTCACTCAAAATGGCACTTAACAAGTCCGAAGTAGAGATGGGAACTATGACAAAGGCTCCCATCATTACTCCTGAAAACTTTAGGTCGTGGTGCAGAAGAATGGAAGGCTTCATCACATACCAAGACAGCGAGATGTGGAACCCCATTGTCAACGGCCCGTATAAACCAAGGTGGCATCACCTGGTGGAAACGGTGCCATGATAGAAAAAGCTGTTGAAGACTATTCTGATGAGGACCGAAAGAAGATAGACATCGACAACAATGCGATGACCATTATCATGACTGCAATACCAAACCCCATCACGGTGGGGTTTAAGCAATGTAAGTCTGCAATGTATGGCTTCCAAAGCTTAGCATGGAACTTCTGAAGGTTGTAGAATTCTTCCAAAGATAAAGTGAAAGATCAACTTCCGAAGACAGAACTCTACTTCTGAAGTCAAGAGCATGCTTTCGAACGGCAAGTCTTAGAAGAGCAATCAGAAGACTACTTCCGAAGTATGAAAAAAAGAAGAAGTACCCAAGCCTTAGAAGAAGCAGCCTCTTCCAAACTATAAGTGGCTTCGGAAGTACTTGTTCTTCCGAAGCCATTTAACCTTCGAAAGACACTACTATGAACCAGTGGACATAAGTATGGTCTCTGGCACTCCGCTGCAGACCTCTGATACTGTATGGCGTTTTCTCAAAAAGCCATGCAGTTGACCATACTTTATTCCAATGTTTACCTTTTATGATAGTACATGTTATCAACTTTAGTTGGCGACAAAAGGTAAGTCAAGGACATGTCCTGACTACCATATCTCAGATAAGACTTTATCTGAGATACTTTAAACTATAGTCTTGTAGTATATGCTTTAGTTATAGGATCCCAGTTGGTATCAAAGTATATCCGGCTGTAGGAAGTATATATATAGTTTCTCTTCTAACTCGAAAAGATAAGATTGTAAGAGTCTTGTAATATTTGAGTTGAGAAGCAATATATGCAAGTACCTTGAAAATTATTTTCTGTGTTCTTTATTACTTACTATATTGTGATCAACTCTTATTGACTCTGTCTTAATCTGAGTGTTGTTCAAAGTGAGTTTGAGAGAAAAACTAAGTGTTAAGTGTTCTTAACCGATCCTGCAATTTGTATCGAAGCTTCTTAGGATCTTAATTACGCGATCTAACCATCCAAAACAACTTTTTTTTCACTCCTCCCTACAACTCACTCACTCAAAATGGCACTTAACAAGTCCGAAGTAGAGATGGGAACTATGACAAAGGCTCCCATCATTACTCCTGAAAACTTTAGGTCGTGGTGCAGAAGAATGGAAGGCTTCATCACATACCAAGACAGCGAGATGTGGAACCCCATTGTCAACGGCCCGTATAAACCAAAGGTGGCATCACCTGGTGGAAACGGTGCCATGATAGAAAAAGCTGTTGAAGACTATTCTGATGAGGACCGAAAGAAGATAGACATCGACAACAATGCGATGACCATTATCATGACTGCAATACCAAACCCCATCACGGTGGGGTTTAAGCAATGTAAGTCTGCAATGTATGGCTTCCAAAGCTTAGCATGGAACTTCTGAAGGTTGTAGAATTCTTCCAAAGATAAAGTGAAAGATCAACTTCCGAAGACAGAACTCTACTTCTGAAGTCAAGAGCATGCTTTCGAACGGCAAGTCTTAGAAGAGCAATCAGAAGACTACTTCCGAAGTATGAAAAAAAGAAGAAGTACCCAAGCCTTAGAAGAAGCAGCCTCTTCCAAACTATAAGTGGCTTCGAAGTACTTGTTCTTCCGAAGCCATTTAACCTTCGAAAGACACTACTATGAACCAGTGGACATAAGTATGGTCTCTGGCACTCCGCTGCAGACCTCTGATACTGTATGGCGTTTTCCTCAAAAAGCCATGCAGTTGACCATACTTTATTCCAATGTTTACCTTTTATGATAGTACATGTTATCAACTTTAGTTGGCGACAAAAGGTAAGTCAAGGACATGTCCTGACTACCATATCTCAGATAAGACTTTATCTGAGATACCTTAAACTATAGTCTTGTAGTATATGCTTTAGTTATAGGATCCCAGTTGGTATCAAAGTATATCCGGCTGTAGGAAGTATTATATATAGTTTCTCTTCTAACTCGAAAAGATAAGATTGTAAGAGTCTTGTAATATTGAGTTGAGAAGCAATATATGCAAGTACCTTGAAAATTATTTTCTGTGTTCTTTATTACTTACTATATTGTGATCAACTCTTATTGACTCTGTCTTAATCTGAGTGTTGTTCAAAGTGAGTTTGAGAGAAAAACTAAGTGTTAAGTGTTCTTAACCGATCCTGCAATTTGTATCGAAGCTTCTTAGGATCTTAATTACACGATCTAACCATCCAAATCAACTTTTTTTTCACTCCTCCCTACAACTCACTCACTTAAAATGGCACTTAACAAGTCCGAAGTAGAGATGGGAACTATGACAAAGGCTCCCATCATTACTCCTGAAAACTTTAGGTCGTGGTGCAGAAGAATGGAAGGCTTCATCACATACCAAGACAGTGAGATGTGGAACTCCATTGTCAACGGCCTGTATAAACCAAAGGTGGCATCACCTGGTGGAAACGGTGCCATGATAGAAAAAGTTGTTGAAGACTATTCTGATGAGGACCGAAAGAAGATAGACATGGACAACAATGCTATGACCATTATCATGACTGCAAATACCAAACTCCATCATGGTGGGGTTTAAGCAATGTAAGTCTGCAATGTATGGCTTCCAAAGCTTAGCATGGAACTTCTGAAGGTTGTAGAGTTCTTCCAAAGATGAAGTGAAAGATCAACTTCCGAAGACAGAACTCTACTTCTGAAGTCAAGAGCATGCTTTCGAACGTCAAGTCTTAGAAGAGCAATCAGAAGACTACTTCCGAAGTATGAAAAAAAGAAGAAGTACCCAAGCCTTAGAAGAAGCAGCCTCTTCCAAACTATAAGTGGCTTCGGAAGTACTTGTTCTTCCGAAGCCATTTAACCTTCGAAAGACACTACTATGAACCAGTGGACATAAGTATGGTCTCTGGCACTCCGCTGCAGACCTCTGATACTATATGGCGTTTTCTCAAAAAGCCGTGCAGTTGACCATACTTTATTCCAATGTTTACCTTTTATGATAGTACATGTTATCAACTTTAGTTGGCGACAAAAGGTAAGTCAAGGACATGTCCTGACTACCATATCTCAGATAAGACTTTATCTGAGATACCTTAAACTATAGTCTTGTAGTATATGCTTTAGTTATAGGATCCCAGTTGGTATCAAAGTATATCCGGCTGTAGGAAGTATTATATATAGTTTCTCTTCTAACTCGAAAAGATAAGATTGTAAGAGTCTTGTAATATTTGAGTTGAGAAGCAATATATGCAAGTACGTTGAAAATTATTTTCTGTGTTCTTTATTACTTACTATATTGTGATCAACTCTTATTGACTCTGTCTTAATCTGAGTGTTGTTCAAAGTGAGTTTGAGAGAAAAACTAAGTGTTAAGTGTCCTTAACCGATCCTGCAATTTGTATCGAAGCTTCTTAGGATCTTAATTACGCGATCTAACCATCCAAAACAACTTTTTTTTTCACTCCTCCCTACAACTCACTCACTCAAAATGGCACTTAACAAGTCCGAAGTAGAGATGGGAACTATGACAAAGGCTCCCATCATTACTCCTGAAAACTTTAGGTCGTGGTGCAGAAGAATGGAAGGCTTCATCACATACCAAGACAGCGAGATGTGGAACTCCATTGTCAACGGCCCATATAAACCAAAGGTGGCATCACCTAGTGGAAACGGTGCCATGATAGAAAAAGCTGTTGAAGACTATTTTGATAAGGACCGAAAGAAGATAGACATCGACAACAATGCTATGACCATTATCATGACTGCAATACCGAACTCCATCATGGTGGGGTTTGAGCAATGTAAGTCTGCAAAGGAATTGTTTGATGCTCTTAATCAGATGTACTCAAGCTCTAACGACTCAAAGAATGACTCATTGTTCGAGAACTTCACTTATATTGCTGGAGAGACCCTCAGCCATCAGTAATTCAGGTAAATGGATCTTATCTCCTTTCTTCAGTCTATGAATATCACTCCGGAACTCAAAGATCTCACGAGAAAGTTTATGAGTGCTCTTCCAAATGAGTAGACATTTTACTATGTCTCTATCAAGAGGATAGAGAACTTGAACACTCTCACAATGACTGAACTTTACGGCATCCTTGATGGATATCGTTTAGAGATGGAAAGTAAGAAGGGCCACCAAGCAAGCCGACCTCTGAGTATTCCTGCTAGCAACGCTTTAATGGTTGCAGATGGCTCAGCACCCCCATAACCTCAGCACTACCTGACTTACCAGTAGCCATCCTACTCTTCTGGACCTTACATCACTTTTCCTAATACTCCAAGGTCTCAACAGGCCCTTTCAGGAAAGTTGTGCCTTTGTCTCAGGAAGTGTACACTCTGGTGATTTTCAATATTGTTTTGAAGATCTTGAGTGTTTTAATCCGGACGATGTAGAGTATGTAGACATTGTCCAACAAATGGCTCTTTTAACTTATAGAGTGAAGAAGTTCTTTAAGAGAACTGGAAGGAAATTCCCTCAAAACCCAACTACCAGCAAGTTTGGGTTTGACAAGACCAAAGCAAAGTGTTACAACTGTAACCAACTCGGTCACTTTGCAAGGGAATAGAAGGCTCCCAAGACCAATCCGTAAACCCCACAGGCCTCCACACATCCATCAACCTCAAAGCCCACTGGAAAGTCAACTGAAACAGCTGCAATGACTCAAGAAGTTGACTGGAGCTTCATGGTACAGGATGTGACTCTTGCTTAAGCTCTCATGGCCGGAACAGATGATACTCAGGTATATGAACATCTCTGTACTCCAGCGTGGATAGTTAAAGTTAAACTTTATTAGGATTACAATATGGAAATCAGATCTCATATTGAGTCTTTAAATATTTTAAAATCTGATTTTAAGAGAGCTGAATGTGACTACCAAAAGAAAAATGAGGAGTTAGAGAAAACTATGTCTGTTTTAAAACATGAACACACCAACTATAAGACAAAAATCAAGGATCTGATATCCAAATTGTCTGAGGCTCAAGCCCAGCTTGTTACTATTAAGGCTTAGGGCAGTAAGCATGCTATTTCTAAGCAAACTTCCAAGCTATTCTTGCATCATCCTCCCGCTCCAAACTCTGTTATCAGAACAAAGGAGAGTTGGGAACCAATGAAATTGCTACACCACACTCTTATGAGTCTATTAGACAACCAAGATGTGGTACTAAGGAGCAAGAGGTTCCAATTGTTGACCCTTCCTCACTAGATTTGAAGGATGAAGCCACAATAGTGGCCACCACAAGGAGGGAACAGATAGATGTACCTATCTCCTCCTGTGAGGATCAAATCCTAACCACTAAGGTCACAAGAAGCAGAGCTAAAGCTGCTAGAAGAATTGCCATGAATGTGGCTAAGTCCAAGCTAAAGATTGACCCAAAGCAGAAAGATGTCTTTATCTCAGCTGAATTCCAAGTGTTAGGTACTTCTGATTTAGGAAAGGAGTGTAATACCAGCACATCTGTCCTACCAAAGGATCAGAAGTTGAAGGGAAAGGTTGCTGCTGAAGAGAAAAAGCCCAAGAAACAGCAACCCTCACAATCCTAAAAGATTAACATTACATGGACAATGTGTGGTCTGCACAACCACTAGGCAAATGATTGGTACTACAATCCTGCAAGCACACATTATGCAAATAATGTTAGGAAAGAAGGAGTCAGGGAAGGTTTCAGATTTGGACCTTTTCAAATGGTTCAAGTGATGAAGAAGGGAAAGCTGGTTTCCGAAGCAATGTTTCTTTCGAAAGAAACTCTCTCTTCCAAAAGGAAAATGGCCTCGCAAGCTAATGCTACAAAAGTTCGGAAGAACAAGAACATTCCCTTGAAAACATCCCAGAATAACACTGCTTCGGAAGAAAAGGTGGTGAAGGCTTCTTTTGAAAAGAAAGAAGCTTCGGAAGAAAGCCATGCTGCAAAAGCTTCAACAAGCTCATCCTCCAAGACCAACCAAAGGATGGACTGGAAGATCAAGGAAGATGCTGCAGCCCGAACGTCTTCTTCAAAGACCTCTGTTGAACCCTCATGCATATCTTTTGGTTTAATTATATCATTATCCTTGGAAGAACCCAAGACCAGCAAGGCTTGGGCTTCCAATCAAAACTAACAATCTCATCTTATGTGCAGGGACATCCATATTACAAGAACAACAACATCTGGATTGTAGATTGTGGATGCTCCAGGGACATGACAGGGAACATATCTCTTCTCTAACAGTTTCAATACTATGATGGAGGTCCTGTCCAATTTGGAGGTGAGGCTCGAGGATATATTTCTGGCAGAGGGAGTATATCTAATGGTAAGTTAAAGGTTGATAAAGTTCACATTGTCAAACAGCTTGAACACAATCTGTTAAGTGTTTCTCAATTCTATGATCAAAAGCACCAGATGCTTTTCACAAAACATGAGTGCGTTATCCTCAAACCAGGGATGACCATTCCTCCAGAATTGGTGCTTCTTAGATCTCCCAGGAAGGGGATATGTACAAGCTGGATATGAACAATACTTCCCTAATGGGTGAAGTATCATGCTTTCTTTCCAAAGCTGATAGTGATGAGTCAACACTATGTCATAAACGTATGTGTCATGTAAATTTTAAGAAAATGAATAAATTGGCTAAAAATAACTTGGTACATGGTTTGCCTAAAAAGGAATTTTCCTGCAAAGATAACTGTGTTGCATGCCTGAAAGGGAAGCAACACAGGACATCTCACAAATCCAAAAGTGTTAACTCTATCACTACTCCATTACACTTATTGCACATGGATCTTTTTGGTCCCACAAGTATATTGAGCATTGGAAGGAAATCATACTGCCATGTGATAGTTGATGATTTTACAAGATTCACATGGGTATTCTTTTTAGGAACTAAAGATGAAACTGCTGAAACATTAAGATCTTTTATTCTTAAAATATAAATTCAAATTGATCATGAGGTTTAGATTATTAGAAGTGATCAAGGGACTGAGTTTAAGAACTTCGTTCTTGACTCATTCTGTAACTCAAAACGGATTGCTAGATAATATAGTGCTCCTAGAACTCCTCAACAAAACGGTGTTGCTGAGAGGAGGAACATGACACTTATTGAGGCTGCTCGAACAATGTTAGCTGATTCCAAACTACCTCTAACATTCTGGGCAAAGGCAGTTAGCACTGCGTGCTATGTGCAGAATAGAGTTCTTGTAGTTAAGCCACATGGGAAAACCCCTTAGGAGCTATGGAACAAGAGGCCACAATTTATTGGCTTTCTAAGGTCCTTTGGCAGCAGGTGTACCATACATAACACAAAGGACAATTTAGTAAAATTTGCTGAAAAGTCACATGATGCTTCTTTGTTGGATACTCTTCTAGCTTTAAAGCTTATAGAGTATACAACATTAAGAATCAACAATTTGAGGAGTCATCCAATATAGTTGTTAATGAGCACACTCCTTGTGTTAGGGGGAATGGCCCTAATCATATTTTTGATTTAGAATTGTTTCCAAACTATTCTAAACCTTCTTGTGAGAATGTTTCAGTTGGAACAGGTGCTTAAAATGATGCTGATGCTGTTGCTAATGATCAAATGTTTGAGCTACCCAGACCTTGTCCAAATTCTCTAAGAGCTGCAATAAATCAAGCTTCCACCATTCATAGATCTGACAGCTTAACCATATCAAGGAATAGTGAAGCTTCAATAGGTGAATCACTTGTTGAGCCTCAAAACTCATCAGGTGATCCACCATAACACGAGGCAGAAGGAAGTAGTGTTTTGAAGGAACAGGCAACCGTTAATACCACTTCCCAGCCAACCATTGATGATGCTTCTCGCTCGTTCAATCAGTCCTCATTGAATGATTTTGAAACAGCAGCTGGACCAAGTGTTCTAGTTCCTGAGCAAAATATGTCGAACCTAGATCTATCTCTGTAGCTGGAAGTGATTCCTCGCATTAGGATCATAACACTTATCCAACTAAGAACATCATAGGGGATGTCTTTGAAGGTGCGAGAACAAGAAGGTAGACTCATGATGTGAATGTCTGCTTGTACTCATGCTTTTTATCCCATATGGTACCCAAGAAGATGGAAGATGCCTTGAAAGATAGTAGTTGGCTTGAATCGATGCAAGAGGAGCTGCTTCAATTCAAGAGACAGAATGTATGGAACCTATGTTCACTACCATCTGGTCAAGTACCTATAGGCACTAAATGGGTTTTGAGAAACAAGAAAGATGATAGAGGCTTGATCATCAAGAACAAAGCAAGACTTGTAGTTCAAGGATACACCCAAGAGGAAAGAATCGATTATACTGATGTCTTTGCACTTGTTGCAAGACCTGAAGTAGTTATGATCTTCCTTGCTTATGCTGCATCCAAGGACTTCACTGTTTACGAGCTTGATGTCAAGTGTGCCTTTCTATATGGGGATATAGATAGGGAATTCTATGTATGCCAACCTCTAAGATTTGAAGACCCATAGCACACCTAGTATGTGTGCAAATTGGATAAAGCTCTATACGGGCTACACCAAGCGCCTAGGTTGTGGTATGAGACTTTGTCTCAGTTTCTTCTGAAGAATGGCAACACTAGAGGTACCATTGACAAGACTCTCTTCATCAAAAATTCTGGAAAGGACATTTTGCTTGTTCAAGTCTATGTCGATGACATCATATTTGGTTCTTCAAATGACCAAATGTGTAAGGACTTTGAAAGCATTATGAAGAAAAAGTTTGAGACGAGTTCCATGGGGAAAATGGATTTTTTTCTTGGAATTCTCATGAAGCAAATGAAGGAAGTGTTTTTCATTAATCAATCTAAGTATGTTTCTGACATCTTAGAAAGATTTAAGATGAAAGATTGTAAGCCTGCCAAGACACCCATACCCAGAAACCACAATCTTTGTCCTGACCTTGAGGGGGAGGATACTGATCAACATCAGTATAGGGCAATTATTGGTTCTCTCATGTATCTCACAGCCAGTAGACCTGATATCATGTTTTCTACATGCATCTGTGCAAGATATCAGGCTGCTCCAAAGGTGTCTCATCTAGCTGCTGTTAAGAGAATCCTCAGATACCTCAAAGGAGCACCCAAACTAGGTTTCTGGTATCCCAGAAACAAGGATTTCAATCTCTATGGATACTCTGATAGTGACTATGGCGGCTGCAACATTGACAAGAAATCAACATCAGGAGGATGTCAATTTCGTGGTGGAAGGATCATCTCATGGCAGTGCAAGAAACAATCCTGTGTCTCTATATAAACTGTTGAAGCTGAAGACATTGTTGCTGCTAGCTACTGTACTCAACTGCTATGGATTCAAAATTAGATGTTAGACTATATATTCAACTTTATGAGTACTCCTATCCATATTGACAACACAGTACTATCTACATTACTAAAAATCCAGTGAAGCACTCCAAGACAAAGCATATTGACATCAGGTACCATTTCATTAGAGATATTCATGAGAAAAATCTGATTAAACTAATCAAAGTTGACCCAAATGAACAATATTCTGATTTGTTGTGAAGCACTCCAAGACAAAGCATATTGACATCAGGTACCATTTCATTGGAGATATTCATGAGAAAAATCTGATTAAACTAATCAAAGTTGACACAAATGAACAATATGATGATTTGTTCACCAAAGCTTTTGATGAACAAAATTTAAGTAACTCATAACAGCTATTGGGATGATAAACATTGATTAGTTACCTCTTTTGAAAACCTTTTAATATGTAATGATCTATTTCAATAAAATTTAAGCCATGTTACGAAAGGTCTCTCTGAAATTTTGTAAGTATAAATTCCTTCCAAAGAGAAACTAACCCTCGAAGTTATTTTCATATCTTCCGAATCAAAATTTCTCAAAGGATAATTTTCTTCTCGGTAGAGTTTTTAATCTCGGAAGAAGCGATTGATTTCATATCAGATCTACTTCCGAGGCTTACACACACTCTGCATTCAGAAAGCAATCCTGACCTTCGGAAGCAAAGTCTTTGCTTCGGAAGTAAGAATTACCTTCGGAAGACAAATTAGCTTCGGAAATGTTTTATATTCGGAAGAGAGATTTTACTGTGTAACGGAAATCTCTTGGGCCCCACACTGTAAAAAGCAAAGATTTTGTTAATGATGTTGGATTATTTAACTGATTTTAACCTTACCGCCACTGTCATTTTTTCCACTAAAACATCACATCACCTTATCCTAACCCCCATTACTGCCTTCCCATCCTCTTTTAAATAATCTCGACTATTCAATTTCATCTTCTTACTTGAAATCTTTACTGACCTAGAAATTTTCTCCACTCCAACATTACCCAAGCTCAAACTGTTCCTCATTTACCTTTCTCAAATGGCACTCAACCCTCAGCACAACCACTCGCACTTCTTGATTCATTAATAAATGCTGACTTATCTGAAATCATCTCCTTTCTCACCCAATCATCTTACTACACAACCCTTACCTTTAATCCCATTGTTTACTCCAATCAAATGGCTGAATTTTGGGAAAATGGTCAGGTCGAAACCCTAAACGGGATTCGTTTACTAAGGTCCAGCATTTGTGGACAAGAGTTGGTCATTACTGAACAACTTATCAGGGAGCATCTCGAGCTTCATGATGAAGGAGCTCCTACTGAATTCCCCAAAGAAGATTTAGACAACACTTATATCCTCATGGGATATGGTGGGGACGTGAGCAGGTCGACAGTCTACAAGTACAACTTCTCCTACAACTGGAAGTTCCTCCTACACGTTGTTCTCCATTGTCTGTCAAACAAATCTGGGGGATGGGATCAAATCCCGTATGAACTAGTTTGCTTAGTTCATGGATTGGTGAGAGGCCTCCGCTTCAATTACTCAAGATTTGTGTTCACCAATCTCATTAGGAATCTTCAAAAGGAGACATTCTTTATGTATCCCCGATTCATTCAACACATGATCAACTGTGAGTTGGAATACAGTACACTTGTCTGTGCAGCTACTCTTACTGTCCCTCACATGAGGCCTACCATCTTCAAGCCTTTGAAGAAGGTTTCCACCAACTTCACTAGAAGGTACACTTCTCTACTTTCAGGTATGATTGAGCGCATAGCTCCTGGTGACATCCCTGTTCACCCCACAAGTGATGAACCCACACCAGCAACCACCTCCACAATGCCAACACTGGCTTCTCTACCCATCAACATCACATACGAGAGACCCCCCAAATGAACCCTTTTTCAATCTACTCTGATTAAGCAAGCACCTCCTGTTCAATCCAAAAAGACTGGAGTGGAAACATGGGCTCCCACTCAGTCTGAGGTCTCACCATCCTTCTCCTTTGACCTCCATTTGGGTTTTGAGTCTCCTCGGTCTCAAACCCATGAGCCCAACACCCAAACCAACAGCCCTCAGGATGAGTATTTACACTCTTCTAAGCAGCCAACAAGGGACAGCCCCACCAAAGGCTCAATGCATGTAGACATTAACCAAGGTCCCGGGTCAGTGGGCTTAACATCCCTATCCTTTACTAACCTTATGTTTAAAACTAATAAAGAGATAACATCTCTCCACGGCAATGAAGTTGATCTACAACACCTTCTCCAAGATCAACATAGCCCAGAGAGATCCCTTATCTCTAGCCCCCATCAGCAACCCATAACTAAGGTAAGTCCCACTAATATGGAGGGGACTCGTACAGATTCAGCTGCCACTACAGAAGGTGCCTCAATGGACCTTATGGACAGTGGTAACATATATGAGATTGAATCTACGACAACCATGCCATTTGATGACTCTGAAAGAGACATCATTCAGCAATGGAAACCATGGTGCCACGAAACCACATCTGGTGGTGAGGCTAAATATACTAGGTATGTACCTCATCTCCTCGTGATTCTTCAAAAGAAGATGAGGGAAGCATGAAACTCCTCATAAAAACCTTCTGTCTAAAGTCTCAAACCTTGAATCCTTGGTTAGGACTTTAGAAGAAAGTCCTGCCACTCAGCAACTTGAGATTGACAATCTCAAGGCTCAACTAGCTGAGAAACAGACCAAGAGATTTGTTAGGCATGTACCTGTTCAGGTCTTATTGACTTCTTCCTCTAGCTCATCTAGCTCTCAAGATGATCCTACCAAAAAAGGGGAGAATGTTCAGAGACAAACACTTGAGGACCGACAGGTTCATACTTCAACTTTAACATCTTCTACTCCTGTCATCACTTTGTCTGAGCCATCTCAAGTTGTACTTCAAATTAACCCAAAGATGCTCAGAGATCTTTACAAAATCTTCACCAAGTTTCTGTTGAGATCCTCTACTGATCAGCCAAGCCCAGATGCTGCAATGATTTACTTTGTAGCTTAAGAGCTTAAGAGGCTTACTGCACCTTCTACCACTCTGGAAGAATTGGTCAACCTAAGGTCCACATGGAACCTAAGATTCATTTGAAAGGGGAAATGGGGACTGATGGCCCAGCAACTGAAACAGTCGGGACAGAATCTGCACCTCCTCAACTTCCGAAGCTGAAGTTCAATTCTCGGAAGAACAAGCTGAATCATTTGAAGTTGAAATAGAAGCTGCGAAAGGACTGTTCAAGATGTTCGAGGAACTTATCATCATAGATGCAGTCCTAGAAATTGCATCTCAGGTGAACAGTGAGGAATTTCTGAATCTACCTCTATCCCAGACACCGCTCTGCCTCTCTCACAATTAGAATCCACTCTCCAAGAACCGCCACAGTCAGGCTCTTCAAAAGATAACAAAGGTAAAAGGAAGATGGGTGCAGACTAGCTTCAAGAAGAGGAGAAGATTGAGAAATTAAAGAAGAAAGGAAGACTTCCAACTGAGAAGTTGCTAGCTGCTAGTACAAAAGCAGCTACAGCCAATCAGGAGACTGTCAACAACAAAAGGAGATAAGAGATAATTGATAAGCTCATCAAATTGGGAGATGCCAATGAAGAAACACTCATGCTACCACTAGAGGAGTTGGTGGGAAAAGGCAACCAGACTGCAACATAAGAAACAACAAGAAGCAGCCAGGTTGGCCTTAGAGAAAGAGAAAGAAGAAGAACAGAAGGAGGCTGACTTGCAGTAGCGGAGAGATAGGATAGAGTTCCTAATCTCTAGAGGCTTCAATCTTCAAGAACTCTCTCCACACAACAATGAAAAGATCCTATGGCTCTACAACAAAGAGCAGGATCAAATAAAGAAAGAGAGAAGAAAGGCTGCAAGAGAAAAGCTAAAGGAAAGGAAGAATATGGAGGAAGAAGCAAAGGCCACTGCAACCAGGAAGCTCAGTGATAAGGCCTTGATGAAGTACTATCTCTGGGCTCATGGATTCTCTGGAAGGCAGGTGGGTCCCATGTCAGAGAGGACACTCCAACGGATTGTCAGTGAAATCAAGGCTGACATCCGCTTGGGGAAGAGAAAAGAGATGTATAGAAGGGTAAAGGGGATGACCTTCACTGCAACTACTAAACCACAACCTAATCCCTCACCCTTACCCTTCACCATCAAAACTGAGCCCTTCACCCCTGAACCCACATCCTTACCCTCACCCATTTCATCACCTCTACCACCCAAACTTTCCATCCTTAAACCAAAAACATTTCCCATAACCTTTGAACCTCAACCTACCCAGCACCCATCCAAACCATCCCCTCAGCCTTCTCAACATCTCTCTCTTGAGGAATTCAAGGCAATCAAGACTAAGCTCACCGACTGCACAACTTTGAGCAAAGTCTTATGTGAGGAAGGCTCTGTCAATATCACCTATGTCGATGGATCTTCATGTTCCCTCACAAGAGATCAATTCCTTGATTTGCCTAGAGGATATTAGACCAGGCAGCTAGACTTCTAGACCTCAACTTAGATTCACTAAATGATGAAGAGAAGAAACTTAGAAGGAAACTGGTGACTCTACTGGATACTAAGAAAGATGACAAGATTCCTAGTCAGTCTCTTGTGCCTAGAAAAAGAATAATCCAATGGAGGTTTGATGAAACTTCTCACAACTTTGTTGTGGAAATGGAGAATGGCGAAGTCAACAGACTTAATGCAACCTCCTTGTTACACTCCAGCAGATTTGATATTGCTGAGTTAGCAAAGAAGCCATTCTCCAACCCCTCCAACTCTAAAACTGTTGCATCCATCAGAAATCATCTCAGCAGTCTTCATCTAGCCAAGCTAACTCCAAAAGCCAAGATTGAAGAAGAGTTGAAGTTGAGAAGATAGGAAGACAAGGAAAGACCTCCTACCAAGGGCGCTGCCTTTCTACAGATGGTGGAGGGTCCCAAAGTGGAACCTATAGTTAGATGGGAAGATGATTACAGTTCCCATCAACTAACTCTTTTCAGAGGGCAACAACAGAGGGTACACATCATCCAAGGTGACAGACTGGACTTCCTGTCTACCAAATATTTGTACAAATTCTCAGCACCACATCAGGGAAGAACAAGGAAACAGATAACTATCTACACTCCTTGG
Source organism: Flaveria trinervia (assembly GCA_025506515.1). NCBI lineage: Eukaryota > Viridiplantae > Streptophyta > Magnoliopsida > Asterales > Asteraceae > Flaveria > Flaveria trinervia. The sequence continues at coordinate 42,382,050 of CM046457.1, forward strand.
TGCTGAAAGTTTTGAGAAGCAGAAACAAGTGAGGTTTTGGTAGCATCAGCCTAGGGGGAGTTTGTGAAGGTATACATCTGCCCAAGATACATATTAAATCATGTGGCTAGTGTGATATGATCCAAGTCGGGTCATACCCAATAACAAGTCAAACAAACACCGATAAATATTTATTCACTGATAAGATCACACAAATAAATATTAGCACCAATTTAGAAACCGGGTTTTCTAAATCATTGCTTTTGTAAATGAACAATATTATATGGATAATTTGTTCATGAATTGTTAGTTGTTTTATTATTTAAATTGTTTAAGTAATATAAAACAAAAGTGTGTTATATTTTATAAAATTAAAATTGGTTTTAATTTTATAAAAACAAGAGTGTTTTACAAATGAATTAAAATGGGTGGGAACAACAAAAAGGGTCCCAATTTTCGGCCGCCCCCTTGGCCTTGGGAATCCCTTTTGTTTCTTGTAACATGCAAGCATTTGATCCACCTAACACTCTTCCAACCAAACACACTTTTCTCTCTCACACACAAGAGCAAAATCCTCTCTACTCTCTCTCTCAAAAACGGTTTTTGAAGCTGAAACAAGGCTGATTTTCAGCTTGGAATCAAGGGTTCTTGGCTGAAAAACGGTTGTAGAGAATGGCTTTCAAGGTGGTGCTTCACAACCTAGCAAGTGGGTGTTTGAAGGAAGCTTGTGGGTATCATCTCTTGAGGTCTTCTTGCTTGAAGAGTCAGCCACAAAGATCATCTCTTACATCTCCCCAAACTCGTGTTCTTGAAGCTTGAAAGGTTGTCTTCTAAACATCCTATGTTTATCTTTATTGTATGCATTTCGTATATGGATACATGGTTTGGGTTTAGCTTAACAAATGAGTTTGATAATCTACACATTAACAAGATTTTAAACTATTTATCCGCTGCGTTTTCATATACATTGGCTTATATGGACTTTGATAATCTTGTTAAACCCCATCAATGGCATCAAGAGCCACTTATACGAATGCATACATATATTTGGTACTCTTGTTCTCGGTTTTGTGGTGTACAACACCATATGGCCGTGAGTTTGTGGGCTGTTTGGTCCCCTTTTCAGGTTTTAAAGATGCTATTTTATATGCTTGTTTAGGATCTTTAAAATATGGAAATGGTGTTTCTTTGTTTGAACCAAACCCATTTGTTCTTGGTTTATGTTGGCCAAGAATATTGGTTGAAAAGGGGTTGCCAAATCGATTGTTATGTGCATATTTTGGATGTGTGTATAGATGTTCATAACCTAGCCAACACCTTGCATATGGATGTGTTTTGTGTTGTGATTTGTATGATTATTTATTTGGGTTTGTAATCTATTTATTAGTTATGATGGTTTGTAATAATAAAGTAGATTAGTTGTATCTCTTTTACTAGAAAAAAATGTATTAGGATATATTTTGTAAAAGGAGTTCAAGAAGACTTTGGGTTTTGGTTTGGGCCATTTTAGGCCCAAATGGGTCTCATAGCCCAAGATTGGTTTTAAGCCCAATAACCAAAGCCCAAAGCATGGAGGCCCAAGGAAGCTAGGAGCTGAAGTTGGAGCCCAAAAGGAAGCCCAAATAAAGCTAAATGGTGACAACTCAAAATGGACACTTGATGCATTAGGATGCGGGATCAAGTGGGAGCACACCATCTCCATGCCTTGTGTCATGTTAATGCTTTATTTTTTGACCCCTTGGCACACTTGTTTTGGCCAACAAGTGTTGCCAAATCCATTGGCTATGGTTATGAACTTATGGTTGTTTTATTATGCATGTATGGTTGATTTACGTTCATCTTATCTTATTATGGAATTGGATAATTAACAACTCGAAATCAACACTCGCATAAAATTGGTTCCTTAGAAATGAATAAGTAATAAAATGGGTTTTACCAAATGAAAATTGTTTTCCAAACTGAATTTTGTGAAACATAAATCCCTTTTATCAAGTCAAACACCATCCTATTATACAACACTCGAATCATTTGAGAATTTAATGTGGGATAAAGGTCACCTAACCACATTAAAGGGAACTTATGGTTTTGAGGTGGGTTTGCCACATTTATGGGATGAAGGTCACCTAACCACTAATGTCAACAAATCCACACGTGTGTCTAAGTAGGACGACTTAATTTGGAAATCATGCATTAGGATCACCGAAGCATGACGTACAGAGGGTGTTGATGGGATAAACATGCCAAACAAACATAAGATGTTTAACCGATCCCATACACTAGAAATTGTAATAGGTTACAATTGTCAAACGTTGACTACCTTGTTAATTTAAATAAAGGGATAAAGGTCACCTAACCGATATTTAAATGTAACGTTGGATTCTAAATTTTGACTATTAATTGTCTATGAGACGAAAGGGTATTAATAATCAAAATATATTGATATTAAAAGTACTAAAATTGAATTTCGTAAAATTGTAGATGGCTAACAACAACAATGCAATCACGACCGTCCATAACCTATCACTAAGAACCATCCTTGAAAAGGACCGTCTAAACCATGGGAACTTCATGGATTGGTACCGAAATTTGAGAATTGTTCTCAAACAGGAAAAGAAGTCCTATGTGTTAGACGATCCAATCCCGATCAACCCGATGAAAATGACGTTGAGGCCTTTGCCGATTGGGTCAAGTACACCGAAGATTCTGTGCAAGTCTCATGTCTCATGCTAGCGAGTATGATTCCTGATTTGCAAAAGGACTTTGAGAACCACAATGCCTATGACATGATCACCCAGTTAAAGGAAATGTTCCAACAACAATCAAGGGTGGAGCGCTTCGAAACAGTTCGAGCACTCCATGCGTGTCGAATGGACGAGACCCAGTCGGTATCATCTTACGTTCTCAAGATGAAGAGCCACATTGATCGCCTTGAAAGGCTTAACTGTCGTGTGTCCAATGAGTTGGCAACGGATTTGATCCTCAACTCTTTATCCAAGAAGTTTGATAGCTTCCTTATGAACTATAACATGAATGGATGGGACAAGAGCATTGGTGAGCTTCATTCAATGCTCAAAACGGCCAAGGCAGGCATGGGTAGAAAGGTTCTACCAGTCCTTACGATCAATGAAGGTGGTAATAGGAAAAGGCACCTCCACGACCCTAGGGCAAATGTTGCCAAGGGAAGGGGCACGTCAAAGGGAAGGGTAAGGGTAAAGCAAAAATGGAACCGCCCAAACCGAAAGAAAAGAAGCAAAAGGTTGCTCAGGATGACCCGTGTTTTGAGTGTGGTGAAGTAGGCCATTGGAAACGCAATTGTCCGGTCTATCTCAAAGCGTTGAGATCGAAGAGGGACGCAGGGCAAACTTCAGGTACAACATTTATGATACATGTTGAGCTAAATGTTATTTCTTCTAACACATGGGTATTAGATACTGGATGTGGAACTCATATTTGCAATTTGTTGCAGGAGTTCAAAAGAAGTGAACATTATGCAAAAGGGGAAATAAGTCTCTTCATGGGCAATGGTGCAAAGGTTCATGTGAAAGCCCAAGGAGACTACATTTTGAAACTTCCAAGTGGTTTGGAAGTTATTTTAAAAAATGTTTTGTATGCTCCTAGTTTAACTAGGAACATTATTTCCGTTTCCTGTTTAAGACAATGTGATTATGATTTCAAGTTCGTTGACAATGATATTCATGTTTCTTTAAATCATGTGTTTTGTTTTAAGGCTACACCTTGTAATGGTATTTATGAATTGGTTCATAATAACACAACATATGATAGCTCAATGTAACAAGCAACCACCTAAAGGCTCAATTAGATTTAAATGATTCCTATCTTTGGCATTGTCGCCTTGGTCATATAAACAAGAATCGTATGCAAAACTCCATAAGGATGGTCTTTTAAAAACAAATGAAAATGTTTCATTTGATATATGCGAGTCTTGTTTGCAAGGTAAAATGACAAAGGTCCCTTTTAGTGGGACTAATGAAAGGGCAAAGGATTTATTAGGGATTATACATTCGGATGTATGTGGACCTTTTAAACCAACAACTAGGAATTGTGAAAAATACTTCATTACTTTTACCGATGACTATAGTCGTTATGGGTATGTGTACTTGTTAAGACACAAACATGAATCTTTTGAAATGTTCAAAGTCTTCAAGAATGAAGTTGAAAATCAACTCAACAAAAGGGTCAAGATTCTTCGTACAGATAGAGGAGGTGAATACCTGAATAGTGAATTTCAAGAGTATCTTAGAAGTTGTGGGATTGTCTCACAACTTACTCCACCTGGAACACCATAACATAATGGTGTATTTGAAAGGAGGAATCGAACTCTATTGGATATGGTTCGATCTATGATGGCTAGAAGTTCACTACCTCTATCATTTTGGGGTTTTGCATTGCTCTCCGCGGCCCGTATTTTAAATATGGCCCCAACCAAGAAAGTGGAAAGGACACCTTTTGAAGTATGGCATGGAAGGGTTCCATCATTATCATATTTAAAAGTTTGGGGGTGTGAGGCTTATCCTAAGCAATACGCTCAAAACAAACTAGAAGCCCGATCCACAAAGTGTATCTTCATTGGATACCCTAGAGATTGTATTGGATACTATTTCTATGATCCATCAGAGCAGAAAGTATTTATTGCTCGAAAGGCAGAGTTCTTAGAGACTAAGTTTCTTTCGGAAGAAACTAGTGGAAGAGCAGTGGAACTTGAAGAGATTCAAGATTCACAAGACGATACACAATTGGTTGAAACTAGCAATCAACATGAGGATGTTGAGAATGATCATATGGATGATCAACATACACAAAACGTTCGCAGATCTGGTAGAACTAGTATTCCTCCTGAGAGATATGGATTTTTCATGGATGGATGCTATGTGGTAGATTCGGATGAACCAACCACATACCATGATGCAATGTCAAAACCTGATTTTGACAAATGGCAAGAAGCCATGAACGTTGAGATGCAATCCATGTATGAAAACCAAGTTTGGGAATTGGTTACACCACCTCTTAAGTCCAAGATAGTTGGGAGTAAGTGGGTTTTCAAGAAGAAAACCGATATGCATGGAAACTTGGATACTTATAAAGCTAGACTTGTAGCGAAAGGTTTTACTCAAACTCAAGGAGTTGATTATGATGAAACTTTCTCGCCTGTGGCAATGCTAAAGTCTATTAGGATATTTTTTGCCATAGCAGCATATTATGACTATGAGATTTGGCAAATGGATGTCAAAACCGCTTTCCTTAATGGGTATCTTGAGGAAGATGTCCATATGAAACAACCTGAAGGTTTTGTCGATCCAAAACATCCTAACAAGGTATGCAAGTTAAAGAAATCAATCTACGGATTGAAACAAGCGTCAAGAAGTTGGAATCACCGTTTTGATGATGAAGTAAATTCATCAAAAACGCTGATGAAGCTTGTGTGTATAAGAAAGCTAGTGGGAGCATTATTACTTTCCTGGTGTTATATGTCGATGACATTCTGCTATTTGGAAATGACATTCCAACCTTGGAAGGTGTAAAAACCTGGCTTGGAAGCTGCTTTTCCATTAAAGATCTTGGTGAAGCCACCTATATCTTGGGAATAAAGATCTACAGAGATAGATCAAGGCGGTTGATAGGTTTAAACCAAAGTGCATACATTGAAAAGATCTTGAAAAGGTTCAAGATGGAGAATTCTAAGAAAGGTTTGGTACCTATTCAAAAAGGGACTATATGGAGCTCATCTCAATGTCCTAGTTCAAAGGTTGAACAAGAAAGAATGAATAGAGTCCCATATGCATCTGCTATAGGATCCATCATGTATGCAATGATATGTACTAGGCCGGACGTGTCATGTGCTCTGAGCATGACAAGTAGATATCAGCAGAACCCTGGTAACAGTCATTGGATGGCTGTTAAGAGTATTTTGAAATATCTTAGGAATACTAAGGATATGTTCTTAATATATGGATCTGGTGAGGAGGAACTCGTTGTAAAGGGTTACACGGATGCGAGTTTCCAAACTGATCGAGATGATTCTCGATCACAGTCGGGATATGTCTTCATTATGAATGGAGGAGCAGTCTCTTGGAAGAGCTCAAAGCAAGATGTGGTGGCACTATCTACAACAGAATCAGAATACATCGCCGCTTCATTGGCAGCTCAAGAAGCTGCGTGGCTTAGAAAATTCATTGTTGATCTAGGGGTTGTTGCTACCATTCAAGACCCCCTAGAGATCTTTTGTGACAACGAGGGTGCGATTGCTCAAATCAAAGAACCTCGTGCTCATCAAAAGACTCGGCACATTGAACGGAGATTCAACTACATAAGGGATGAAGTTGAAAAGGGAAAGATATGTATTCGCAAAGTTCACACCGATCAAAACATTGCGGATCCACTCACGAAGCTCCTAGATAGGTCAAAACATGAAAGTCATACTTGTGCCTTAGGACTTCGATATTTTAGTGATTGGACTTGATCAAATTTTGTATTTGGATATTGGAACTTATGTTATTTAACTTAATTATATGTTTATAATTTTCATTTGTTCATTCTTTTAGCATGTTTAAATCCGTGAATAAGCAAGTTATTCTAAACGTCCGTGGTCGATCATACTTGTGGGAACAACTATGAATGTAAGACTATAATGAACTTGGATTGGTTGATATTCATAAGGTATGAATATAAAGCAAGTTGTTGCTACCAAAGTTCATTGATATCTATGGAATATAGATATTGGACTGACCCGCTCTCAATTGTCTCTGCATGGAATCTTAATGATTAGTCATAAGAGACATTGAGTAAAGGCGAATATCATTTTATCCTTAGACCTGAGATACATATAGGGTCTTGATATGCACCAAGTATATATTTTGACTTAGTTCTTTGCTGTTATGTAAAATTAACAGTACATAAGGCTAGGTTCAGGTATGATATAAGGCGATTGTGAGAGACATATGTAGTCAAGATGGAATTTGTTCCTCTTATTTGTTGAGAGTTAGATGACTAAGGCCTGTTAAAGTTAAATCATCGGAGAATGACAATTCTGTGTCTCTGGGATTTAACATGACATCTGTAACAAAAGGATGGATGATTAATTCACCTAAAACATTTCAAGTATGATACTTGAAGGAGATGATGTTATTGAATGGCAGTTAATTATATACATTAAGGGTAGCAAACCGTTGCTAGGCGTTATTTGCTACTTACATCAATTTTCTACGAATCTTGTGCAAGTGGGAGATTGAAGGTATACATCTGCCCAAGATACATATTAAATTCATGTGGCTAGTGTGATATGATCCAAGTCGGGTCATACCCAATAACAAGTCAAACAAACACCGATAAATATTTATTCGCCTGATAAGATCACACAAATAAATATTAGCACCAATTTAGAAACCGGGTTTTCTAAATCATTGCTTTTGTAAATGAACAATATTATATGGATAATTTGTTCATGAGATGTTAGTTGTTTTATTATTTAAATTGTTTAAGTAATATAAAACAAAAGTGTGTTATATTTTATAAAATTAAAATTGGTTTTAATTTTATAAAAAACAAGAGTGTTTTACAAATGAATTAAAATGGGAGGGAACAACAAAAAGGGTCCCAATTTTCGGCCGCCCCCTTGGCCTTGCGAATCCCTTTTGTTTCTTGTAACATGCAAGCATTTGATCCATCTAACACTCTTCCAACCAAACACACTTTTCTCTCTCACACACAAGAGCAAAATCCTCTCTACTCTCTCTCTCAAAAACGGTTTTTGAAGCTGAAACAAGGCTGATTTTCAACTTGGAATCAAGGGTTCTTGGCTGAAAAACGGTTGTAGAGAAGGGCTTTCAAGTTGGTGCTTCACAACCTAGCAAGTGGGTGTTTGAAGGAAGCTTGTGGGTATCATCTCTTGAGGTCTTCTTGCTTGAAGATTCAGCCACAAAGATCATCTCTTACATCTCCCCAAACTCGTGTTCTTGAAGCTTGAAAGGTTGTCTTCTAAACATCCTATATTTATCTTTATTGTATGCATTTCGTATATGGATCCATGGTTTGGGTTTAGCTTTAGAAATGGGTTTGATAATCTACACATTAACAAGATTTTAAACTATTTATCCGCTGCGTTTTCATATATATTGGCTTATATGGACTTTGATAATCTTGTTAAACCCCATCAGTTTGTTGGATCAAGAAGAAGGCTAGTGCAAACAAAACCAAATCACTTAGATAATTTTCGTGCTACATGCAAAGGCTTCCGAAGCTTAGCATGGAACTTTCAAAGGTTGTAGAGTTCTTCCAAAGATAAAATGAAAGATCAACTTTTGAAGACAAAACTCTACTTCCAAACTCAAGAGCATGCTTCCAAGGTCAAGTCTTAGAAGAGCAATCATAAGACTACTTCTGAAGTATAAAGAAAAGAAAAAGTTCCCAAGCCTTAGAAGAAGCAGCCTCTTCCGAAGTAGAAGTGGCTTGAGAAGTACTTGTTCTTCCGAAGCCATTTAGCCTTCAGAAGACACTACTATGAACCAGTGGACATATGTATGGTCTCTGACACTCTGCTGCAGACCTCTGACACTGTATGGCGTTTTCTCAAAGAGCTATGCAGTTGACCATACTTTATTCCACTATTTACCTTTTATGATCATACATGTTACCAACTTTAGTTGGTCACAAAGGTAAGTCAGGGACATGTCCTGACTACCATATCTCAGATAAGACTTTATCTGAGATACCTTAAACTATAGTCTTGTAGTATAGGCTTTAGTTATAAGATCCCAGCTGGTATCAAAGTATATCCAGCTGTAGGTAGTATTATATATAGTTTCTCTTGTAACTCGAAAAGATAAACTTTTAAGAGTCTTGTAATATTTGAGTTGAGAAGCAATATATGCAAGTACTTGAAAGTTACTTTCAATGTTCTTTATTACTTACTATATTGTGATCAACTCTTATTAAATCTATCTTAATCCGAGTGTTGTTCAAAGTGAGTTTGAGAGAAAAACTAAGTGTTAAGTGACCTTAACCGATCCTGCATATCCTTTTTGTAATATATTAGGATGTGAGCTATGGCATGTCATAGTCACTAGTCAAAAGGAAATCTATCCTTTGACTCTACATTGATTTTTTTGTTGTCCAAATCATGTATCTAGCTCGGTTTCAAAGTGTGGCCAGCTGTAGGATGAAGTATAAGTATCTCTGGTCCTTGTATCTTATTTTCATTGCTTTGTAAACACTTGTAAGGAACTAGAGAGAAATACACATCATCCTTGAAAACAAATACTTGTGTTGTTCTATTCTTGTTCTATCTCTTTATTACTTGTGTTTCTTAGTTCTCATATAAACTGGTTTTCTAGTTCCCCATTTGATCTGTTAAGTGTCATTGAATACTCTCCACTTGTGTGTTGGGTTTTAAAAGTGCATTGGACCCTTCTAACAGTCCTGCAATTTTATTTGGTCTTATGTTCACAAGGTGTATTGCTACTATTTATGCTCAAACTCTAGCATTCATTGCAACTATTTCACCTCCATTAATACAAAGGGAATTTATAAGCATTTCTTGCATTCAATATTCTATGAATGTTTGATTTGACCTTACAATAATTGAATCACTCATCATATTCGGTCCTTGTTGATTCATATGAATAGAGAATATCATTCTCAACCCTGTCAATTGGTATTAGAGAATTGGCTCTTGATTCTTCTTCAGATTTGCCTAGATCTAAGCTGAACTCGATTGATCTAGTGATTGAGTTGCTCGTAGAATGTTCGACTACCTTTATTCAGTATACAAGTAGAACAACTACTAACATACTTCGACAGTCACTATTCATCCTTACTCACCCTCAAGAAAAAATCTGTAAACAGTTGCTCAACCATAATAAATCATTGCCGAAACATAAAAACATCAGAAAATTACCAAGAAGTTCTAACAGATTTATGCCTACACTCAGCAGATCTCGTTACATAAGCCTGTTTTAGACTATTTAGACTAGTTGGACTTAACAATAAATCTAATCTTTATTCAAACAAGTTAAATACAACTTATTAAAATGGATTCACATAATTTTTCTAAACTTGGTCATACTCCTAAACCTCCTATGATGAAACACAAATTTGAGTTTAAGCAATGACAATTTCTGCTAGTGACATTACAAGTGTAGATTCATACTATTGGATTTCTATATGTAAAGGGCCTCACATGCCAGTGACAATTTCTGCTGACTAGGCTGCCTTATACAAGACCTCAAGAATACCCATTGAGGATCTCACTCTTGATGATAATGACTACAAGAAGATAAAAATTAATCTCAAAGCATATTCCATTCTCACTCAAGTATTGAAAATGGATGTTCTAAAAAGGCTTGAGAAGTATGGAATAGGTAAAGCTGTGTGGGATGCACTACTGATTATACATGAAGGCAAAAGTGAAGTAGCTAAAATTAACAAAGATAAGCTTTTTATTCAATATGAAACTTTTCATCACTCCAAGGGTGAGTCAATCTCTAAACAAGTATATTGATTTGTGCAGCTGGTGAATGATTTAGAGATTATGGGGGTTACATATAGTTAGAAAGCTAAACAAAAAGATGCTTCATAGCCTGCCTAAAGTTGGAAACAAAATGTTACTATACTGAAAAACACTATTAATCTAGAGAGTATTACCTTGGACATAATGATTGCCAAAATTGAAGTTCTTGAACTTGATGGAAAGAGCATGTCAGAGCTGTAAAAGATAGTCTATATTATCAACACAGTGAAAGTTATCAAAACTCAACGTCACGGTCAATGTCAACAAAAGTCAAACCCGACACGTTCGAGACGAGGAACCGAGACAAGATGTTGAAGATTTAGATGACTAGGAGTTATATTGTAATAAATATATTTTGTGTGAACAAAATATATTTAATCTAGCTTTTAGTCATATTTATGCTTAAATATGTAATTTTGTATTAATTAGCCTAAGCCTACGGAGTTAAGTATAATTAGTGAATATTAGTCTAGACTATAAATAGGTTAATTGTCATTAGTGTTTTGGATGGTGAATGACCAATAGATTGTGAGATTACTTGTAAATATATTTTGCAATCTAAATGAAGATCAAAGGGGTTTTAATTGTGATTATCATATTTTGATCTATAATCTTTATGATTTGATTCAAGTGTGTTCATCCTGGAGTTATAGAGCAGGAACCATTGTGGACCTCGAGTTATTGAAACATATAAATTTCCATAAGACACTCGCTCTATGCAAATACATTCATCATTAATGATAATGATTTTCTCTCCTCAAGAGATCAAGTGAAGACAACTGGTTTCATTGCTACTCCCTCAACAAACAAGCCATCAACCACATCTCAACCAACAGGGTTTACTACCACACTTACAGGTATGTCTGAAGATCAAAGGTTTGAAGAGAAAAAGGCTACTTACAATGTCTTTGTTGCAAGTTTTGAAGCCTACTTGGGAGGAAGACTCACTTCTGCTCACTTGATCCAAGAAGATTTAAAAGAAATGGATCCAGACGATGTGGAAGAAATGGATCTGTAGTGGCAAATGGCTATGATAGTAATGAGAGCCAAGAAGTTTTTTAGAAAAGGGAGAAAGCTTAGTCTGAATGAAAATACAAAACTTGGATATGACAAATCCAAAGTCAAAATTTTCAATTGTGGTATGACTTGCCACTTTTCAAGAGAATGTAATGCTCCAGAAGAAACAACAACAGTTTCCAAAGGAATTCTCAGGGCCAATCATCCTTACAACCAAACTCAAGCTATCAATCCAACAATCAATAATAGCAATATCAACACCAACAATAACACCAACAACCCTATCTGAGTTAGCCACAACCGACCAACCAAGCTCATGGAAACAACCAAACTATTTCAAATGCACTTGTCATTCGACAAGATGGAGTATGTTATTGGAGCCTATATGCTAAGGAAGTGAAGCCTCAATTTTAGAATCATGCTCTTATGGCTCACATCAATGATGGCCTAACTCCAACACTAGCTGAGGTAAAATCTAATCTTTGTAGTGATAAATGCATTGCTGAACTACAGGGATATCATAAGTGAAGCCTCAATTTTAGAATCATGCTCTTATGGCTCACATCAATGATGGCCTAACTCCAACACTAGCTGAGGTAAAATCTAATCTTTGTAGTGATAAATGCATTGCTGAACTACAGGGATATCATGAGCACAATCACAAATTGGCAGATAATCAAAGAAGAAAAATTAAAATTTGAGATGCTTAAAAGAGAAATCAAAAGTTTTGAAATAAAAATAATAAATCTCTCATCTCCGACATTGAAAAACTACCTGGAGAAAAGTACACTCTTGCCGTTGAGAATGAAAATGCACGACCATTTTAAGGGGTTGGACACTTACAACATAACACACAATAAGGAGAGTTGACTTAGAACACTTAACAGATCAAATGGGGAACTACCAACTAGTCACACCTTGATACTAAGTAACACAAGTAATAAAGAAATATAAAAAGAACAATAACAATAACACAAGTTTTTGGTTTTCAAGAATGCTTTATATTTCTGTCAAGTTCTTTACAAGTGTTTACAAGTATAAAGGATTAAAGATTAGAAAGGAAACCTGAGATACTTTATACTACATCCTACAGCTGGCCATACTTTGATGGCTAGCTAGACACATGATCTAGACAACAAAAAAATCAATGTAGAGTCAAAAGGCACCATTACCTTTTGACTAGTGATTATAACATGAAATTGCTCACATCCTAATATATTACAAAAAAGATAAAAGTACATAACGTAAAAAATAGCAAACTCAAGACCTCAATGCACAGTTTACCAAAAGCATGGACCTTTAACCAACTTGTGAAAGTTGGTAAGTCAAATAGAGTTGCATTAGAAAGATGGTCCATCATTATGGTAAAAGGTACAACAGATAAATTAGTACTTAAAAGTCTTTGGAAGAAATCTATCTTCAAGTGTTGGCTCTGGAAGACTTTGTCTTTGTAGCTTGGAAGACTTCATGTTTGGCTTCAGAAGATATTGGTCTTGACTTCGGAAGATCTCACACTTAGAATATTTTCTAAGTTAGAGTGTGAAACATCCAAAACATTCTACTTCAGTACTTCTACGCATGCATGCATGACAGACTTTGGATGTTTTGGGTTGCATTAGCCTTATATGAATCCTTACAAACTCCCGCTAGGCTGATGCTACTAAAACATTTAAAGACTTTAGATATTGACAGTCCTCATCATGATGATGACCAAACCTTTCTTCATGAGATGGTCAGGATCACTCAGATTCTCATAATGTCTTCTCATCTCAAAGAGATCATGTAGAGATAGATTGAACATATCTTGCCATGTATAGACATCTTCTTTACCTTGATCTCTCATAACATGCCATCTTTCTGGATTAGTAATGTAAGTCCAGGATAAGATGGGTCTTCCTGATGCTAGAGGAGCTACTTGAATTGGAGTTGGTGGAGCTTCCTATTGTTGCACATCCTCAGAATGTTCTAACTCAAATTGAGATTTGAAGATGGATGTTCCTTTCCTTTTCTTCTTAGACTTTGGTCTAGAAGCCATCCTTTTTCTCCTCTTCATACCTTTTAACTAGAGGACTGGCCTACAACACCTTGTTGATGATCTTTGTCTTGCTCAGTTGGGTTTTCCTCTCTCATAGGTTTAGATTGAGAGGGGAATGAACCCTACTCTGGATCAGAAGATGAAGCTTCTTGATTCATCACGAGGTCTAGGTTGTGTTGTCTCAAAAGGTTCAACCATAACCTCCATTTTTTGAGGGACCTGACTTGGTGGGGAGAGTAAGTCAACAAGTTCTCGTCTTTTGATCTTCTACTTGATCACCCTATTGTGCTCATCCACGGTGGATAGATACATAGGGCCAAGTCTCCTTTCAGAGAATCCATATAGCTTCAAGAAGCTCATCACCCTCTACCTATCAGCAGAGTTCCTTTGACTCTTATGGATGATGGCTCTTGCCATGGCATCTTCTTCCTCATCTTCCTCTTCATTGCCTTTTTTTCTTTAAATACTTTAAGTAGTTGGTTGAGATACACAAACTCATTATAGTCAAAGGAGAAAGGAAGAATTGCATCAACCTGATAGAGACATGTGTCACTCAGGTAGTTGGTCATGTTGATCTTATCAGTTTCTTTGTCTACTTGAGGTTCTTGTGGAGCCACAGTCTCGTACACAGGACTTTCTTGAACTGGTGAGAGAGCAGGAACATGTTTATAGAGTCTTCTCAGTCTCCTTTCCTCTTTGATTTGAAGAAGTAATCTTGGATCCTCTGCTTCCTTCTTCTCTCTTAGCAATTCCATGTTAGCCAGTTCATTTAATTCCCCTAAGGAGAGGGAGATGATATTATTAATATCATGGTTCCTGGTTTGTAAGTAAGCAATCCTGACTACACTTAACTCATCATTTTGAGTGTTTGGTCTTGGAGCAGCCCTGATTGCAGCTTCCATGATGCCAGCAGACCCAATAGAGGAACTTTCTCCTTTTAACCTCCTTTCTTCTCTCTACTCCTCCTGAATCTCCTCAAGAGTCATTTTCCTTTTCCTTTTGTCACTCACAGACCTTTGTGACTCAGGGTGGACAGAGCTTTGGCCTTCATTGCTTGGAGTAGCATCCATGCTTTAGCTAGAGAGAGTTTGAGATACACCTTCACCAACATGTGTCTCATAAAGGGAATGGACTTTTGAAATAGTTGTAGGTGTGACAGGGCTCTCAGGTTCTATCACTGGGCCTTTAGTCATGGTTTTCCCTTTGAAGTTAATCTCAGGGTCTGCCTGAACATCTAGTCGACCAATGACATTACCTGATTGCCTTTGTCTCATTCTGAGGCTAAACTCTTTAGTAATATTGTCTTGAATCCTTTGAGCCAACTTGTCAGCTTGTCTAGATTGGCTTGGGCTGACAAGAGGCATGTTGATAAGGTCAAGACATTCATAGTAGTTCAAGGTCTGAAAATTGACGATTTCTTGTTGCCTTTGAACTCTTTGAAGAATAAGGGATCTTCTGTTAATATCATACATCCACCCTATGATGTAGTAAGAAGTTCCTTAAGGTGGATATGACACAGACCTTAGTATGCCTTCCTCAAAAAGACTTTGAATGAAGGAGTCTATAGATTCCACATCAATGTGAACTTGTGGAAGTTCTTGAGTATGGACAGTTGCAAGTGAAGATGGTGAGTCCTCAAAGGCCATGCTCTGTGAAGAACTCCTAGATTCTATGATTTTAATGACTATCTCCCTCTTTTTGGTAGCATCATCCTCTTGCATAGGTGAGCTAGGAGTTAGGTCAATAACATTCATACGTTCTTGTGTTCCTGGTTGAGCTCTTCTTAATGGTTCTCCAACTAGTTTCTCCTTGAAATAAGAAATATCAAGTTGCTGGTCATTGACCCTATTGAGTAAGGTAGTCACCTGAGATTCCAAGTGACTAACCTTAGAGACTAGATAGGTGCATGTTTTTGATAGTTTTTGCACCTTTAGTCTCAGATTCCATTTTTCTTTATTAGAAGATTCATTAGGGGATGAGATAATTGGACCAAAGTCCTTAGTCGCACCACCAACATGGTGTTCTTGGCTGCTAGTTTTCATCTACTCACTGACTACTTCAGATGGAGTATTAGTGGACTGAGTTGCCATGGTTGAGGTCTTAAAGATGTAATCACTTGTAGAAGTGAGAGCCTCTTCCATATGGACCTCCAGAGCAAAGTCAGAAAGCTCCACCTTAGTAGTAGGTAGATGATGTGGACTAGACATGGGAGAAGGAGGAGCACTCATCTCTCTTTGAGTGGGGGTAGAGAAGAGAGACTCATGATACTCACTAAATACCAAATCTTCATCATCATAGAAGTCAAGGCTAGAGCTTGGCTGGTTAAGATCTAAAGGCTGGGGATGGTAACTGTCCCCTAAAGGTTGTTCACTAGAGTGTTGTGACTCTAAGTGAACGCTTAAGGTTGTTGGGCTAGTGAGCTCATCAATTTGAGCGTGAGGAAGCTCAACACTGATTTTTGAAGATATGTGAGTGGTTTGCTCGTTAGGGAAGTAGGAGCTCCAGTGTCCACTTCCTCCTGTGTGGGTAGTAGTTAGTGGCCTGCACAGACTGAGTAGCTTGTGCAAGGGTTCGTTTGGTTTTTCTTTGG
This sequence comes from Flaveria trinervia, assembly GCA_025506515.1. Lineage (NCBI taxonomy): Eukaryota > Viridiplantae > Streptophyta > Magnoliopsida > Asterales > Asteraceae > Flaveria > Flaveria trinervia. Next base: position 42,398,193 of record CM046457.1, read on the forward strand.
TAGGTGAAGATGATTTGTGGTTGTTTTAGTGGTTGAGAGGTAGAAGGTGTGGGTTCAACACTAGCTTTTGTTGCTAGGTTGTCACCTTGAGCAATAAGCTCTAACATTTTGGGGACAAGGGTTGTTTCTAACTTAGAGAAACCAAGAGTTTGCTTCCTCAAAATTTTAAAGATGTCAGGCTTCATCTGTCCCAATTTAAGAATATTACTATTGGTCCATTGATCATATTATAGTGCAAATAAGATGAAGAATCGTTCAATATCCAACAAACTAACTAAACAACATGAACAAAGATGATTGAACACAATAATAACCCACTCATGATAAGACAATGAACATCAATAATCAATAACATAAAGCACAATGATAATTTTCTGTAGTAACTGCTTTGAAATGGTAACTTGCAACAATGATAATTGATTAGGGTTTTGCAAGCTTACCTACAATGACATGAATCAAATCTATATATAGTAGTCTATAGTTTCGCAGACAGTTTCGCTGTGAGCAAAACTATACAGCCAAAACTATAGTTTTGCCAGGCGAAACAAAAGTTTCACTAGGCAAACTAATCCGCTGACTGTGAGTGAAACTATAGTTTCACAAAAGTTTCACAGTTTCGCTGTACAGCCAAAATACATAAACTAAATACATACAAAAAGAAACTAACAAAAGACCTATTATAATCAAAAGTAAATAATCTAAACTAAAGTGAGTCCAACCTATACATGATCTTCAATACTCCCCCTAGGTTGGAACTCACCACCTTCACTCGGCTTGATTATTCTCTTCAGCTCCAGTGACCTTTGTTGCCTTAGATTAATCTTCGGCATCTCCTGCAACAACTCCATTGGAAGCTTCAACACATGATTCTCCATGGTTTCCTCCTGCATCACTAGCCCTTTCGAGATGAGCACTTGCCCGCTCAAACTACTTGGTCAAATCTTGTATATCCATGTTCAGGTCATCTTGCGCCCTTACTCTCTCGGCTAAACTCTTCACCTCTGCCCTCACCCCTCTGATCTTGTTTGCTATGTTCATAAAGAGACTTGCTTCTTTTCTCATTTCCTAACCTGCACCTGCTTTGATATGATTCTTGCAAAGTACCAGTAGGTCTTCATCACAGAAACTAAATAGTTATATTGGATCAAATATCTTAATCTCAACACGATTCTTCACCCTAATGACTGCCTCCCCCGTATTATTCTCATAAAACCACTTTTGAAAGCTTTGTAATCGTTGGGGAAGTGGATCTGCTAATCTGACCCTGTTTACGGTCCTTGGGGGTTTCACCCTTAGTACAATTCTTCCCTTCCCGGTCTCCTAATCCTTGTCTATTTTTGAATGTTTCCTCTCAGCCATCATAAAACCAAAAGACTCAAAATTATCATTTAACCCCACCTGAATTTCTTTCTCTAGTAAAGAGGCTCGTTTACTTAGATTTGCCTTCAGTAATGTCAAAGTAGCCAGTCGCTTGAGATCCCATTTAGGCAAGGTCTTGAAAACCTTCCTTTTATGCAAGTAACCGATTCCACCCCCTCTTCTTTTTTTCATGAACATTTTAAGGCTAGGGTAATAGCACCAACTTATGATTTGCTTATCAGCTTCTTTCCTACTCAACCCTTCCATATGTTGGAACAGGGATTCAGTTCTTCATCCTCCTTCTCCTTAACAAACCACTCATCTTTATCCATTTCAAATACATCCCCAGCAAGCTCTCCTTTCTTAGCTACATAGATAAACGGTCTCTCATTGACTTCATCGAACCCAGGTTCAGAATCGTAGTCTACAAGCTGTACATCATCCTCTTCTTCATCAACTAAACTATTTTCTTTCTCACCATTTCGATCCACAGACTTCTCCAAAGACCTTCCCTTTAGACACAGACTTCAAAACTTTGAAAGATCATCCTCTTGATAATGTTATTGGATTAATCACTTATGGTGTTCGAACACGAAGTCAATCTTGTTTGATTAATATCTGCCTCTTCTCTTGCTTCATCTCTCAAACTGTCTCGAAAAATGTGCATGCCGCACTACAGGACCCATGCTGGTTGGAGTCAATGCAATTGGAGCTTTAACCAGAAAGCGCAAAGTTTGGACCTTGGTTGACTTGCCTCCCAACAAATGCCTAATTGGTACAAAATGGGTGTTTAAGAACAAACCGGATGATCATGGTGTGGTGGTGCGTAACAAGTCTAGACTTGTTGTGCAGGGTTTTGCTCAAGATGAAGGGATTGACTATACTGAAGTCTTCGCTCCAGTCGCCCGTCTTGAAGCAATCAAGATTTTTCATGCTCATGCTGCTCATAAACAGTTCAAGGTCTATGAGAAGGATGTCAAGTGTGCTTTCCTTTACGGAGACATTGGTCAGGAGATATATGTGTGTCAACCACCAGGTTTTGAGGATCCTGATTTTCCCGATAAAGTCTTCAAGCTGGACAAATCTCTGTATGGTCTTCATCAGGATCCTAGGATCTGGTATGAGACCCTGACCAATTATCTCTTAAGCAATGGTTTCTCTCAGTGCACCATTGATATGACTCTTTTCAAAAGGGAAGTGAATGGTGAATGTTGTTTGTCCAAGTTTATGTCGATGATATTATCTTTGGCTCCACCAATTCACTCTTATGTCGAGAGTTTGAAGAAGTGATGTGCAATCGTTTTGAAATGAGTATGATGGGATAAATGTGTTTCATTCTTGGATTACAAGTAGAACAAAAGGATGAAGGCATTCTAATTCGTCAAGAAAAGTATGTTAAAGAAATCTTGATGAAATTCAAGATGGATGACGCTTCTCCTGAAATGACTCCCTTTACTGTTCAAACATGTCTCACTCCTGATGAGAGCAGGAAATCTATTGATCCTCATCTCTACAGATCTATGATTGATTCTCTCATGTATCTTACGGCAAGTAGACTTGATATCACTTTTGCTGTAGGACATTGTGCTCGATATCAGTCGGCCCTAAAGGACTCTGATGAGAAAGTTGTCAAGAGAATTTTTTGTTATCTCAAAGGCTCATTTCGTTTAGGTCTTTGGTACACTTATGGAGGGAATTTTGATTTACATCTTTTTCTGACAGTGATTCTAATGGTTGCAGGTTAAACAAAAAATCGGTGTCCGAAGGGTGTCAATACCTGGGTAATTGTCTGGTGTCTTAGCAGAGCAAGAAACAGACCACTGTCTCTCTTTCTACAGGAGAAGCAGAATACATTGCTGCCTCTGGTTGTTGTTCCCAAGTCCTTTGGATACAACACTAGATGATTGACTATGGAATTAATTTTCTCCACACGCAGTTGTTTTGTGACAAAAAGCTGCCATCGGAATTGCTAAAAATCCTATTCATCACTCCCAAACCAAGCACATCGAAACACGGATTCATGCAATCCGTGATGCATAAGAAAATGGTTTTATCGATATTATTCCTATTGATACAAAAAATCAAAAGGCGGATCTTTTTACGAAAACTTTCGATAAACCTCGCTTTTATGAATTAATCTCTATGTTAGGGTTAATATCATTTTAAACCTCCTTCATTTCTCACTTATAAATAAAAAATATATATAAATATTTATAATCTTTTAAAATTATAATATTAATAATATTAACCTTTTAAAATAAAATTTTTGGGGAGCATCAAAATAATCTGGGTGTTAATTTTGAAATGACGAGAAGTGATTTTATATCTTCCAGATATGTTCATTTTTGCATGATTGGTACTTGAAAATGAGAAATGATAGTAACTGATGTTGGTATCTGATTCACATCTTATTTTTAAAAGCACATATAATGGTCGAACAAACAAACAGATTCTGATTCACATTTTTTAAAGCACATATAATGGTCAAACAAACAGATTTTGTAACGATATGCATCATAGAATCAACCTGACAAATAAAGTAAGCAGAAGCATTTTGATTTATGTTAAATCTCTGCTTAAGGTGTCTGAATTTTAGTGATTATTTTGGCCTGCACGGAAACTGAGTCCCGGCAAAACGTTGATTGAGAATTGATCTTATGGCTCATGTCCTGTACATCTGTGTCTTGTTTTTGTGCTAATCTCCTCTGTTGTACAGTGGTACTGACCTGGAGTGATGATCTCCTCTGTTGTACGGTGGTACTGACCTGGAGCTCTCATCGGCACATGATTAAATAGTCATCTCCTTTGTTATACGTGACACCAATTTGATCTAAGTTGTATCAAATCATCTAATGATGATTTCATATCTGAATGCAATATTCTGATATTAATCACTTGCACACTAATGCACATGCCTTGCTCTCTAAAGATCATTTCAAAATTCAAGAAATCATGCGGTCGGGTGAGGGTTTTTGCCAAATGATTGTGGGGTTCTAACATTCTAAAGAATTTAATTGAAACTTAACAAATCATATGCTGCTTGTTGAAAAAGATAGGGCTTGAGTTTATGCAGACAAACATATCAGCAATCATTATTGATTTGTTTAAGAATTTCAAAATCATTTAAGACTGTGATTCGTTTCAATCATCGGTATGATCTCATTGCTGGTCGATGATCTAATTCATCTCTGTGCTATACTTATCTTGGGGATGTGATCTCTGATCAATTTTGTTCTCAGTTATCATTTATGTTAAAATAGGTGATATCAGTGAAACTATTCATCACACTTTCGCTTAGCTTTTTCATCCAATAAGATGTCTGGCAAAATTACAACTTCGGTTAGCGAAACTATTCCTTTGTCTGGCGAAACTATTTGCTATTTAAGTCTTTTTGCAAAATCATGATTTCCAGTTGTTGTTTATGATTTTTGGTTGATTTCTATTAGCAAGCGAGTCTCGAACTCATGAATTTCTTTTAATATTGTTAATAATTACACATTCTATGTTTATTTGATTGTGTCTCTTCGGTGTCTTCGCTGTTCATCCAGCGAAACTACCGATTTTCCTGCGAAAATGAACGAAGTTCTTAATATTTCAGCGAAACTGTAAGGTCATTCTGTCCAAGCGAACTTAACAGTTTCGCTGACCAAGCTTCAGTTTCACCCGCTATGAATGAAAGTTCATACTTTCGCCCGGTCGAAACTACCTTTCATTTTTAGCGAATCTAAGATGTTTTAGCTAGCGAAACAACACCTTCGCCCGCCAAAACTGTCTACGAAACTATACTTTTGAGAATTTATTTTTTCGTTTTTTTTTTATTTTTTAATTTTAATTTATTCTTTATTCTTTTCTTAATTCCTTGAATTCTTATTCAACTTATTTGGTCTCTTTCTCAGGTTCAAATGGCTAACTTAAAGTTCGATGAGAGGAATAACATCACTGCTATTCTGGATGATATACATCCTAAAGCTGTCTGGTTTAGAGACTGTATTAGATGGCTGCAAAGATCACCCGTAGCTTATGTTGTATCTCATTCCACCACCATATATGATCTTCATATCAGAGATTTTTGGAGATCTGTTGAGTATGATACACGAGGGAATACACAAAGAATTACTGCTAAAGTATTAGATCACGAGGTGACCATTACTGCTGAGATTGTTTCGAGGATTTTGAGGCTAGAAGAGGATTTTAGAGACGAGGTTTCTATGTCTGATTCAGAGGTGTTAGAGGCATTTAGAAGCATGGGCTATTAGGGGCCAGCTTTTGGTTCTCGAAAAGAAGTCAAGAAGTCATTTCTGTCCAAGGAATGGAGATTTATTGCACACGTATTCATCATGTGTCTTGATCACCGTAAAGGTGGATGAGACGGAGCAAGCATCGACTGGGCAAAAGCAATGGTGTTGTGTTGTAGAGGAGAGAAGGCCAACATTGCTAAATTGATATTCGCCTACATGGCTAAGAATGTGATGGCCTTAAAGAAGGATAAATGGTTATTATATCCTCTGATATACTGCATGACACTTTCTCACACCCATGTAGTTAACCATACTTTATTCCACTATTCATTCCTTACTAGTTAGTACAGTTATCAACTTTAGTTGGTGAGAAAAGGTAAGCCATGGACATGTCATGACTACCAAATCTTAGATAGCATTATATCTAAAATACCCTACTTTAGTCGTAGGTTTCAACCTGGTAGTATAACCTATTGTAGATAGTAGTTATGTAGTTTCTTATTGTAACCCTGTTAACATGCTTGTAAGAGTATTATAGCACTTTGACTTGAGAAGTAATATATTCAAGTATCTTTAAAAACTTATATGTGTTTGTTTACTTAGTATATTATTATCAACTCTAAAGAAATTTTGCATCATCAAATCGAGTGTGACTTAGTGAGTTTGAGAGATAATAATTGTGTTGAGTGACAAAACCTGATCAAACATTTTTGTACAATGAAAATTACATTTAATATAATTTCAATGCATTTACTACCATATGGCACGAGCAATCAATTCACGTTCGTCTTCCCCGATGATTCGCCATCAGTCGGGATTAACATATAGTGTTAGGACCTGGTATTTGAACGAAATACTTGGAGATTAGCGTGTATACCAGATCAAATAGTGCGGAATCCTATTTGATTGGCGATCTAATCAGTGAGAACACACGAAGAATCAATAAGAATTGAAACTAACGTTAGAAATCGATTGGAAATCGATCTAATGTGTTCTATGAACTTGGAGAACGAATTGGTAGGTTCTGGATGGCTAGGGTACGTCTGGAATCGTAATTGATCGAGAGTCCTTATTTTTCACAAATTGAGTTGTATTTATAGGTTGGTATTATTCAATCGTGCGACTGAACCATTAATATAGTTCAGTCGTGCGATTGAGCCAATCTATGTTACAATCATATGACTGATCCAGTCTCCTGGTTCAGTCGTGCGACTGAGTCATTCGTATGAAGGTGTTCATGCTTATGGTCCATTCGCATGGGCCATTCGCATGATAACTTCATTATTTTAAGTTTGAATGTATTAATTAGTAAACATTATATGTAAACATTCAACCAATCACTAACCTAATTAATTAATTTAATATCAACTTATTAATGAAATATTAATCATTACAAATCACAAACACCCAATATCATTTCATTAATCATATCAAATTACACCAGAATCAAATAAACCAGATCTATTACATTTCATATCATGATCTAGGGACATACATGTATCAACAAACTCCCCCTTGGACCTACATCTCTCTAATCTCTTGTTTTCTGCATAACCTCCTTGTATTTCTTGTACTTCTGCTCTTTTGTGACTCCCGTGTGAATCTCAAACGTGAAGCAGAGTCATTTAACGTTCTAGAACTGAAGAGCTTGTACAAGATCTTGCGTATCATAGAACAGTGGTCACTTGTATAGCGTATATACATCACTTTCCGACAAGTTTGTAAGCCACATCGGGTCGAATACCCTCATAGTATCCATTGTCCCTCTTTGCTTAAGACTATGACCGCTTCAGCTATTCTCCAATCATAGTACCACCACTTAAAATGTGGAGTGAAATCCTGTGGCATTTCCTTGAGTGGGATTCTCGACATTGTGCGTGGAGGATTCCACTTCAACACTATCTTAGGCTTGCCGGTACTGGCATCAACCTCAGACCTTCTGACATACCTCGTAGGCTGTTGGGGTCTGAAGTTAACCCATCTAGTGTGGTACTCCTTCTTTAGGGCAGCCTCAAACCAGCCTGACATCTTCATCGAGTCAGCATACAAAAGCTTTAGTTTGGCCAGCTGGTTGAGCTCAAAACCTGGTAGAGTCTTTAGATCATGTGGAAATCTAAAATACTCTATGCCCTTCTCCCTCTTAACTGCATAGACGTTAAGGTCATCAAAATATGCCTATGCTATAATCCTACCTGACACCTTATGATGTTTCTTGACTCTGTAGAGTTTGGTGTAGGAATCCTTCTTTGGTGTAGTACGTTGGGCTCTAGCTTCTTCAAAACATGCAGCCCACTCAGCCTTTCGAATGTCAACATCATCATTTGAGGCTTGGGCTGTGTCTTCTGCTTTCTATGTTTCGTGCTCCATATTGTTCAACACCTCAATAGTATCGCTGACAAGGGATTCACCCAGATTGGGGACCACATTACCCTCATTGTCAGCGTACTGAGGGTACTCCTCGGCAGTGACATCTTCGATCTCTACATCATCAACATCGTTGAACTCTTCGTCACTAGTCGAATCGCATGTCGGAGCATCTTTTACTATTTCATCTGGATTTAGCTCGCAAAGCTCTGCGAGTTGCTCATTTGATAAGTCATGAATTATTTCCCCTTCTTTAGGGGTATAATTCACTAAACTCCTGACTATCCCTTGCAGATCAAGAATCATTGTTAGCTGAGACTTGACCTGCTGAAGGGGAGCAACGTCAAACTCATCTCTTTGGTAATTTTGATTTGTTTGATTTAAACATTTCACACATAAATCATTAGTAATTCATCAAACAGAAAAGCATTAAAGTAATATAAACATTAAGTACATTGTGTTCAATTACATGATTCAAATACAAAAGAAGATAAATACATAATCATCTAATCTTTACTTTTTTCTTGTATCAAGGTTTAATCACTTGTAGGGGCAGAGGTAGAGGCTAATTGATCTTGTTTGTTCTTAGTCCTGTTCTCTTGACCTGTAGCAGTGGCCGATGCAGGTGCATCCCCTCCTTTTGCTTCTTCATCATCGCCACTCTCTTCATCTTCATCCACATCATCATCATCACTATCATCACCATCTCCCTCTTTAATCTTCAGAGGCTCATCTTTAGATCCTTTAAGTTTGAGCATGATGGTCTTCTTAGCATTCTCCAACTCTTCAATTTTCTTAGCAGAAGTGACTCTATGCTCTTTGAGTTAGGCGATCTCGAGGCTCTGAGCAGCCATTTGCTGGGCCTGCTCCTTGATTAGCCGATCCTGCTCCGAGATCTGATGTGACTGCACAGCAGTAAGATCTGCAAGCTGTCGGATCTGTGCAGTCTTCTCTTCATCAGCAGCTAACAGTCGCATCACCATACGGTTTAGCACTGAAAGTTGGTCCTCTACCCCAAATTGAGGTAGATGAGATCCATATATATGTGCAGGATCAGATGAGGGTCCTGATTGGTGGCAAGTGGTGGTGGTGGTTGTGGTAAAGATAGGGTTGGGTCTGTGAGATATTGGAGGTGATGTAGGAGTGAAAGATATGGTGGTGGTTGGCATATTTACAGTGGTGGGAGGTATGGTAGTGGTAGTGGTAGCTGTGGTGGCTGTGGTGGCAAATGGTGTGGCCGTAGAAGTGGTAGGGATGGTGGTAGATGTAGTGGCTGTGGTGGGTACGAAGTTAGGTCTTCTTCTCTTCTTCTTCTGGCCGTGGGGCTGAGCCATCCGTTTCTTCCTTGATCCAGTCGAGGTGGATGCTCCCCCTAGAACAGGGCTAGTAGATTCAGGTGCATAGCTGGGATCTACAGTCGTCTCTCCCAAATCCCTGGGGCGTTCATCAACCGCCCGGAGTCCATACTCGGTGGGAACAACCTTGCTTCCCACGGTCCTCGTCAAGGGCTCCTCATCTGACTCTTCTTCCTCCTCACCAAGTATGAAGTCCTGGTGGAAGCCTGCAGACTCAGCTATGTCGCTTGTTGGGGCAGACACTGGGGGTATAACATCTAAAGCTGTGCCCCTCGTTGGAGCAGGCATATCATCCCCAACATCCCCACTATCATCATCGTCTGAATCATGCTCTGGGAGCGACAACCTCTCATCATCTGAATCGCTGTCATCATGACGCCATTTGCGTCTACCTTGCCACATATCGTTCATTTGCCAGATGGCCGATCAACCTTTTTACCTGGGGCTTTACCTGCTTGCCCCGATACACTCTCATGCGACCCAAAGTCGTGTCATCCATAACCTCTAGGGCAACCGCATCATGTTTCTCCTTGGGAAGTAATGGTAGCTTCTCGTTAAAGATCAGCTGCAGAAATCTGGGATAGATACAAAAACCCTCCTTCCCCTTGGCCTCCAGATTCTCCACCAGATACGAGAAGATCATGCTTGAGAAGCTGAAGGGGTGGTTCAGCACCAGTGCCACATAGGCATTCTGAATTTGGTCTGACAGGTATTTATACTAGGGACCTCTTGTTGAGCACACCTGAGTTGATGTCCCCAGCATATTCAATCCTGAGGAAGCAACCTCTGTCTGTAAATGGATGTAGTCTGGTGGGTTGATCAGTATCATCCCCAAAATCAAGTACTCTCTGGATGTCAGCTGCTATAATTTCAATGTCATGACCATGAATGGAGCTTCGTATGCTGGAAGGTTCATGTGAACAATCTACGGAGGCATTTTCCCAGAAAGCCTGATGTAACGACCTGTAAGGAGTACACTATGTGGATATGGCTTTATGTATCCGAGAGCGTCGAAGGAATGCAATAATCTCTGTAAACTCGGCTCCATTCCGAGTCGTATGGTCCAAATGAGCACATATATTGCGCTTTGGATTTATGGACCATCTATCAGCCATTGACCTGAAACACAAGACACAGAACCATTAGTAAGTCATACATTCAAAATTCAGTTCAAGGTGTATAGTTTAAATTCAATCTGATACATTCTTGCGAATGAATCATGCCACTGGAGTCAGTCGTTTGTTCTTTCGTGTGACTGTGCTCGTTGGGGTGAATGAGACATGCGACTGAGTTCAATTTGCTGACTGAGTCTACGATTGGTTCAGTCGGCCGACTGAACTCATTCGCATGGTTCATTCTGCCGATTGATCCAATCGCAAGATTCAATCATGCAATTGGAGTTCATCCGGACGACCAATCGCAAGACCCACTGTTCAAGTAATTTAACATGGTTTAATGGTCCATTAGACTCGCCATCTTGTCACTAATGACCTATTAAACTTAATTTTAACATTTTGCTTAGTTTATGTAGGTTATTAGGGCATTTTTCAATCCGGTTAATGTTTCATTCAAATAACACAAATTTGACTCAAGATCTTCTGATTTGTATAAGATTTAACTGCAATATACCTGTATACTTGTCAATCGAATGTCAGAAGATCAATAGCAATGTGAAAACACGATCTCTAGAAATTTTTGGCTGAGTAATGGGAAAGAAAGCGATTTGGGTGCAATTGGGAGTGATGAGTGAAACGCGATCGACTGAGGCCCTTTAAATACTGAACCTAATTTCAATCCGCTGACTGGCCGCATTCGCTCAGTTCTTTCGGGCGACTGAGGTTCAGTCGTGCGATTGGCCCAGTCAGTCGCTTTCAGTTGGCCGACTGAGTCTCAGTCGGTCGACTGACTCATTCGTGCCCTTTCATTCGCACCCTCAATTAACCGACTGAGTCTCAGTCGGTTGACTGACTCATTCACACCATGTCATTCGGTCGAAAGGATCATTCTTAAACGCCATTCGGGTGAATGACTAAATTTCATGTCCAGTCGTGCGAATGGGATCCATTCGCATGGTTGGTCCATATTCATGGTCCAATCATGCGAATAGGTCACACTTTGTAGATTTTCTGCCATTTGGAACATTTTAACTTTTTGAAATAGACATTATGAGTTTTGATCATCTCAGACATGATCATTTTTAACCAATTTAGTCACCTCAGACGTGACTGCTTTAAACTTGAAAATTCATGTGGTTATCTCAGACATGACCCATTCAGTGAGTTGATTCCTTATCGATTTTCATGATGTAGTTCGGCAAACAAATTAACTAAAACGACTTTCTAAAATTAGAAACTTAAACTAAAGACTAAAAATTAAGAATTTGTTTTGGCTTTTTGTGAGAGATAGAACCTAAGGTGGAAATCTACTGGATTTGGTTCCGGAATAGAAAGCTTCAACTTAGATTGACCACACCTGGACTAATTCAATTTTGTAATCATACAGGCACATCAAATCATTTGGGACTTGTTATCAAAATATTTTGATGCTCAATTCTTGGTGTTCATCCAGATTCATTAGCAACTTTAGGAAATCATGCTGGAACTCTTAGATTACCACATTGATTTGAACTTTCAAGAATTGCAGCCACAATGATTGTCAATATGTTTGTCCACTTAAATCCATACACAGATTTTTGACACAAACTGGTGATTGTTTTTGGTTTAGTTATTTCAACGAACATTTGTGGATCCCACACTTATATGGTAATCAACATTCCTCAGGAGCTTTTGAGCGGTCTACGGGTATTATTACAAGGAGAGACTATTCTTAGAGCTTTCAAAGAGAAGCCAGCCCTCAGGTCAGTGCCATCGCATAGCAGAGAGGCGACAAATAACACTGAATTCTAGAATATCTAGGTTGTGCTTATCCTCAGGTCAGTGCCATCGCACAACAGAGAGGCACACCACCTATCTCCTTGTTAGAGCAGCTTAATTTTATTTTGCACTAAATGCACCAACAACATACGTCATTGGCTTGATAGCATTTTTCTTTCATTTTTTTCGTGCTTTGCTCTATTTATGGTCATCCGCACACATTAGTGGCGTTAACATGCTCATTACCCCTTATTGGAATATTGTTGATTGCGTTAACCACTGATGAGATAGGAGCCCACAGTCAGTTGAACCACTTAGTTTGATCTTGAGATCACCCGTCAGGTCTAATCATCTATTGTTTTGAATCTACCGACATATCTATTGTGGTCTAGCAACCTCTAGGTCTACTCTCCTTGTGTTACCTTAAGAGTTACTAGTTTTTGTTGGGTTTGCAAGAACATAAAACGTAGTTTAACCAATTAAACTTTCAGAAAACGCAGCGGATGTTGAGGATTATAACATGTTTATAATCTGTAAATTTCGTGTTCTAAATGTGGTTTTAAGATGAAAAACAAAACCCAAAACAATAGGATCTTTAATATGTGAATGAACAAGCTATAAGCAAATGTAAAACAACATAAAATCACAGCTACATAGAGCTGTGATAACTACCTTTCAGCAGCAATATAATCGACCAAAATGGGCCTTTTGATGCTTCAAATCTTGGCCAAGGATCCAAGGAAGAAACCCTCAAGCTTGTATACCCCAAGCTCTTGCTAAACACCTTTCTTGTTAGGTAGAACACACCAAAAACACTTCTAAACACCCTTTTTTGCTGCCTGGCCGAATGGAAGAGAGAAGAAGAAGAAGTATTTTGCTTTTTATTGCATGTAATGTGAGAGGTGGAGAGTGTGGAGAGTTCAAGACAAGTTAATGTGTCTTGTTCCAAAGCAAGATGGTCAAAAGGGTATTAGGAGGGGGCGGCCGAAAATGGGTTTTAAAACCCTTTCCCTCTCAAAATTTATCACACATAAGTTGTCTTGTATACTAGACATACAACCACTAAATAAATTGTATGTACAAGTTATATATATATATATATATACATACTTATACAATAACCATTTAATTTATAAGTTGTAAATCCTCATTATTATTTGGTGTCATCTAACTAATTTAAATAACACTTCAAATAATATTATTGAACAAAATATCCTAATAAGTTGTTCCCTCTCACACGCAACTTATTTAGAAAACCCATTTTCTAAATTGTTGTAATATTTAATTGCATGATCATATCATGAACTAAATATTTAATTGGTGTCTGCTAAGCTTGTTATTGGGTATAACCCGACTTGGATCATAACGTACTAACCAATCAATATCCTAAGTGTCTTGGGCACACAGAATCCTACAACCTCCCACTTGCCCAAGATTCATAGAAGATTGATGCAAGCAGTAAATACCGCCTAACAACGGTTTACTACCCTAATACGCATGACTTATAGCCATTCAATAACATCATCCCTTTCAAGTACCCTACTTGAAATGATTTAGGTGAATCAATCATCTATCCTTTTGTTACAAATGTCATGTTAAATCCAAGAACACAGATGATCATACCTTGTTGATTTAACTTAATCACGCCTTAGACATCTAACTCTCAACGAATAAGAGGAACAAATTCCATCTTGACTACATACGTTTCTCACAAACACCTCATGTCATGCCTGAACATACCCTTATGCACTGTCCACTATTTTTGGACAGTGAAGAATAAGCTCAAGGTATAACACTTGGTGAATATCAAAACCCAATATGTATCTCAGGTCTGAGGATACCAAATGATATTCGCCTTTACTCAAATTTATTTATGATCAATCAAAAGATTCCATGTAGTGAAATTTGAGATGCGGGTTAGTCCAATATTTGTATCCCACAGATATCTATGAACCTTGGTGGCAATCCATTGCCCTATATTCATCCTTATGAATATCAACCAATCCAAGTTCATAATAATCTTATTTTCATACTTTTTCCCACAAGTATGTACGACTACGGACATTTAGAGTAAACATTTTACATGGATAAAACATGCTAAATTGGAACATTAATTGAAACATTATAACCAATAAATTTATTCAAATAATAATGAGTTCCATATATCCAAATACAAAATAGATCAAATCCAATCACTAGAATATCGAAGTCCCATGGCACAAGTATGACCTTCATGCTTTGCCTTTTCAAGGAGCTTCGTGAGAGGATCCGCAATGTTTTGATCCGTGTGAACTTTGCGAATACATATCTTTCCTTTTTCAACTTCATCTCGTATGTAGTTGAATCTCCGCTCAATATGCCTAGTCTTTTGATGAGCACGGGGTTCCTTGATTTGAGCAATCGCACCCTCGTTATCACAAAATATCTCTAGGGGGTCCTGAATGGAAGGGACAACCCCAAGATTGGCAATGAATTTCTTTAACCATGCAGCTTCTTGAGCTGCCAATGAGGCGGCTACGTATTCTGATTCTGTAGTTGATAGAGCCACCACATCCTGTTTGGAGCTTTTCCAAGAGACTGCTCCTCCATTCAGAATGAAAATATATCCCGATTGCGACCGAGAATCATCACGATCGGTTTGGAACTCGCATCCGTGTAACCCTTTACAACGAGTTCCTCATCACCAGATCCATAGATGAAGAACATGTCTCTTGTCCTCCTTAGGTACTTAAGTATGTTCTTAACAGCCATCCAATGACTGCTTCCAGGATTTTGCTGGTAACGGCTTGTCATGCTTAGGGCGCATGACACGTCTAGTCGAGTGCATATCATCGCATACATGATGGATCCAATAGCAGATGCGTATGGATTGCCTTCATTTTATCTTGCTCATCCTTTGAGCTAGGACATTGAGTCGTACTCAATATTGTTCCTCTTTGAATAGGTACGGTACCTTTCTTAGAGTTTTCCCTCTTGAACCTTTTCAAGATCTTATCAATGTACGCACTTTGATTCAAACCAATCAACCGCCTTGATCTATCCCTATAGATCTTTACTCCTAGAATATAGGCGGCTTCACCAAGATCCTTAATGGAAAACAACTTCCAAGCCAGGTTTTTACACCTTCCAAGTTGGAATGTCATTTCCAAATAGTAGTATGTCATCAACATACAATACTAGGAAGTTATTGTGCTCCCACTAGCCTTCTTATACACACAAGCCTCATCAGCGTTTTTGATGAAGCCAAATTTCTTTACTTCCTCATGAAGTGGTGATTCCAGCTTCTCGATGCTTGTTTCAATCCATAGATTGATTTCTTTAACTTGCATACTTTATTAGGATGCTTTGGATCGACAAACCTTCAGGCTGAACCATATAGACATCTTCCTCAAGATATCCATTTAGGAAAGCGGTTTTGACATCCATTTGCCAAATCTCATAATCATAATGAGCAGCTATGGCAAACAATATTCTTATAGACTTTAGCATCACAACAGGTGAGAAGGTTTCATCATAATCAACCCCTTGAGTTTGAGTGAAACCCTTTGCTACAAGTCTAGCTTTATAAGTATCCAAGTTTCCATGCATATCGGTTTTCTTCTTGAAAACCCTTTGCTTCCAACTACTTTTGAGTTAAGAGGTGGAACACCAAGTCCCATACTTGATTGTCATGCATGGATTGCATCTCAACGCTCATGGCTTCGAGCCATTTGTCACAATCCGAATTGGACACTACATCATGATATGTGGTTGGTTCATCTGAATCTACCACATAGCATCCATCCATGAAAAATCCGTATCTTTCAGGTGGATTACTAGTTCTACCACTTCTGCGAACGTCTTGTGTGTATTGATCAACCATTTGATCATCTTCAACATCCTCATGTTGAGTGCTAGTTACAACCAAACGTGCATCGGGTTGTGGTTCTTGATCCTCCTCAAGATCCACTGTTCTACTGCTTGTTCCTTCCATAAGGAACTTTGATTCTAAGAACTCACCCTTTCTGGCAACAAACACCTTTTGTTCCAGTGGGTCATAGAAATAATATCCCATAGAATCTCTAGGATATCCAACAAAGATGCACTTGGTGGATCTGACTTCTAACTTGTTTGGGTGGGAGTCTTAACATAAGCCTCACAACCCCAGACCCTTAAGTATGATAGAGATGGAACCCTTCCATGCCATATCTCAAAAGGTGTCCTTTCCACCTTTTTGGTTGGGGCCATATTTAGAATACGGGTCGCGGAGAGCAGAGCGAAACCCCAAAATGATAGAGGTAATGTGCTTCTAGCCATCATAGATCGAACCATATCCAATAAGGTTCGATTCCTCCTCTCAGACACACCATTATGTTGTGGTGTTCCAGGTGGAGTGAGTTGTGAGACAATCCCACAACTCCTAAGATGATCTTGAAAAACATCACTCAGGTATTCACCTCCTCTATCTGTACGAGAACTTTAATTGACTTGTTAAGTTGATTTTCTACTTCATTCTTGAAGATTTTGAACATTTCAAAAGCTTCATCTTTGTGCCTTAATAAGTACACATACCCATAGCGACTATAATCGTCGGTAAAGGTAATGAAGTATCTTTCACCATTCCTAGTCATTGGCTTAAAAGGACCACATACATCCGAATGTACGATTCCTAATAAATCTTTTGCCCTTTCATTAGTTCCACTAAAGGGTGCCTTAGTCATCTTTCCTTGTAAACAAGATTCACATACATCAAATGAATTATATTCATTTGTTTTTAAAAGACCATTCTTTTGAAGTGTTTGTATACGTTTCTTGTTTATATGACCAAGACGACAATGCCAAAGATAGGTATCACTCAAGTCCAACTTGAGTTTCTTGGTGTTAGTTTGGTACAATGAGCTATTTAGAGTATTTTCATGAGCCAATTCATAAATACCATTAATGGGAATGGCTTTAAAATAGAACATACCATTTAAAGAACATGAATATCATTTTCAATAAAAGATAATACATATCCAAATTGTTTTAACAGGGCTACAGAGATAATATTCCTAGTCAAACTAGGAGCATACAAAATTGTTCAAGATCACTTCCAAACCATTTGGAAGCTTCAAGATGTAGTCACCACGGGCTTCAACTTGAACTTTAGCCCCATTGCCCATGTAGAGGCTTGCATCCCCTTTCTTGAAGTCAATACTTCTTTTGAACCCCTGCAACAAATTGCAAATGTGAGTTCCACATCCGGTATCTAATACCCATGTTTAGAGATATCATGTTTAAATCAATATGGATCATGTAAATTGTACCTGAGGTCTGCCCGTATCCCTCTTTGCTTTCAACTCTTGGAGATGGACAGGACAATTCCTTGCCCAATGTCCAATCTCCCCACACTTGAAGCATGGTTCGTTAGTAGCAACCTTTTGCTTTTTCTGTTGTGGTTTGGGTGGCACCCTTGCCACCCCTTTCCCTTTTCCCAAGCTGGTCCCTTGCCCTTGCCAACTTTTGCCTTAGGTGCGGGACGAGGCCTTTTATTGTTCCCACCTTCATTGATGGTGAGAACGGGTAAAACCCTTTTACCCATGGCCGCCTCGGCAGTTTTGAGCATTGAGTGAAGCTCACCAATGCTTTTGTCCCAAGCATTCATGTTGTAGTTCAACACGAATGTCTCGAACCTCTTGGTAAGGCCATTCAGGATCAAATCCATGGCCAATTCCTTCGAGACGGGACAATTAAGCCTCTCGAGGCGGTCAATGTGACTTTTCATCTTAAGTACAAAAGATGAAACAGATTGTTGTTGTCCATACGACATGCATGGAGTGCTCGAACCGTTTCGAAGCGCTCAACCCTTGCTTGCTGTTGGAACGTTTCCTTCAGCTGGGTTATCATGTCGTAAGCTCCGTGGTGTTCATACTCCTTTTGGAGATCCGGAGTCATGCTTGCTAGCATGAGACAAGACACTTGGACGGAGTCCTCAGTGTACTTCAGCCAATCGTTGTAGGCCTCCGCATCATCCTCGCTAGGTTGATCAGGGATAGGGTCGTCTAAAACATACGATCTTCTCTCTTGCTTGAGAACGATTCTCAAGTTTTGATACCAGTCGATAAAGTTGTTATGATTTAGACGTTCCTTTTGGAGGATCGCTCGTAGAGATTGGTTGGACGCGGATGAGTTATAGGAATTATCATTATGTGAGGCCATCTACAAAATTTAACAAAGTTTTATTTTAGTATTTTCGATATAGCCAATTTTAATAATTAATGCCTTTAAAGGCCATTTTTCAATTAAATCTAGAACCCAACATTATATTCAAATTGTGGTTAGGTGACCTTTATCCCACGATTTAAATTAATAAGGTGGTCAACGATTGACGGTTGCAACCATTTGCAACTTCTAGATGTATGGGATCGACTTTTAAACATCATATGTAAAGTCGGCATGTTAATCCCATCAACACCATTTGGAAACCATATTTAGGTGATCCATTTAACACGGTTTGCAAATCAAGTTACCCTACTTGCACACACGTGTGAGTTTACCCACATAAGTGGTTAGGTGATCTTTATCCCACCAATGTGGTATCCCCACCTTAAATCATAAGTTCCCTCTAAATGGTTAGGTGACCTTTATCCCATTAAGAGTTTCCAAATGATTCAAGTGTTGTGCAAAAGGACGTGTTGAACTTGTTAGTCAAAAGTTTAGAGATTTCATAATTCTAGTTTAGAAAACTCTATGTACTTGTATTTGCATGCTTTCAAATACAAGGTACCATATGGTCCTTTGATTAAAACCAATTCTAATCTTTAAAACCATTAATCAAATTAATAACCTTTTATTACCATTTAGTGATTAAGAACCATCATTTTAATAACTTGTTAAGTTGTTAATTAGTTGTTAGGCATGTCAAATCAAACACTCAATCAAATAACAACATCCAAACAAGTCATAAGCATAAACAACCATAATGTGCATAACCTTAGCAACTATTGTGACCACACTTGTTTGCCATCACAAGTGTGGTCATTAGGTCTTTCCTAAGGGTTGAATACAACACAAAATAGGGGTCTTGTTGGACTCCCACTTGAACTTGCATCCATATGCTTCAAGTCCTTTTGTGTCTTCCATTGTGCTTCCATCCCGAGCATCTTCTTTTACAAAAAAATATATATCCTAATACATATTTCTAGTAAAAGGAAAAGCTCCTAATCTATTATTACATCCCAATGAATAAATAGACAAGTTACATTTTTAAACAAAGCACAAATGAATAATATTACAATCCCAAGAGAAAACAACCAAAACAAACATAGCAAGCATCCAAACAACACAAGGTCAAAGGCTAGGTTATGCACACTAACATACAATGATCATATCATCAAAACATATAGTGAAACCCCACTTAAAACCTTCAAATTTCAGCCAACATAAACTGAAATTTTTGGTTTTAAATATTGTCCAAACAATCAACATATCAACATACATATCTTTCAAGGTTTAATCACAAGCATGTGTAATGTAACCTTGAAAGTTGGGGATTCATCCAAACAAACATAGCAGCCCAAAAAACAGCCTATAACAAGTCTATAAACATCCTTAAAACCAATTTTAAAGGACAAAACAAGCAAGTCATCCACATAAACGGCTCTTGATGCCATTGTTGGGTTTGCAAGAACATAAAACGTAGTTTAACCATTTAAACTTTCAGAAAACGCAGCGGATGTTGAGGATTATAACATGTTTATAATCTGTAAATGTGGTTTTAAGATGAAAAACAAAACCAAAACAATAGGATCTTTAATATGTGAATGAACAAGCTATAAGCAAATGTAAAACAACATAAAATCACAGCTACATAGAGCTGTGATAACTACCTTTCAGCAGCAATATAATCGACCAAAATGGGCCTTTTGATGCTTCAAATCTTGGCCAAGGCTCCAAGGAAGAAACCCTCAAGCTTGTATACCCCAAGCTCTTTGCTAACACCTTTCTTGTTAGGTAGAACACACCCAAAAACACTTCTAAAAACCCCTTTTTTTGCTGCCTGGCCGAATGGAAGAGAGAAGAAGAAGAAGTATTTTTGCTTTCTATTGCATGTAATGTGAGAGGTGGAGAGAGTGGAGAGTTCAAGACAAGTTAATGTGTCTTGTTCCCAAGCAAGATTGTCAAAAGGGTATTAGGAGGGGCGGCCGAAAATGGTTTTAAAACCCTTTCCCTCTCAAAATTTTATCACACATTAAGTTGTCTTGTTAACTAGACATACACCACTAAATAAATTGTATGTACAAGTTATATATATATATACATACTTATACAATTAACCATTTAATTTATAAGTTGTAAATCCTCATTATTATTTGGTGTCATCTAACTAATTTAAATAACACTTCAAATAATATTATTGAACAATATCCTAATAAGTTGTTCCCTCTCACACGCAACTTATTTAGAAAACCCATTTTCTAAATTGTTGTTAATATTTAATTGCATGATCATATCATGAACTAAATATTTAATTGGTGTCTGCTAAGCTTGTTATTGGGTATAACCCGACTTGGATCATAACGTACTAACCACATCAATATCCTAAGTGTCTTGGGCACACAGAATCCTACAGTTTTGCTATCATCTTCCCTTTTATATTGCTTAGACTACACAGACTTATACTTTGACTTTTTGCACCTTTTCTAAATTAAAAGTTCAAATTTCCTTTTGATTTGTTCCTGTGTACTATCATATTCCCAAGGGTTTGAATCGGTATCACAAATACGATCTACCTTATATCAGCTTTCCACCCCTTCTACCGGGTTTATTTTTTTTATGTTGATTGCTGACTTATTCTGCCCCTAAAATACTAAAATCATAACTGGTTTCATTATTTTAGGATTTTAATAAATAGCAAAATAACATAAGTATAATTGTAAACAGACTCATTTAACCAAATAAACTCAAATAAAATGAAAACTAAATAAGCTACATCAGACTATACATGATCATCATCAGGAATAATCTCACTTTGCTTTTTAATGCTGTTGACCTCTAGCAAGTATTGAAAACGTGGTTTATCAAAAGCTTTAGTATAGAGGTCAACGTGTTAAAACAGTATTTTTTCACCACATCAGTTAAGTTCTTTTCAAAACAATCTCTTATAAAATGATATTAATACCGATATGTTTGGTCTTAGGATGTTGGACCGGATTTTTAGTTACTGCAATAGCAGCAGAGTTATCTACAAAAATAGGAGTAGAACAGAACGTTAAACCGCAATCCCGCATTTGCTGTTGAATCCAGATGATTTGTGAACAGCAACCTGCAGCAGCAACATATTCATCTTCACAGGTTGACAATGCAACCGATGTCTGCTTTTTACACTGCCACGTAATTAATCTTCTCCCAAAGAATTGACACCCTGCTGATGTAGACTTGTAGTTCATCTTGCAGCCTCCGTAATCCGAGTCACTATACGCCGTGAGCTCAAAGTCATCATCATGAGGATACCACAACCCAAGTGTGGGTGTACCCTTTAGATAGCAAAAAATCCTTTTGACCCCGATCAGATGATTGACCTTGGGTTTAGCCTGATATCTAGAACATAAACATGTCGCATACATGATATCAGGTCTTGAGGCAGTGAGATACATGAGGGATCCAATCATTCCTCGGTACATCATGGCATCTACAAGATCTCCATTTTCATCACGTGCTATATCGTGATTCGTAGCAAGTGGAGTCCAGCAGTAGAAGCATTCTCCATGTCAAAACGATTGAGAATGTCTCCTACATACTTGGCCTGATGTAGGAAGATCCCATTTGGTGTTTGATCCACCTGTAGCCCGAGAAAGAACTTCATCTCCCCCATAGCACTCATCCCAAACTCTTTCTTCATAACTGCTTCAAACTCTTTGCATAACTCTTCGTTCTTTGAACCGAAAATTATGTCATCAACATAGATTTGTACGAGCAGTAGGTCGCCATCTTTTTCTTTAATGAACAGCGTGCAGTCAATGACTCCCCTACGAAAGCCGTGTTTCACAAGGTGAGTCGAGAGTTTTTCATACCAAGCCCTTGGAGCTTGATGAAGCCCGTATAAAACCTTGTCGAGCTTGTAGACTCTATCCCGATGATAAGGATCTTCAAATCCCTCGGGTTGACTGACATACACTGTTTCTCTGATTTCCCCATGAAGAAATGCACTCTTCACATCTAATTGATAGACTTAAATTTTCATGTACGATGCATAGGCAAGGAAGATACGAATGGCTTCCATCCTTTCCACGGTGCAAACACCTCATTGTAATCAATTCCCTCAACTTGGCGAAAACCCTGAACCACCAGTCGAGCTTTGTTCCTGATAATGACCCCTTGGTCATCTTTCTTGCATTTTAAAACCCATTTGGTGCCAATGACCTTAGCACCTTTAGGTCTATCAACCAGAGTCCATACATCTAACTTCTTGAACTGAAGAAGTTCCTCTTGCATGGCACTCACCCACGCCTCATCATTTAGTGCGTCACTGACATATTTTGGCTCAAACTGTGAGACAAAACACCGATAAGCACCATCATGATATATCCCTTTTCCATAACTGAGGCATAATCAACTGAGTAAGATGATTTCGGGTTTGCACTCCCGATCTGACATCCCCAATGACATTGTTTAGGGGATGATAGACGTTTAGTCGTGATCCTGGAGTAGTAGGAACAGCTACCTCAGAGCCAAGATTATGAACATTTGGATCTGCATCTGAGGTGGTCGTAGTCTGAGGCTCTGAAGTCGAAGGTGCATCACTGATAGATGCTTGTGGGCTTTCAGGAACTGGAAGTTGTTCCTCCTGACTGTTCTGGTTATCTTTTTCAGCTTCATCTTCAGAGGAGGAGTCACTGTCATCAACTACTCCCCCTGACTGAGTAGATGATTCTCCCGGTGAGCTATATGTTGGTGGATTCAAGCTATCATACATCATTCGTGTAGCTAACTCTCGTCATCCGAGGGAGAGAGAGGATGTTGAACGACTTGAAGAATCCATCATAGTCGAAAAAGTAGGTGGGTCCTTTGCCAGTAGGTGGTGTGGTAAATCGCTGAACGTCAACATTACACCACACTTCTACTAGACCCGTTGAGTTGTTGTAAACTCGCTTGTTCGGTATGTTGTATCCTAGAAGTGTGCACGGTGCCCCAAATGGTTCGAGATACTCCAAGTTCGGTTTGCGTCTTTGTAGTAGCTCGTAACCTGTTTTACCGTGGCGCTTGACTATCAGGACTCGATTGAGTGTATAACAAGCATTCGCCACTCCCTCATTCCAGAATTGGATAGGCAGTTTTGAGTCTGCCAGCATAGTCCGTGCTGTCTCTATCAAGCTTCTGTTCTTTCTCTCAGCAACGCCATTCATCTGAGGTGTGTAGGCAGAAGTGAATTGATGCACAATTCCCTTTTCCTTGCAGTATGCCTCCATCCACTGGTTCTTGAATTCCATTCCATTGTCTGAGCGTACTTGTCTAACTTTCAGCTTGTAGAGAGATTCCAGTGTGGTTACCAACTCCTTGAATGATTCAAATGTTTCTGATTTGGATTTCAAAAACATTACCCAAGTGAACCTTGAGTAGTCATCGGTGACCACAAAACCGTACAAGTCGCCTGCAATGCTCTTTGTACTGACTGGACCAAACAGATCCATGTGAAGAAGTTCAAGAGGAAGTTCTATTGAATTAACTTTCTTTTCCATATGAGACTTCTTTGTCTGCTTGCCTTTCTTGCAAGCTACACAGAAATCAGGAAGCTGAAAGTTCTTAACATTAACTCCTCTCACCAGATCCTTCTGAATCAAGTGATTCATCTTCCTTTGACTAATGTGTCCCATTCTCCTATGCCAGGAGATGGAATCCTTTTCAGTAGCTTTAGATAGAAAACACTGAACCTCATGATCCATTGTAGAAGCTGTTGACAGATCCAAGACATAAAGATCTTTATATCTTGAAGCAGTCATCAAAACTTGGTCCTCTGGGATCACGTAGTCTTTCTTCAGTACGTAACACTTCTTGTTGTCGAAGATGACTTTAAATTCCTTATCACATATTTGAGAAACAAAGAGTAAGTTGTTTTGAAGTTGCTGGACGTAGTTCACCCTATCAAACTTAACTTTCTGATTTCCAACTTCTCCCTGACATGTGATATAGCCTCCCTTGTTTCCAGCAAGCGAAACATGCCCTCCTTTTATTTGCTTGACGTTTGATAAAAGGGCTATGTTTCCTGTCGTGTGCCTGGATGCTCCGCTATCTACTATCCACGTGTTAGTTTCAGCACTGTATTGAACAACCTGCACATACAAGGTAAAGCATTAGTTTAGGTTAGGAACCCAAGCCTTTACTGGCTTGGGTTTCCCAGAGGCATCACACATCAGAAATTCAACCCATTGACCCTTAGAAGGTGAGGGTAGCTCAGGTTCCTTCTTGTCATCATTATCAGACATAGAGATTGACTTCTCTTTCCATAAGCCAGATTTGTGCAATGACTGTTTGTGATAAACAGTCGACTGGCTAACGGGTTGAACCTTCTGTTCACTAGTTCTTCTAGGTGGAGTTAAAGAGCTCCTTTTAGAAGACCTAGGTTTTGAGTTCTGAAGTTCAATCTTCTTCCTAGGTGTCTGATAATAAGAACAATAGGAAGCAATGTGTCCACATTCTCCACAGTTGTAGCACGCTCTGCTATCAACTTTATGATAAAACTTTCTTTGTGGAGACGTGTGTGACACTCTAGTAACATCACTCACTTTAGGTTTTGACTATGGTTCTTTTGATGTTTTCACTAGTTTAACAAAATTAACTGATTTAACCTGTTTGTCATCCTTTTCTTTTTGGTTAATTGGTCTTTGACTTGAAGTATGTGAAAGATTATCCTTAAAAGCCCTTTTAGGTTCTGATTTGACTCTGTTTGACCCTGACTTTGAGTTAACCTTTTCAAATTCCTTTTCCAGATTAACACAAGGCAATTTACCCTTTGCCTTTGAAGTGGCCTCCTTTTGTTTGTTTCCAAAGTCAATAGATTAACATAAGGAATCTGGATCACTAACAAGAGGAGTAGACACTACATGATCCTTGATGGGATTACTATTTACTAGTCTAGTCTTAGTGTTCATTAAAGTCTCAGATGGTGGTGGAACCACTTTGTAACCCAATCCCTCCCCGTTGTTCCTGTCTCTCACTAAGTGTTGGACTATGTGTGAAGAACTAGTCCAACTATGCACTTTCTGTTTTAATGAATTTACTTCTACTTCTAGAACTTCTTTTTGCTTCTTAGTGTCTTCTAAGGAGTTTAGATAGTACCTAATGTCATTAGCTTGGTTAAATGCAACTACTTCGGTTTCCCTAAGTTGTTTAGTCAAAAGGTCTATCTTTTCTTTATAACTATGCTCATTTTGTTTTAGTACCCTATTAGCCTCAGTGCACAGTTGCAAATCTTTTACTAAGTTATCATTATGATCTAATAACCTAATAAATTTTTCATCTATGCTATTCCTAAAAGTATCACAATCAGAACAAGCATGATTATTAAACATTTGGTCAGTAGTACTTACCTGAGTTGATTCAGAAGAGTTAGCCATCAACGCAGCATCAGATGTCTCTGGTTCTGGTGATTCTGTCTTTTTTGTCTCTAACGTGGTAGTATCCTCTTTAGGCTGGTAACTGACCTCGGTTGCAGTTGCTTCTTCACTATGTGACATCGCTATCTCTCACTGCTAGATCTCCTTCACTAGCGGAATCACTGTCAATATCTTCTACACTTGTAATGTTTGATTCCCCTGGTGAGACAAACCTAAAGCTCCAATCCTGTCCTTCATCATCATGAGCAGTCAAGGCTTTTGGATCCCTGTTTGATGAAGTAGAACTGGTAGCTTGCTTGTCTTGACGAGTGAAGGACGAGAATGGGTTCCCGTTACCCGTCTTCTTATTAGGCTTGACACATTCTCTTTTGAAGTGCCCCTTCTCTCCACAGTTGAAGCAGGTCACTTTGCTCTTGTCAAAGCCGAATGTGGTGTCCTTAGTCGCTACTAAGTTCTGTGGTTTTGTTTTACAAACTTCTTTGCCCTCCAGACAGCACTGGCTAAAGCCCACATTATATCCATTCTCTCAAGCTCCATTCCGTCCACCTGCTGGTAGTCCTCGTCTACCAATGGCAGTTTCCAATCTTTCCAGCAACCAGTTCATCATAAGAATGAACCACTGCTGCCAAAAGATCCATGTGCTCTCGAGCTACTTCCACAGTCACATTACCAAGGTTCTCGGTCTTCAGTCTAGTAGCATTCGCTTCAGATCCAATGTATTGGGTACAAGAAGACCCTGACCTTTCCGAACCTGAAGGAGTGCATGTGTAGGACCCGATGAGCTAGACACAAATGCAGTCTGCAGAGGTGCTCCAGATGTCTTAGCTTGAGGCGTGGCATTGTATAAAGCTAGATTTTGAATGTACGTAGACTTCTGAGCTCTGTACTTCATTCTAAGTGATTCTTCTCGCAACTTAATAATGAAGTCATTAATATCCAGTTTTGCCAGCATTCCATTCTGTCTAAGATTAGACACGAATGAAACCCATTTTTTAGGCAATCCGTCTGCAAAATTAGTAACTTTCTCTTCCATGGTAGTAGCCACCCCATGTGTATGCAGTTCACTGATCAGATGGTAGAATCTATCTATAACATCGTCCAAACTCTCATTTCCCATTGATGAGAAGTTGTCGAATTCCTTCTTTAACTCCTTAGCCTTGATTGCGTTCAACGAGGCATTCCCGTCGTACCTCTTTTCTAGCTCATCCCATAGTTTCTTGGACTGCTTATTCTCTGTGTACTGGTGGAATATGTCTTTAGGGATAGACTGTGTAATCAATGCATAGACTCTCTTCTCTGCATTATAGTTGACTTTCTGCGCGTCTGTCATCCCTCCTAAGGTTAACTTTACACCATCGGCTCCCACCGGAGTACTATATCCAATCTCGATGGCTTCCCACAGATTCGGATCCACTCCATTGAGGTAGATCTCAAAACGTTGTTTCCAGTGGGGAAACTCATCTAACGTTAAAAGCTTTGGTGGTTTATTATGATTACCCACCTCACTCTCAAGTAACAGCAGGTTCTGGATCCTAGAGTCCTTCCCAGCAGTAAAGGCTGACATTTGATCTTCCATTGTGAATAACTTTAAGTCTAATAAACAATTTTCACTGGGGCGACTGAAGGGTGCGAATGGACTAGTCGTGCGTATGAACTCTACGACTGGTTCAATCGTGCGGCTGAACTAAGTGATTAGCTCAGTCGTGCGAATGAATCTGATGGGTAAGAACAGTACGACCGAACGGTTCAATCGTACGAATGGAGATACGACTATGTCCAATCGTGCGTCTGAGCAATGCGAATGAGGTCCAGTCATGCGAATGGCTCACTCGTGCGACTGAAGCTGCTGTTATGCGAAAATTTCTAGGTTAAACGTTTTAGCCGTAAAAATTTGAACTTTCGCAAGGTTTAATTGCCTAAGTCCGTAGAAACCAAACTTTGATGAGCAGGGAACGTCCAGATCACTTTTGACACAAAAAGATTGCGTTTTTAGTGCAAAACACAAACTTTTTTTATCAATCTTGATTGAATCACATGTAATGAAGAGCCAATGCTCTGATACCACTTGTTAGACGTGGTATTTGAACGAAATACCTGGAGATTAGCATGTATACCAGATCAAATAGTGCGGAATCCTATTTGATTGGCGATCCAATCAGTGAGAACACACGAAGAATCAATAAGAATTGAAACTAACGTTAGAAATCGATTGGAAATCGATCTAATGTGTTCTATGAACTTGGAGAACGAATTGGGAGGTTTCTGGATAGCTAGGGTACGTCTGGAATCGTAATTGATCGGGAGTCCTTATTTTTCACGAATTGAGTTGTATTTATAGGTTAGTATTATTCAATCGTGCGACTGAACCATTAGTATGGTTCAGTCGTGCGATTGAACCATGCGGTTGATTCATTCGCACGACTGGTGTTCAGTCGTGAGACTGAGCCAATCTTATGTTACAATCATACGACTGATCCAGTCTCCTGGTTTAGTCGTGCGACTGAGTCATTCGTATGAAGGTGTTCATGCTTATGGTCAATTCGCATGGGCCATTCGCATGATAACTCATTATTTTAAGTTTGAATGTATTAATTAGTAAACATTATATGTAAACATTCAACCAATCACTAACCTAATTAATTAATTTAATATCAACTTATTAATGAAATATTAATCATTACAAATCACAAACACCCAATATTATTTCATTAATCATATCAAATTACACCAGAATCAGATAACAAGATCTATTACATTTCATATCATGATCTAGGGACATACATGTATCAACATATAGGTATCATTAGAGCGATGGTTATAGGGAATTAGGATATTATAAATGGGATGACCTAGACTATAACTAAGTACCTCAGACATAAGTCCTCTCATGTATTTTATATACTTGGATTGGATTTTATGTGTCGTATATGCTTAAATATGATTTTGCGATTATACGTATTATGTAATTATTCTTATACCTTGATTTCAATCAATGCACAAATGATTATCAAATCATATTCTTGCAATAGCTAAGTCTGGAACACGTTCCCTCTAGACCATACGATTAATGTAGGTAGGATAGAAACTCTAGTCCCATGGAGGATCACGCACAACTATCGTAAGTTGATATCCTAGTTTATCTCTCAAGAAGGGTAAGGAAATCATGGCCAGTTAGGTCCTACATCAAGTAGAAAAGGAGAGAGGGGATTGAGAATGTGAATGCCTTTTACCTAAAGCTCGTGAAGATGATGCCATGCTGTAATGTACGTGATATGTATGCGAACGAGTATACAGTAAGAGAATAAGCACAAGTAACTACCAAACTATGTGTGGTTATAGACCTGTATGTATGTAACCTAGTTCCCTAAAACAAATAGCTCTGATACCAATCTATCACACCTTCAAAATCCATGTGTGGGGTTTACCGTGAGGCGAGTGAACAAACCAGGATCATAGTCACTAGTTACTCAAAACGACACTATATGCAACATTTAAACTATAACCAACAGCAAACTATAAAACTATGCCGAAGCATTTTGTAAGTAAGTCAAACCCAAAGTATGTAAAGTGTAACATCGACAAAACACACGCCAACCCAATATTTAAAAACTCATAAAAAGAAAAATAATGTCATGACATATTAAGAAGTATTATAATGTATGTTGAACCGTAATGTGCTCCTACTAGCAATTAGAGTTAAGGACCTAAGCATAGCATATTAAAAGAGTCAACACAATGGTTGGTGGGTTCAAGAGTTTGCTTTTAACATAATGAGTAATAATTGTAAAACATAAGAAGTGGATTGAAATATATTGCTAGTCTATTTTCATAAGTAAAAACCATAGTGATTTCACGATTGAAGCTGACTGTGTTTCGTTTGTTGCCTCCCGTCACGACTTACCAGGTCATGACAATGTTTGTGTTTAGGAAACAATTGCACCCGTTTGACCTCGAGTCACATAGGTGGGGCTCGTCAGACCTAGTAGTACTACATATAATTTCCCGCTAATTACAAATATTAACGATCCAAAAGTGTGATGGCTACCAAGGTATAACACACTCTGTTACATTACACACAACTTATAATAATAAAGTGTCTATAAATAAATATGCTATCTCCCCCAAAACAGAGTGTATAAAAAGTGAGCCATGAACTCACCTGATGCACAAACAAATAATAATAAAAGCTAAATATAGATAGAAAGACAACCCTTCAAAGGTACCTAGAACACGCAAGTACATAACTACGTGTACACAAAAGCTTCAATAAACACGTTGACCCAAAGTTTTGGAAAACAAGACTCATTTGACCTAGTTGATCCATTTGACCCGTTGGTGACATGTTAATTGAGATCTCTTTTAACCAAGTATAGTAACTTATCATACATAGTAATCATTCAAGTTATTCATGTATGTCACATCATCAACCTCTTGTTCAACCAAGATCATCATACTACCTTAGTTTATCATACAACCCATGGAACCTAAAGTAATGAACATGCTCCACACAATTATAATTAAATCAACTAGTAAATCATACATAGAGTTTAATCATGCATTACATGCCATGTGAAGCCACTCTCGACTTTACACCCTAAACCCTATCAATCCTACTAAGTAGGAGCCTCATATTCACACGTGTGTATGACCATCATAATCACATTATTCACAAGATTCCTACCAATCAATATATACAACATTGATTTATTATATTCCCAAACATGATTCCATATTCACTTAGCATAATCCATCATCATGTATAGTCAATAAGATACATTTCCTAAATGATCAATCAAGCATCCATACAACTCAATTAACACATGCCACCACATTAGACATCATTAACAAGCATTCTAACATGATCCTAACATCATAAACATACCCAAATCACCATATCAAAATATCTACATAAATAAAGTTTCCGTTTTGGAAAAGTAACACCCAAACTCATCTAATACCCAATTCACTCATGAATTCATCAACATGATAACTAATCAAGACGATATCTATCATTTAGACATGACCAACATCATCAAATCATCATAATTCACAAGCCTCATCTCCTAAAGTTTCTAGTTATAACAAGGTATGACAACCACTAGATTTTATGATTTTTCTTGCACAATCCATGTGAACTAACATCATAGAAATAAAAATAATATCATACAATCATCAAATCATGATTCCAAGAAAAAAATTTTCCACTTTAGGAAATGTATGAACTAGATGATAAAATCATGGATTTCTTGCATAATCATCATAACCAAACATTCATAAAACCTAACTAACAACATATCATCATCAAACAATCATCAATTCAACTTTCATTCATAATTTTCAGATTAGGGTTCATCAACAATCAAAAACTATGAAAAACTTGATAAATACTTACCTTTAGGGGTGTTTAAATGATGATTAGCACTTGAAAACAACTTGTAGCACTTGAAAACAACTTGTAGCACTTGAAACCAAATCAAATTCAAATGTTGATGCTTGTGTTTTGTCAAAATTGCAAGGTAGAGGTGTTAGGAGGGGTTCACAGCTGAATGGGGGGGCTTGGGGGCTAGGGTTTGGGTTTTGTCAAACTTTACATAATTAGGAATTACAATTTAAACCATATTTCACCTTTTCTAAAGTAATCCTTTTAACACTTTTTAATAATTTTAACTACAAAATACAAGTATTATTAGTGAACAATATAATCGTAAACTTTTTTCAACTAATGACAAAACTCATGAAATATATATAACACATAGTCACGTTATCAAGTAAATTCCCAAATAATATTTGAAATCCATAAATTTATGAATCATATAACTAGAAACTGTGAATCCTAGGATCGCGGACAAGAATTATCAATGTCGGTCGATGGACAAGTTAATGTTTGCGGAATCAACGTTGATTTGGTTTAATTGTTTTGCAATAACTTTGAATATCAATAAATGTTCAAGAACACATGTAGCAAAACACAATTAATGATTAATATCTATTTCATTAGAACATGTTAATGATTACAAGTATAATGAATGAATGATATCAAAGTGTGTTATGATGTGACGGCTGCTAGGGTTTGATTGAGAGACTTTGAAGTGATGGTTATAATTCTGAGTGATGGTTATAATTTTGATGCTGTTGTCGCTCAATCAATCGTCTAAAACAACCTCTTTGAATCGAAACCTAGGATCCATATATATAGACAATGATGTTTCTGTTATAGAAAACACCAGATCTCTTGGGATTTGATTTGTATCAGTTAAGGAATCATCGGATTACTTGGGATTCGCATAATTGCCTTGTTGACTTGTTGACTTATGACACTTGCATTATACAAGTGTTTGGACTCCATAGGAATAGTGTCTTCCATAGGTGTTTGTTCTTCCGTAGAAGAATTGTTCTTCCGCAGAAGTCTTGTTCTTCCGAAGCAATCTTGTTCTTCATTTCTGGTTGTTCATCCGCAGAGGACCTTCGGATGAATAGTTACTTGTAAGGAATATATCTACAGAAGAATAAAATGTTCATCCACAGATGTTTCTTACACTTGGTCAATTTCATAAGTTGACCGAGGATAATGTTTGTACCTGCAACCATACATAATTCAACACACACAAACATGGGTTAACCCATATATTTAATGCATACACAATAATGAATTACAAACACTCATTACAGATATTAGTTCAAGTACTAAGCCTATACATAATGAACTAGATCTACTGAAACTAGACCTAACAATACTCCCCCTTAGGCTTAGATACTTGCAATCAGTTTTTCAACACTGAAAGTTCCTTGACACTGGAAATGATCTTATTATAGAAGTAAGACACATCAGTCTTCTGATCATCATACTTGTAGTTGATCTTCATCTTGCTGAACTTCTTCAAAGTCTCAAAGCTTATTCCCAAGACATCTTCCTCTGTAGTAAGTGAGTCTAACACATTGTTGTTGTACATCACTTCTAACTCATCTTGCTCTAAAATTTTGAGTTCAGTGACTTCATCAAAAGTTGTTCCTTTTAGCAGTCCAGCATTGTATCTTCTTCTTTTGTAGGCTTTGGCATGTCATTTTTCAATCACTTGGATCATATGGACATGTAGGAACAAATCATTCTATGCTTTTTCATCAGCCAACTTGGGAAAGAATTTGTCATTGAGGTATGAGGTGTAGCTGGGATGAAGTAGTTTCATTTCCACAGGATCAAAGATCCTGATACGGTCAGCTTTCTTGTTTTCAGCATTTCTTAACAACACCAACTCCTTTGTTTTCTTAACATAGCCCCATTCAGTTATAGGGTATGTGAATTGAGTTCCTTCAATACATTTGATTGGTGCTGAAGTTCTACTTTTGTATCCAACCCTTTTCAAGAATTCATCATCTATAGATTCTTAGGCATTGGACTTGTATCTTTTAAGTCCTTTGATTCTCTTCTGATGCTCTGCATCTTCTCTTTTAGCTTCACTTACAACATCATCTTTAAACTTAGTCTTGAGCTTTCCCACTAGAGTTGAGAAGTCTCTTCCTCTAAGGTGAATTGGATAATTGCAGATGATCAGGCTTTGAAGATCTTTGATGTCATGCTCTGCTAAACTCACCACTGAAAATACATCATGGAAGTATTCAACTCTTCCAGATGTTCTTTTAACAATAGCACAATCCCAGTCTGGATCATATTTCCAGGCCATGATCATATTTTCTTCCACAGAACTGGTAGTCGTGAAGTGGTCTATTAGTTGCATCAGAGTGCATTTTTGTTTAGTTATCTTCCTCACTGTAGTGCCCAATGGCCATACTTTGCCGGGAATTACTTCTCTTGGCTCTCTGATTAGTTTGTCCTTCCCTTTGAGCTGATCTTTAGGTTCAACTATTTTAAGTTCAGCAGGAAGCTTACTTTGTTGCTCATAAGATGGATGAGGAGCTTTAGTTCTAAATTTTACACTAGTATCCACCTCAACTTTCATCACATGCTCCATCATCCTTCTGAGTTCTCCTGTTGACCTTCCCTTAAGCTCATGTGGCTTGTAGTTGTGGCCTTGTAACCAACAAGTCGTGTTATATCTACTCAGGTTAGCTGTGTCATAATGACCCAACTCTTTCTTTATCTTCTGTATGGATTGAAAGGTGCAAAAAGCTTCATAGTCATAATTTGGAATCATAAAGCTTGCAAGTTCAAACTCCTTCAATGTGTTCTTCATCTCAGACATATTCATCCTTTCAACAATGTCATATGGAAATCTATGGTTGATCAGGGTCATAAACATAGCAGATTCAGGTCTTTCTTCCATGATGTCTTTTGATGTAAGAAGAACATCAGTCTTTAATTCTTCTTGAGCTTTGTCAGGTCTATTTTCAATCAACTCTTTCCATTGAGCATCACTCATAGATTCATCACTAGCAGCTTGCTTTGATGTTAAATTTTCAGTAGGAGTGTGCTCAGAAGATGTATGTCTTGATCGTTTAGGAGAGTCTTCAACATTGATTACTTGAATCTTTGTTGGGCCCAAATACTTCCTCTTCCTTGAGCATTGAATGAGATGCTCAGAAGATTCAGCAGGTTTCTTTTGTTGGCTTGATTCAAGAGCACATAACTTTATTTTCAATTCATCAATCTCTACTTCTTTTATTCTCAACAGAGCTAATTGATGATAGAGAGTGTCATTGATTTGATCAATTTTCACTGTTAGCTTCTCATTTTCTACTCTCTCTCTCTTTACTTCTTCTTTGAGTTCAGAATCTTGTTGAAGAAGAGCATCAATCACTTCATTATTGCACATGACATCTTCTCTCAATCTTTTTATTCTAGCTTCTTGCTTCATCAACACTTCATCATTTCCTCTGATCACTCCCTTCAACTCCTGTATTATTTGCTTTCTTTTATTTGATTTTAGCACCAGCTTGTTGTACTCAGCAACCAGATAACTCTTGCTGACAAGGATATCAACATCACTTAGATCCGCTTTATTGTATGCTATTACATCAACATGTTTTGCTTCTTCTTCTCCTTCCTGATGCTGAGAAGCAGTCTCATCATCTTTAAATTCTTCTGGGTCTACACTTGCTGAGCTTGAACTGAGCTCAATGAGTTGATTTGCAAGTTCTTGATGAGGTTGTTGTTGTTGTTAATGACCAGACACTAGAGATACTTGTTCAGTTTTGTTTGAGATAACTAAGGATTCAGTCTTGGATGATGACAGTTTAACTGTACTTGTTTGTGAGACTAACTCTGTCTCCCTAGTGTAAAGACTGTTTGGTGAGTGAGGTTGGATAGGAGAGATTGGTTCTGTATTTTGGCTGGCTGGAGATTATGGTTGAGGTGATTGTTCTTGATTTGGTGATGGATGGTGGATGGGAGAGATTGGTTCAGTATTCTGGTTGGCTAGAGATTGTTGATGTATGGGTGATGTATGTGGTGAGAAAGTGTCTTGAACAGACTTGGTTGGAGAATTCTCTTGTTCATCTTTCCAAACAAGCTCTTCAGGGATATTTGCAGCAACATCAATCACATGTGCAAACATGTCCATATCACCTCCTCCATATTTCCCAGAAATTTTGTTTAGAACAGATCTGCCAAGGTGTGCTTGACTAAACACACCACCATCCATAGAAGTTCCAGGCAGATCAGCATTAATGATCAGTTGCAGGAACCTTGGAAACATGTACATCTTATCAGCCTTCTGCACTTTGATGTGATCACTTAAGCAGTTAAAGATGTACTTGGAATAATTGTAGGTTCTTCCCTCAAAAACACCAATAATCCCAAAGGAAATGTGCCTTGAGAATCTGTCAAGACCAGATTTTATGTATTCATCTTCGAACACATCAGGATGACCAGCTTCGACTTCTCCCAACTCAAGAACCCTTCTTATTGTCTGTTCATCGATTCTTAGTCCTCGATTCTTCACAGTAGCCACTATAGCTTCACTGTCTTCGTCTATGCGTGCAGAGTTCCAGAAATCTGTGATATGTGATTGATAAATTACAGGCTCTGCTGATAAGGCATAGAACAGCCTTGATCTTCTTAGATATCTGATAAGTTCTTGACACCCTTCTAAGACAGGATCATCAGGGTTTAAGAAGGCACACACATTATGTTCTTTCGCAAATCGGTTATCCATCTGTTCATAAGAAAAATACTTCATTAAAATCACATTATTGATATGAGAATGCAAATAGTTGTGAGATAAATGAGAATCAAATGGTTCATTCTTGAATATTACAACATGTTTTACCTTAATAATAGCGGATTAAGAACACAAATATGTGTTTGTTTAATGTTTTGATTTGGTGAAATTTGAATACTGAGAAAATGGGAAATGTTTGTGAGAGTGGGTTTTTCTAGGTCTGAAAAGTGAACTGAAAAATCGAATAATGAATTTGAGAGGTCAAACCACACTATTTATACTCTTAGACACATGAATTTGAGAAAGTGGGACCCTCAATGTATTCTTCCGCAGAACATCTACGGATCAATAACATCTGCTGACGAACATTTAAAATTAAATTACATCTGTTGATCTTTGTTCATCCGTAGTTTACCAATCTACTGATAAACATTTAAGATTTCCTCATTGTAGCTTCTTCTGATGCTTAATATAGCACTGTAGCTTCTGCTGATGCTTAAGATAGCACTGTAGCTTCGGTTGATGCTTAAGATAACACAATGCAGAGAAATATTGTTATTTGTATGGTCCAAGTCCATTGGTTAGAACCATTTATTGCTTTAGGACCTTGTAGGCTTTGTATACATGGCAATTTAGCACAAGAAAGCTTAAAATGATTTTGAGAAAATTTTCATGTATCCAGAAGCTAAGATGATGCTTAGTTTCCAATTCCTTCGAATTGATAATGAGATAGACAATGCTGCTAATTGAAAAACTTAACTTCATGTATTCTACTCCCCCTAAATTTGTGATTAATGGTTAATTTAAGCATTTATCAGAAATTTCTTTAAGAGGAATAACATGATTTGTAACTGTATGAAAGTGATCAGACATATATACACATATGATGGGATCATACTATAATACTAAGCCTCATCCTGATGAGTTATGTTGTTAAATTGATACCTTAACAAAGTTCTGATTGCAAGTATATTGTCCACTTAAATCCATACAAGAGCTCATGTATCAACTAGGCATACTGATTATCATGTTTTTATGTTGATTTAGAAATAACTATTATGGACTTCACATTCAATTTACAAAGATTTTGTCCTCCCTTAGCAAGTCAAATCATCATTTTTTTCACACTTAAGAACTATGTACTTTAAGTTATACGATCTATCTTGAGATGCATTTGACATCTCATTAATGCAATGATGTAAAAGCTCAAGATAATATACAATTGATCACATAGGATTCTTTTGAGAGCTTAGATATGATCATCATCAGGTCACCAGGTTTTTACTCGTGTAAAACGGAGGTGCCTTTAACCTAGGTCTTTGTTTACACAAAACAGTGGGATGATGAGGATCATGATCTGTTCATCGTTTGTAACTGAATTTTAGTACGGTGATCATATACCCAGGTCTTTGTTTACACAAAATAGAAGGAGTATGATTTGCAAAGATAGCTACTATAAAGTGTTGGTACATAGTGTGTTTAGATGAGTGAATTGGTCACATTAGAAAAAGACTCACCTTGTATTCTCAAAATGAAGTTTCCCACAAACAATCACTTTAGCATTATGTTTGGCATGCACTCATATTAGTTTCCACTCAAGATGAATCTACTCACATATGAAGAAACTTGCTGAGATTTATTGCTATTTATGAGTTCAGGAATAAACAAACTATAGTGTACTATCATTACCCATACATATGTCATGCTGAAGCATCAATACACATGGTATTTTAATTGTTTAGACTTGATTATTCTATGTTAATGATGCCCAGAGACTCTACCACAAAGTTATATCTGACCAAATCAAAGGCTTTAGTGAATAAATCAGCAAGCTGATTTGATGTATCCACTTTGACTAACTTAATCAAACCCTTTTCTGAGCAATCTCTCAAAAAATGATATCTTATTTCAATATGTTTTGTTTTACTATGTTGCACAGGATTAGCAGTTATAAACATAGCAGCAGAATTGTCTATATAAATTGAAGTTTGAAGGAAGTAATAACCAAGTCAAGTAATTAGTTTTGCAACCAAAGAACTTGAGAACATCCGTGAAGCAGCATGTACTCACCTCCTTCTGTGGATACAGAAACATTGGTTTGTTTCTTGCACTACCATGATACTAGCCTAGGTCCAATGATTTGACATCCACTGGTTGTTGATTTTCTGTTGCTGTTACATCCACCATAATCACTGTCTGAGTATGAGTAGAGTGTAAAGTCGCCATCCTTTGGATACCAGAGACCAAGTCCTAGTTTTCCTTTGAGGTATCTGAAAATTCTTTTAACCACATTGAGATGAGACTCCTTGGGATCAGATTGGTACCTAGCACATACACACACAACAAACATAATATCAGGTCTACTGGCAGTTAAATACATAAGTGAACTTATCATTGATCTATATGATTTTTGATCAATAGATTTTCCAGAAAGATCAGGAGCAATCTTATCAATTGTTGATGCTGGTGTTTTGCATGAGGATACTTCAGCAAGATTGTATTTCTTCAGAATTTGATGTATATATTTTTCTTGATTGATGAATATCCCATCTGATTTTTGATGAACTTGAAGGCCAAGAAAGAAG
The DNA here is from genome assembly GCA_025506515.1 of Flaveria trinervia. Classification (NCBI taxonomy): domain Eukaryota; kingdom Viridiplantae; phylum Streptophyta; class Magnoliopsida; order Asterales; family Asteraceae; genus Flaveria; species Flaveria trinervia. The sequence goes on from CM046457.1 coordinate 42,436,653, forward strand.
GTTAATTCACCCATTGAGCTCATCTGAAATTCAGATTTCATCAGCTCTTCAAAATTCACACACAATCTCTTATTAGTTAAACCAAATATAATGTCGTCCACATATATTTGAACTACTAGGAGATCTTGATCTTCTTGTTTGAGGAAGAGGGTTTGATCAATAGTTCCTCTTTTGTAGCCATGCTTGAGCAAGAAAGATGATAGTGTTTCATACCATTTTCTTGGTGCTTGATGAAGACCATACAGAGCTTTATCTAGTTTGTATACCCTATAGGGATAATGAGGATCTTCAAAACCAGGGGGTTGTGATAGATAAACTTCCTCATCAATCTTCCCATATAAGAATGCACACTTGACATCCATCTAATACACAATAAACTTCTTATATGATGCATAAGCTAGAAACACTCTTATGGCCTCAATTCTTGCAACTGGTGCAAAAACTTCATCATAGTCAATTCCTTCTTCTTTAGTGTATCCTTGTGCAATCAACCTTGCTTTGTTTCTTACAATAATCCCTCTATCATCCAGTTTGTTTTTGTATAGCCATCTTGTTCCAATAGGATGTTGACCTTCAGGTAAATCAACAAGAGACCATACTTTTTGCTTTCTGAACTGCTAAAGCTCTTCTTGCATAGCTTCAATCTAGCTATTGTCTTTTAAAGCAATAGTGATATTTGGAGGCACCACTTGAGAAAGAAAACAGCTGAAGATACAATGGTTGGTTGTACCACTTTGACTCCTTCTAGTTCTCTTTTTAGGATTTCCAATGATGTTGACAATTGGATGAGTCTTGTAGATTCTCATTGAAGGAGTTGATTCAACTGTTATAGATGATTTGAGGTTAGTCATTTCTAGTGACTCACACTAATTCATCTCAGCTTGTGAGTTTAAGAAATAATCAAAATGCTCCACATAAGAAGAATGGTCATGAGAGTCTCTTGTATGGGCTGCAGGGGTATCTCCAGTTTTGTTTTGCTTTTCCGTAGGAATTTCTCCGGAAAGATTTTGCTCTTCTGTAGGAACTTCTCCAGAAAAAGTTTGATCTTTCGTAGGAACTCTCCGGAAACAGTTTTCTCTTCGGTAGGAACTTCTCCGGAAACAGTTTGCTCTTCCGTAGGAACTTCTCCGGAAACAGTTTGCTCTTCCGTAGGAATTCCTCCGGAAGCATTTTGCTCTTCCGTAGAAGTTTGTGCGAATATTAAGTGAGGACATGAATCATTTCCAAGATTTGTTGCATTCACTTGAGAGCCTGGATCTATTGAAGGCACATCATTCACATCTCTAGGTGTAGCTTGTTTGTTTCCAAATGTAGTATCTGCATCTACTAAATAGTTTTCATCCGAGAATGGGGGTATCCTTGGAGGATCAGCAGATAAGGTTACTTCAGTCATAAGAGGTGGAACAAATGGATAACACACTTCATTAGATCCTGCATTGTTCAAATAGTCATAGTTAACTGATTTGGCTAAAGCATCTATGTCAAACAACCATGATGAACCTTTAACTGACTTTGTAAATACAGATTCATCAAAAGACACATTAGGAGTCTCTTCCATAATGCTATGTTGTGGAATATAAACCTTATATTATTTCAATGTTGATGAGTATCCAACAAAGAAACCATCATATGTATGGTTTTCAGATATCCAACAGTTACATGACATCCAAAGACTTTCAGATATCCTATGTATGGTTTTCTTTTAAATAAGAGCTCATAGGGAGTTTTGTTATGTTCTTTGACAATTAATATTCTGTTTTGAACATTGCATGCAGTATTCACAGCCTCTGCCCAAAAAGTGATGGGTAATTGTGAATCAGCTAGCATTGTTCTGGCAGCTTCAATGAGAGTTTTTTTTCTTCTTTCAGCTACTCCATTTTGTTGTGGAGTTCTTGATGTACTGAATTGTCTTGAAATACCTTTGCTCCTGTAAAAGGAATCCAGTTCAAAATTGACAAATTTAGTACCATTGTCACTCCTAAAATTTTTAACTTTTGAATCAAGTTGATTCTCAATCTTGATCACAAAGTCCATTAATGTTTTTGATGTTTCATTCTTTTGTTTTAAGAAAAAGACCCATGTGAATCTTGTGAAATCATCAACTATCAGCAAACAATATTGCCTTTTTCCAATGCTCATCACATTGATAGGACCAAACAGATCCATGTGAAGCAATTTGAGTGGTGTAGTATTTGAATTGATAATTTTGTGTTTATGTGACACTTTATGTTGTTTTCCTTTGTAACATGAAGAACAGTGAGTTGAGCAATGAAACTCTTTGTTTGGTAATCCAATGACTAGATCATTTTTCACCAATTTATTCATGTTCTTCATGTTGGAATGGACAAGCCTTCTATGCCATAATTGAGACAAATTTTCTGATAGTTTAGATATAAGGCATGTTTCATGTTTTGTGAGAGAAGTGTTGTTCATGTCCAAAACATATGTGTTTTCTTTTCTTACTGCTTTGAGGAGAATCCAATCTTCTGGAATAATAAATCCTGGCTTAAGAAAGTAACAGTTAGCATTATGAAACAATATGGTATAATTTTGATCACACATTTGAGACACACTAAGTAGATTATACTATAAATTTTTACAGTAATTTACTTTTTCAAATTTGAGCACACCATTTGTCATATGCCTAGAACAACCACTGTCAACATACCACTTGTTATCAGCTCTCCAATATTGTTTCTGCAATCAGAAATAAATCAGTTAGAAGTGACAACCCAAGTCTTAGTGATGTTGGGTTTGTCAACAGAGTCTAAACTATTTACTCCTTTATGACTTAATCCTGAAGATTTAGTATTAATTTCATATCTACTTAATTCATTTTGATTTGATGATGGTGAGGATGATTTTATTGAATCTGATGCATAAGCTTTGGAGTCTTCTTTCTTCATTGAATCTTCCTTCACCTTATCTTTCTTTGGTTGATATTTTGATTTAGAACATGAACCTACACTTTTGAAGGTTTCATCATCTTTTGCTTTTGATTGAGACACATGTGATCCCTTTTCAAAATGATCAAAGAAATTATCATTGATGAGTGACTTCTTCTCAGCCAAGTCCACCTTTTTGTGAGGTGTTTTGGATTGACTTGATGTTTTCTTCATAGATTTAGCTTCTTCTGAAGATTTTTGCTTTGGTTTTGCCTTTTGCTTTTGATCTACCTTCTTTTTCTTGAATCATCTAACTTTTAGCAGATTGAGAGTCTGATTCTGTCAAATCAGTTTTTGACTTCTTTTTGCTTTTGTTTTTGTTCCTTTTGTTAAAATAGCATTCCTGAGTGGAATGATTATTTTTGATGCAAATAGCACGAATTTGTTGAAGTAACACTCTAAAGTCGTATGATTGTTCATATTGCATATGGAACAATAACTGCTGAAGTAACTATCTTCTGTATTGTGATTAGTCATATCACACCACTTGCAATACATTTCTTCAGATTCCTCTTCATGCTATCTTTTTTTTCTTGTTTAGTTTGGGAGCTTTTGTTTCCTCCTTTGAAGAGCTTGAATTGTTCTTGTTGTTCCTAGGAATATCAGCAATTGAATCTTTCTTATCCTTTGATGACTTTTGTTGCTTCAAATCCAACATCTTTTGATTGTTAACAGATACTCTTTTTGATACCTCATCCATAGATTCGGCTTTCTTCTTCCTTAGAAGTTCTACGATTAGGTAGACTTTGCTTTCCGCAGTTCTTCTACTAAGAGTTTTCCTGTTGCTTAGTTGAAACTTGTTTCTTCTTACCTTTATCTGCATGAGATAAAAGTACTTCTTTAGTTAGTCCGCAACTATAAACTTCTTTTTGAAGATTCAGTTCTTGGAGTCCTTCATTGAGTTCAGCAATCCTCTTGCAGATATTTCTCTGCTTTGGAGGATATTGAAGCTTTGATTCCTAAAGCACTCTTAGAATACCAGTTTTAATGTGAACATTCTTACCAATGGTCCTTTTACCAACATCGGGTTCATTAGAATCATCCAGTCATCACAATTATCATAATTAAAGTCTGAATCATTTGATACAAAGATTCTGATTCAGAGGATTCAGTTTCACTCACCTCAGCTTTATTGTTAGTGTTGATTTGAGTTGATTCTTTTTCAAACTTGGTGCTAGGCATAAAATGATTTGACAGAGTATTGGTCATTGTTGTAGGTAAAGATGTATAATTATCATTTATAGGTGGTGGAACAACATTATAACCCAACCCAGACCTTTTCTTTGATTCAATATGAGAATTTAATAATTTCTCATATTGCTGAGATGATAATTGGAACTTCTGGAGTTTCACTTCAGTTGATGCATGATCAGCCATGGATTTTGTTAAGGAAGTGGGCAAATGCTCAACTTGGGCTTTTAGACAATAGTTTTCAGAAACAAATTTTTCTAAATCCTTTTGCAAAGAGTTAATTTTGATTTGATAAAATTTATGTTCTCTAACATGGGATTCATTCAAAATCATAGTTTCTTTTACTTTGTCAACCAACTATTGAGCATGGACTCTGTAACGTTCAACTTCCTTACACACGTGATGAACACAACCTTTCTTTTACCTCTCTTGCTATTGGTGGAACTGTTTGATCCATATGAGCCATCAATGCTTGATTCTCTTCCAAGACTTCCTTTTCATACACACTCCAGTCACACGTTCCATCTTGAAGTATGATCAGTCCTGACTCCTTTGAGTTACTAAGTCTAGTTGATTCATTGGTGGCCGGTGGGGATGCATTGATCAGTTGAGATTGTCTGTGCAGAAGTCTTTGAGAATTTGGTTGTTGATGAGGTGGAATCTGATGTTGGAACATTAATTTTATTCATAATAATCTGTCCAAATTCATAATAATCTTACCCTCATACTTGTTCCCGCAAGTATGAACGACTACGGACATTTAGAGTAAACAATTTACTCATGGATTAAACATGCTAAATTGGAACATTAATTGAAACATGATAACCAAATAATTTTATTCAAATAATAAAGAGTTCCACATATCCAAATACAAATTTATAGATCAAATCCAATCACTAGAATATCGAAGTCCCATGGCACAAGTATGACCTTCATGCTTTGCCTTTTCAAGGAGCTTCGTGAGAGGATCCGCAATGTTTTGATCCGTGTGAACTTTGCGAATACATATCCTTCCCTTTTCAACTTCATCTCATATGTAGTTGAATCTCCACTCAATGTGCCAAGTCTTTTGATGAGCATGAGGTTCCTTGATTTGATCAATCGCGCCCTCGTTATCACAAAAGATCTCTAGGGGGTCCTGAATGGAAGGGACAACCCCTAGATCGGCAATGAATTTCTTCAACCATGCAGCTTCTTGAGCTGCCAATGAGGCGGCGACGTATTCTAATTCTGTAGTTGATAGAGCCACCACATCGTATTTGGAGCTCTTCCAAGAGACCGCTCCTCCATTCAGAATGAAAATGTATCCTGATTGTGATCGTGAATCATCACGATCAGTTTGGAAACTCGCATTCGTGTAACCTTTTACAACTAGTTCCTCATCACCAGATCCATAGATTAGGAACATATCTTTTATCCTCCTTAGGTAGTTAAGTATGTTCTTAACAGCCATCCAATGACTGTTTCCAGGATTTTGCTGGTATCGGCTTGTCATACTTAAGGCGCATGACACGTCCGGCCGAGTGCATATCATTGCTGACAGGATCAGTGATGTCAAGTTTGATGGATTAGAGTGTAACACAGCGGAATAAGAACAGGAATTAGACAAATTATAGCAAGAATTTGATATTCGTATGCATTAAGAACAAATACGGTTGTAAAGAGAGAATAGATTTCTGTGAAAAGGAATGTTTCAATAATATCAAATGTTTCTGCTCAATCATTCACCGATTACAAATTAGGTTGACACTCCTTATATAGAGTGCAATCACTGCTGATATCACGGGATAGTGACATCTGGCAGATTTATTACAAAAATAACTAAAACTTAACAAATTACTGAAATGTTCACAACTACTGAGAACATATCAGAGTGCTAAGTATAAAACATAAAACTACTGATACGAAACTACTGAAACTACAACGACTAAAGAACAAGCTCTTCAGTCGTCTTACAAAACTACTGAAAGAAAAACATAAAACTACTGAAAGAGAACCGTCACAACTACTGAAGAAGACCTCTTCAGCTGTTGTGACAACATCTGATACTTCGTCTTCAGCACTTGTGTCTTCAGACTTTGTCTTCAGCACTTGTGTCTTCAGACTTTGTCTTCAGCACTTGTGTCTTCAGACTTTGTCTTCAGCACTTGTGTCTTCAGAATTTGTCTTCAGCACTTGTGTCTTCAGACTTTGTCTTCAGCACTTGTGTCTTCAGACTTTGTATTCAGCACTTGTGTCTTCAGACTTGTCTTCAGCACTTGTCTTCAGCTGTTGTGGACTTCAGCAGTTGTTGTGACGTCTGTGGGACTTAAGGTTTTTCTGATCCGGCTCATTGGTTCTTTTGGTCCAACAAACTCCCCCTGAACCAATGCAGCCAAAACCTTAACTTTATTGAGGTCCCACTTATTGTTGCCGATAAGATTGGTCTTTTTCCTTCTTGATCAGCTAAGAAGATGACCCAATTAAGCACTGGCCTGGGAATAGATTTCTGAAATTTGGTTGGCATAGTATGGATAAGAGCCCTGACTTTGAGGAACTGGACACAGGGCTGTGGTCCTATGACAGGATCAGGGATCTCAAGTTTGATGGATTAGAGTGTAACGCAGCGGAATAAGAACAAGAATTAGACAAATTATAGCAAGAATTTGATATTCGTATGCATTATGAACAAATACGATTGTAAAGAGAGAATATATTTCTGTGAAAAGGAATGTTTCAATAATATCAAATGTTTCTGCTCAATCATTCACAATTACAATAAGGTTGACACTCCTTATATAGAGTGCAATCACTGCTGATATCACGGGATAGTGACATCTGGCAGATTTGTTACAAAAATAACTAAAACTTAACAAACTACTGAAATGTTCACAACTACTGAGAAGATATCAGATTGCTAAGTATAAAACATAAAACTACTGATACGAAACTACTGAAACTACAACGACTGAAGAACAAGCTCTTCAGTCGTTTTACAAAACTACAGAAAGGAAAACATAAAACTACTGAAAGAAAACCGTCACAACTGCTGAAGAAGACCTCTTCAGCTGTTGTGACAACGACTGATACTTGGTCTTCAGTACTTGTCTTGAGACTTTGTCTTCAGCACTTGTGTCTTCAGACTTTGTCTTCAGCACTTGTGTCTTCAGACTTTGTCTTCAGCACTTGTCTTCAGACTTTGTCTTCAGCACTTGTGTCTTCAGACTTTGTCTTGAGCACTTGTCTTCAGACTTTGTGTTCAGCACTTGTGTCTTCAGACTTTGTCTTTAGACTTTGTCTTCAGACTTTGTCTTCAGCTATTGTGGACTTCAGCAGTTGTTGTGACGTCTGTAGGACTTAAGGTTTTTCTGATCCGGCTCATTTGTTCTTTTGGTCCAACAACTCCCCCTGAACCAATGCAGCCAAAACTTTAACTTTATTGAGGTCCCACTTATTGTTGGCAATAAGATTGGTCTTTTTCCTTCTTGATTAGCTAAGAAGATGACCCAATTAAGCACTGGCCTAGGAATAGATTTCTGAAATTTGGTTGGCATAGTATGGATAGGAGCCCTGACTTTGGGGAACTGGACATAGGGCTGTGGTCCTATGACAGGATCAGGGATCTCAAGTTTGATGGATTAGAGTGTAACACAGCGGAATAAGAACAAGAATTAGACAAATTATAGCAAGAATTTGATATTCGTATGCATTATGAACAAATACGGTTGTAAAGAGAGAATATATTTCTGTGAAAAGGAATGTTTCAATAATATCAAATGTTTCTGCTCAATCATTCACAATTACAATAAGTTGACACTCCTTATATAGAGTGCAATCCCTGCTGATATCACGGGATAGTGACATCTGGCAGATTTGTTACAAAAATAACTAAAACTTAACAAACTAATGAAATGTTCACAACTACTGAGAACATATCAGAGTGCTAAGTATAAAACATAAAACTACTGATACGAAACTACTGAAACTACAACGACTGAAAAACAAGCTCTTCAGTCATTTTCCAAAACTACAGAAAGGAAAACATAAAACTACTGAAAGAAAACTGTCACAACTACTGAAGAAGACCTCTTCAGCTGTTGTGACAACGACTGATACTTGGTCTTCAGTACTTGTCTTCATACTTTGTCTTCAGCACTTGTGTCTTCAGACTTTGTCTTCAGCACTTGTGTCTTCAGACTTTGTCTTCAGCACTTGTCTTCAGACTTTGTCTTCAACACTTGTCTTCAGACTTTGTCTTCAGCACTTGTGTCTTCAGACTTTGTCTTTAGCACTTGTCTTCAGACTTTGTCTTCAGCACTTGTGTCTTCAGACTTTGTCTTCAGACTATTTCTTCAGCTGTTGTGGACTTCAGCAGTTGTTGTGACATCTGTAGGACTTAAGGTTTTTCTGATCCGGCTCATTGGTTCTTTTGATCCAACAAACTCCCCCTGAACCAATGCAGCCAAAACCTTAACTTTATTGAGGTCCCACTTATTGTTGGCAATAAGATTGGTCTTTTTCCTTCTTGATCAGCTAAGAAGATGACCCAATTAAGCACTGGCCTGGGAATAGATTTCTGAAATTTGGTTGGCATAGTATGGATAGGAGCCCTGACTTCGGGGAACTGGACACAGGGCTGTGGTCCTATCCATGAAATTTACTTCCGATGTATAAGCCTGTAGGATTCTCTGGTGTATGCTCTGAGAAACATAATTTGTTCTTCCATGGTAAGATTTTCAGCTCCACCATCAAACAATCCTTCACGCCCATACAGCTCTGAAATGTACTTAGCCTGTTTGCCATTTTTGAGCTCAACTGTTGTGATCTGTCTGTATGCAAACTCATCTGGCTGAGTCCCTTCAAGTAACAGACTGAGCTCATTTTGTTTGAAGTTCTCAAGCCTCTTGTAGACTAACCCCTTTTTAATTACTCTGTTCTCTAACATCTTTTGGGGTGGCTGTTTAGTTTCATAGGCCTTCTTGAAATCTTCTACAAGTTCCCAGGGTGATACTACAAGGACCACTGCAATCTCTTCATCTACGATCCTTTTTACTTGGCCCTTGTATCTCGAAGGAATGTCTTTCTTCACAATTCTGTGAGCCACCCTAGGATCAGGCCATATTCTCACCTTTTCCTTTTGATATTGAAATGTGTTAGCAAGGGTGTACAATCTCAGAGCTTCCTTCTTCATACTGATTATTGATGAAGAAGCAGCATAAGTTTTGTCTATGCTTTTCAGCATCTCATCATCATGAAGCTTTTGCTATTGTTCTTCTTCTATCTTTACTCTCACAGCTTCCATCTGTGAGGTGGGAGTGATGGGCATAGGTTTAGCCTTAGGCAATGTTAGGACTGCAGAAAGAGGCAGCCTATCTTCTTCCTCATGATCCTCTTCTTCTTCTTCTTCTAGCCTCAACACCCTTCTCTTCTTCTTCTTGGGTGCATCATTGGCTGTTGTTTTTTAGGGTAAAGGAGTTGGTTTAGAGGGTTGTGGTAGTGGTGATTTTGAAGTGGGAGGTTTTGCAGGTTGTTCTAGCATTCTTGTAGTGAGTGAGGTTTTTGAGTGTTTTGCTAGTTCCTTTCTGTTCCCAGCACCTGCCTCATTTAGTGCTTCAATCACCAATCCCTTAGTGTATGCTTCAGACGAACAGATCTTGGTGGTTATTGCCAAGATATTGTCCCTGGTCCATGACTTAATCTCGATCAATGATCTCCCAAGGTACTTTGCAATGAATCTGATCATGATCTCTAGTCTTTCTCTTTCTAATGCATCATAACTTGCCCATCTTGAGTTAATTTCTTCAACTTCAAGTCTCCTAATCTCTGAGTCAAGCTGTGTAGTATCGAACCCCTGTCTATACAGTTGATCAATAATGGAGTCCATTGATTTACTGTGTGTAGCATCTGCCATTTTCATCATTTCATCGAGTTCGAGTTCTTTTTCTTTTCCTTCAACCTTCCTCTTCTTATATGTGACATGAAAGTCTTTGTGACTTTCACCCACTTGATCAATGTTAGCTCCCTTCACAAACTCCTTTTCCTTCTCAGTCTCCTTTTCTTTCTTCCCCTCTATGCTCTTCCTCTTTGCTTTCACTGACTGACTCTCCCCCTTTTTGGTTGCATTGGTTGCAAGGGTTTGAGTAGCAGAAAGCCTTGTGCTCACAATCTCCTCCACCAGGGGTTGTATGATTGAGGGAAGCCTCTCATCCATGGTTTTGATCACAATGTCTGTGATCATTGGGGTTATGAGAGGTAGGGATTGCTGAAAGATAGCAGCTGTTTGCTCAGAGGGGTTCTGTCCCTGAGAAGCAGTGCCAGAAATAGAAGCTGGTGGCTCGGAAGTTTTGAGTGGCTAAGTGTGTGGGAGACCTTCAGGTGAAGGTGCCATCTGTGGGTTTATGTTGGTGGCAGATGGACTTGCTGTTTGAGAGAATTGGTCAAGTAGTCTTTGTAGTTTACTGACTTCTTCCTCAAGAATTGTGTTCTGGGCCAGAGCATCGTAAAAGAAGCCCAGGTCATCATCAGCAGATGCTGAATCACCTGACCTCCTGCTTGTAGCATGATGTACATGCACTGGGTGTAGACCAGTTCTAGCATGTGCCCCTTTTTCTTGGAACTGGGGACTTCCAGCCTTAGGACGATGTCCTTCATCAGCTGTTGCCTCTGGTGAGGTCTTAGCTATGTTACTAGCCTCAGTCTGATCATGTGCTAATTCAGAAGAGGTGGCAGCCTCACCAGATGTTCTGATCTCCATATTCACACCAGGAGATAGAACAGTTAAACCTCGTGCTGTGGCTATCAGAAGCATGTTGATCCTCTTCCTCAATTGATGTGGTTTTCCCTTTGTTGGTGTTTGTTGGGGAGGAGGAGAGGCATGCAGCTGAGTCAGCACGTTTGCAATAATGAGAGTAGGACTTTGTGGGGCGGTTGCAGTGGGAGATGGGGTAAATGCAGTATGCACCTGGGGAGAATGGTGCTCTTCAATGGCAATCTCCTCAAATGAGGAAGATCCCAGATTAGTGGGTACCCCTTCTTTGGTTGTTGCAGGCTCCTTTTGAGAGGAATCCCGAGCGGCTGTAGCTGGTGAAGTCCTTGTATCCACTAGGGGGTTATAGCCAGTGGATATAGCCTGCGTTTGTGTTGCAGGGGCATCCTCAGGGGACTCATTTCCCTGAGTAGCCTTTTTTGTCTTCTTTTAGTGGGTTTGGTGGGGACTTTGGATTTGGAGGTGGTGGCTGTGGGTTCCAGCTGCGTGGGTTTGCGCAGCTTGGCAGCCATTTTTAGTGATTGGTCAGAGTTGTGCCCGGAGTATACTTCAGGCAATACAGCCGTAGCAGGGACTCCCAGGCCAACAAGTCCCTCAGCTTGAAGCTGGTTTTCAATTATGGCCATTATGAACCGAGGATATAATATCCAACGGTTAGCAAGTTGTTTTTGGGCCATATCCTTGAGCTCTAAAAATAGTATTTCAGAATAATTTAAAGGTTGTTGCTCGAGGATGGAGTACATTACATGTTGCCACCTTATGGACATTTGATCCTATGATGAAGTCTTGGGGGCAAGGCAGACATTTACCAGGTGAAAGATGAGACGTTCGGCATCCTGGAAATGTTTCTTCAATATGGTAGATGCACTCAGGTTACCCTGTATCCATGCTGGGCAAATGATTAATCGATTGTGCCCTTTGGATAACCAGTTGGGAAAGTGCATCATCCAGATTGAGGGTTTGGCGAAGAATGTCTGGAGTAATGACCACTTTTTGATGATGGACAAACGATTGAAGAGACTCTGTGTCATTCTCCTTAGAGACAAGAGTGACGTTTGTCCAGAATTGGTTAAGAGATTTGGCATATATGGTGGGATTTAACAGAAAAGCCGTTTTGTAAGGTGACTGAACCATTAAATCAATGGCCTTGTGAAACTTGTCCAGTATGGCGATTTTGTGAGATGTGCGACACAGTTGTGTCGAGGTTTTAGTTGCATGGTCGCCTTTGATGAAGAGAGGTTACAGAGTTTTTGAACGTTAGGTTTTAGAAGAGAAGAAAGTAAAAACTCTAAAGGTGGGATAAGGTATTTAAAGGGTAGGGTTAGAAAACGACTGAAGGTTTTGGTGTTAGTCATCAGTTGTTGAAACTACTGATGACGTGGTATTAACTTTCAGAGGTTTGGAATGACTGACCGCATTGGTGTGATCAGCAGTTGTTATAAAACAACTGAAGACTTGGTTTTAACCGTCAGACGTTGAAACAGCTGAAGTCTCTGATTTAGTCATCAGTAGTTATAAAACTACTCAAGATTTAGTCATCAGTAGTTATAAAACTACTGAAGACAGTTTTGACTTCAGGTGATGAAACAACTAAGGACTTGGTATTAGTCATCAGTAGTTGGGAAACTACTGAAGACTTTGGTTTTGCCATCAGTTTTTGTAAATAACTGAAGACTTGGTGTTAGTCATCAGTAGTTGTGAAACTACTCAAGACATGGTTTTGCTTCAGTTGTTTAGAAAGAAACAGTAGTTGGGAAACTACTGAAGACAAAAAAAGCTCATCAGTAGTTGTCGTCAATTCATTGCTTTTCAGTTGTTTCATACTGTTCTCAACACGTACTCATCAGACGTTTTCATCTGTTTTCAGATGTTTCATAGGACATCAGTACGTATTTGTATTTCTGACAACAGTAGTTGTAGCTACATCAGCTGTTGTAACTACATCAACTGTTTTAACAAATAAAGTACTTAAGTACTGAGAAGTTAAGCTCTAGTACTTAAAGAAAACTTCCAGAGTGAAAATAACTTCAGTACTTATATATATGACAATAATAAACTAATAATCATCAGTACTTGTGAGCTGAGATCATCAGTAGTTGTCACTTATTCTAGCTGCAGCATACCAAGCCTTAACACTAGGTTTTGAAAGTTGTGCTATCCAAGGGCTTAGTGAAAATGTCTGCAAGCTCATCAGCACTAGGAACAAATTTTGGATCAATCAGACCTTTTTCAAAACAATATCTAATAAAATGGTGTCTGATTTCAATATGTTTAGTCCTAGAGTGCTGGACAGGATTCTTGACAATACAAAGAGCTGAAGAGCTGCCCATTAACAATGGGGTCTTAGTCTCTGTTATGCCATAATCCAATAATTGGTTTTGAAGCCAGAGTACCTAAGATGTACAACTTGCAGCAGCAATGTACTCTGATTCAGCAGTTGATGTAGCAACTGAGGCCTGCTTCTTACTCTGCCAAGAAATCAAGCAGTTGCCTAAGAATTGGCATCCTCCAGAAGTGGACTTTCTTGTCAACTTACACCCTGCATAGTCACTGTCAGAAGAAAAAACTAATTTACCAGAATGTCTAGTAGAATACCATAAACCTAGAGATGGAGTGCCTTGCAAATATCTAAAGATCCTCTTGACTACATTCAAATGAGACTCCTTAGGTGCAGCCTGAAATCTAGCACAAACACATGTAGCAAACATAATATCTGGTCTAGAAGCTGTTAAGTACATCAAGGACCCAATCATACATCTGTAAAGTGTTTCATCAACCACTTTACCTTTCTGATCTGTATCCAGTTGTGCGGTGTTGCACATGGGAGTAGAACAGGGCTTACACTTTTGTAAATCAAACTTTTCCAAAAGATCTTTTGTGTATTTGGACTGATGAATGAAAATTCCTTCAGCCTTTTGTTTGATTTACAAACCCAGAAAGAACTGTATTCTCCCATGGCACTCATTTCAAACTTCTGTTTCATCAACTTGTAAAGGCATCACACAACTGTGGATCAGAGGATGCAAAAATAATATCATCTACATAAATTTGAACAAGTAGATTATGCTGCCCAGCTTTCTTAATGAATAAAGTCTTATCTATGGAGCCTCTAGTGAAATTATTTTCGAGAAGAAGTTTGATAATGTCTCATACCAGGCTCTAGGAGCTTGTTTCAACCCATAGAGAGCCTTATCAAGCTTATACACCCAATTAGGATGTTTATTGTCCTCAAAACCTGGTGGTTGACATACATAAACCTCTTCTTTAATTTTCCCATACAAAAATGCACTTTTGACATCCATTTAAAACTTAAGGTTATGATAAGCAGCATAAGGTAAAAACAATCGAATTGCTTCCAGTCTGGCTACAGGGGCAAAGGTTTCATTATAATCAATACCTTCTTCTTGTGAAAACCCCTGTACAACCAGTCTGGCCTTGTTCTTAACAATAAGCCCATTTTCATCAGTTTTGTTCCTAAACACCCATTTAGTGCCTATTGCACACTTACCTGGAGGTAGAGGAACTAGTTCCCACACTTGCTGTTTCTTTAACTGAAGAAGCTCAAGCTGCATGGCTTCAACCCATCCATTGTCCCTTAAAGCAATGTGATAGTTCTTTGGCTCTTGCTGACTAATGATGAGAGCATAGAAGCAGAAATTAGACAATTGACTTCTTGTTGAAACGCCAGCATTGATATCACCAATGATTGGAGACATAGGGTGATTCTTCAGATCTTGGTACACAATATCTGTGCAAGTGTTTGTAGCAGGCTCAGCAGCAACAGATGATGATGGTGAAGCATTTCCTTGAAACCAATCAGTATATGGTAATTCAAAGGAAGTTGAAGTTGTCGAAATCTCATCAGCATTTGTTGTGGATTGTGCTACTGAAGCTACAGGAACATCAGGTCTAGCTGAATCAGGCAGTTGATCACTAAACTTGAAAAGGTGATTACTGATATCATCATCATCATCAGTAACACCAGATGGATGACTAGCTACAGAAGATGATGGATTCATATGATCTGCACAACAGGTGGTTGATAAGGAACATATTGCAGAATGTCGAGATCAAACAATTCCACAAGGTTTTGTGGAATTGTCCTTAGGGGATTCATTGAACTTCACATGCAAGGTTTATTCAACTATCTTTGTCAGACAGTTGAATACTCTATAAGCCTTACAAGTGGATGAATACCCAACAAAATACCCTGCATCCACCTTAGAATCAAACTTTTGGAGTTGATCCTTTGTGTTGAGAATGTAACAGGGACACCTAAATGCTCTAAAGAATGAAATCAAAGGGGCTAAATGATGTAAAACTTCATAAGGAGTTTTCATCAACCTCTGATTTACTAGGGCTCTATTCTGTACATAGCGGGCTGTATTGACAGCTTTAGCCCAAAAGGTCAGTGGCAGACCAGAATCAGCCAACATGGACCTTGCAGCTTCAATGAGGGTCCTGTTCTTTCTCTCCACTACTCCATTTTGCTCTGGAGTCCTTGGGATGCTATACTGCCTCTTGATTCCCTTTGACAAGTAAAACTCATCAAGAGTGTGGTTTCTGAATTCAGTACCATTGTCATTCCTCACACACTTAACTGGTAGGGAATACTGCTTCGCAACATGTAACACAAAGTTCATAATGGACCGAGCAGCCTCATCCTTTGAATGTGAGAAGAAGGTCCATACATATCTAGAGTAATCATCCACAATTACCAGACAGTATTTCTTCTTTACCATACTCATTACCTTCACAGGACCAAAAAGATCCATGTGCTGTAGTTGTAAGCAGGCATTAGACTTGGATTCTTCAATGGTTGGGAATGAAACTTTATGTTGTTTCGCTTTTAAGCATGCAGTGCAGATTTCATCACAATTAACTCCTTTATTGGAAGACCTCTCACTAAACTCTTGTGGATCAGCTGATTCATATTTTTGAGATTAACATGACCCAGCCTTCTATGCCACAGTTTAGATTCTTGGACAGAGCCTTGGAGAACAAGCATGGATGGCCTCTTAACTCAATTTTCTTTGACAGATCCAAGGCATATACTCTTCGTATCCTGTTAGCCTTCAGGAGAGTATTATCATCCAGTACTTTGTCAATCAGGCTCAGAACCTTGGAAGAAAAAATCCTATAGTTCTGGCTTGTGAAAAGAGCAACATGTCCTTTGTCACACATCTGACTGACACTCACATATTGTATTTGAGATTCTCCACATGGTTGACATCATCAAATCTAATATCTCCATTAGACACAAATCCTTTCCAATGATGTAACCTTTAGCATCATTTCCAAATGAGACAAATCCCTTCTTTCCCTGAGAGTAATCATGAAGAAGAGAGCTGCTCCCAGTCATGTGCATGGATCCTCCACTGTCCACATACCAGATGCTTCTTTGGCATGCTGAAGAACCCCGCACAATCATAAGAACTAGTTAGCTTTGGAGACCCAAACCTTTTTGGTTTTGGGACTGACTTTATCAACAGATTTAACCATAGCTGGTTTCTTATGATTAACAGCTGATGAAGATGGAGATGGTGCTGAAATGGATTTGGCCTGGAATTCCTCTCCAATGGTTTGACCACATGGGTTTCAAGTTGTTAACTCTCCCCAACAGATGCTGAACCATCATAACAAGTTGTGTCTGATTTGAAGCTCGAGCTTTCAGTTCATTTGACACTCTCCAGAGCTTGTTTTTGATGAGTTCCTGTGACCCACCATTTCCTCCTTCTTAGACATCACAGACTTAGTCTTATGTTTATCATGAGGAACAATATCAGCTGTCTTCTGATAAACCGCATCCTTCTTAGTGGATTTGGGTAAGGCCTTGGGTTTATCAGGTTGAGATGATTGTGGTACAAACTTGGTCTCAAACTCAGTTTTCATTTTATTTATTTCTAGTTTAATGAGCTAATCCCTTTGGAGCTTTAAACCCTTTTTGTACCAACATTCATCACATAGATGATTGAATTTACCACAAATTTCACATGGTTTATTCTTCATCTTGGACATCTTTACTGCCAAAGTGGAAACTACTGAAGGTGTGATCTACAGTACTTTCCTCCTATCAGTACTAGGTACTAAAGGATTTGTAACAGCTGAAGACTGGTAATTCAACTATTTTCCATCCGTCCTAATAGACTGTTTGATGGATTCCTCAGCAGTTGTTAGTCCTTGTATATCAACTGATTTGAAATGCTTTTTAGATGTTGGGTCTCTTTCAGTACTTGGGGTACATTGAGCAGAGTCATACTCAGCTTTTCTTTTGAAAATGGTTTTCTCAAGCTCATGTTTTGGATTTATTAATGCTACATTTGCCTCTCTAATAGAGACAAAGGTAGCTATGCATGATTCAGAACATAACTTGGCTTTAGCCTCTGAAGAGACCTGAGTTACCTGTGAAGATGATGCATTTGAACAGGAACCCTCAGTAGACTCCAGGGCCATGAGAGCAGGATTTCCAAAAGGGTGTTCACCACCATGTTGACTAGCACCAGCATAGTATTGCTCAGTGTGACCAGACAAGTTATCAGGTAAGCTACTCCAGTCAACAACTCCAGGTGTGAAGAAGCTGTGATGAGGTTGTGATTGAGATGGAGATGGTTGAGGTTCTGGTAGTGCATGAGATTGTGGTACTATAGGAGCTTGAACTTGGTTTGACTGTGGCATATAATAGTAGGGATAAGGATATGGCATTTGACCCTGAGGAACAAAATATGCAGGAGATTGAGGGTGTGCTGAATGACTAGAACCAGCAGAGTGTTGCCCTTTGAATTGTGAATAGTTATTTGGAAAAGTCAAAAAGGGTGCAGAAGTGTTAGATCCAGTTGATCTACACTCTCTTGCAAAGTGTCCAAGCATGTGGCATTTGTGGCACTTCAACTTGCTCTTGTCAAAACCGACTTTGGTTTTGTCAGAGAGTCCAGGAAATTTCCTACCAGTTCTCTTGTAGAATTTCTGAGATCTGATATTGATCAAGGCCATTTGGCTCAAAATATCCATTTCTTCTAAATCATCATCAGCAATGCCCTCCAAATCATCCATGATAAAGCATAGATTGTCACTATTATTACCAGAATGACAATCAACACTCACAAAGGCATGATTAGAATTATTTGAGGTGAAATCAATATGCTCATCATAGTGGCATTCTGATCCTGAATACTCTGACTCATGACTTACCAAAGCAGTGTTTCCTGGTACAAAATCATCAGTGAGCTTTCCAGATGATGACAGTTTTCGTTTCTGTTCTATCTCTCTCTCAAATGTGAGCAATTTCCCATGGAGTTGGGTGAGAGATAGTTTGTCCAAATTTGCACTGGAGCGTAGGACAATAGTATATGTGTCCCATCTCTCAGGCAGTGATCTGAGAAATCTGTTATTCATCTAGCTATTTGTGTACTCATGTTTGACCATTTTTAATTCAGAGATCAAACAAGAGAACCGCTCAAACTGTTGAGTCAGTGTCTCACCCTTCCTATGAGAGAATGTCTCATATTGTTGGGCAAGGGTTTCTCTATTATTTGCCAAGACCTCATCTGTTCCTCCAAATTGTTCTTTCAAGGCATTCCAGAGGTCATGGGCAGTTTCATAATGCATTAGCCCAGAATAGATTTCATTGGGCAGTGCCATGGCCAGAATTTTATGGGCTTTTGCATCAATCTCAAACAATTTCTTATCCTCATCTGAGTATTGCTCCCTCCTCTTCGGAACCATTTGATTGGTTTCCGGGTTATTCACCATAGGCTTGTGTGGACCATGTACCACTGATGTCCAACAACCTGAGCGGTTAACAGACAGGTGATGGAGCATTCGTCGTTGCCATATGTTGTACTCATTCCTAACTAGCATCGGAGGCTTGGTTGAGGAACCAGTATTCTGAGGATCATTGGAAGGAGTAGTCATTTTAGGTCCAAATACAATTTAATTCAAGCTTTTAAAAGATTTTACACAGACCACAACAGACTCAATGAAAACCAAGAATAAATCTCAGGATCAATGAACAAAAACACAGAAAATTCAATCTCTATAACCGTTTCTTGTAAAAATGCTAATTCAATCAAACTTGGATCTTGGATAGCAGTTTCAATGATCAATTATTAGATCGACCAATGATGAACCTGCTCTGATACCATTTGACAAGATCAGTGATCTCAAGTTTGATGGATTAGAGTGTAACACAGCGGAATAAGAACAAGAATTAGACAAATTATAGCAAGAATTTGATATTCGTATGCACTAAGAACAAATACGGTTGTAAAGAGAGAATAGATTTCTGTTAAAAGGAATGTTTCAATAATATCAAATGTTTCTGCTCAATCATTCACCGATTACAATTAGGTTGACACTCCTTATATAGAGTGCATTCACTGCTGATATCACGGGATAGTGACATCTGGCAGATTTATTAGAAAAATAACTAAAACTTAACAAACTACTGAAATGTTCACACCTACTGAGAAAATATTAGAGTGCTAAGTATAAAACATAAAACTACTGATACGAAACTACTAAAACTACAACGACTGAAGAACAAGCTCTTCAGTCGTTTTACAAAACTACTGAAAGAAAAACATAAAACTACTGAAAGAGAACCGTCACAACTACTGAAGAAGACCTCTTCAGCTGTTGTGACAACGTCTGATACTTGGTCTTCAGCACTTGTGTCTTCAAACTTTGTCTTCAGCACTTGTGTCTTCAGATTTTGTCTTCAGCACTTGTGTCTTCAGACTTTGTCATCAGCACTTGTGTCTTCAGACTTTGTCTTCAACACTTGTGTCTTCAGACTTTGTCTTCAACACTTGTGTCTTCAGACTTTGTCTTCAGCACTTGTGTCTTCAGACTTTGTCTTCAGCACTTGTGTCTTCAGACTTTGTCTTCAGCACTGGTGTCTTCAGACTTTGTCTTCAGCACTTGTGTCTTCAGACTTTGTCTTCAGCACTTGTGTCTTCAGACTTTGTCTTCAGCACTTGTGTCTTCAGACTTTGTCTTCAGCACTTGTCTTCAGCTGTTGTGGACTTCAGCAGTTGTTGTGACGTCTGTGGGACTTAAGGTTTTTCTGATCCGGCTCATTGGTTCTTTTGGTCCAACAATTGCATACATGATAGATCCAATAGCTGATGCGTATGGGATTGCCTTCATTTTATCTTGCTTATCCTTTGAGCTAGGACATTGAGTCGTACTCAATATCGTTCCTCTTTGAATAGGTATCATACCTTTCTTAGAGTTCTCCATCTTGAACCTTTTCAAGATTTTTTTCAATGTATGCACTTTGACTTAAACCAATCAACCGCCTTGATCTATCCCAATAGATCTTTATTCCCAGAATATAGGCGGCTTCACCAAGATCCTTGATTGAAAAACAACTTCCAAGCCAGGTTTTTACACCTTCCAAGGTTGGAATGTCATTTCCAAATAGTAGTATGTCATCAACATATAATACTAGGAAAGTGATGATGCTCCCACTAGCTTTCTTATATACACAAGCTTCATCAGCGTTCTTGATGAATCCAAATTTGATTACTTCTTCATCAAAATGGTGATTCCAACATCTCGATGCTTGTTTCAATCCATAGATTGATTTCTTTAACTTGCATACTTTATTAGGATGTTTTGGATCGACAAAACCTTCAGGCTGAACCATATAGACATCTTCCTCAAGATATCCATTTAGGAAAGCGGTTTTGACATCCATTTGCCAAATCTCATAATCATAAGGAGTAGCTATGGCAAACAATATCCTTATAGACTTTAGCATTGCAACTGTTGAGAAGGTTTCATCATAATCAACTCCTTGAGTTTGAGTGAAACCTTTTACTACAAGTCTAGCTTTGTAAGTATCCAATTTTCCATGCATATCAGTTTTCTTCTTGAAAACCCACTTACTTCCACTACTTTGGAGTTAAGAGGTGGTACAACCAAGTCCCATACTTGATTGTCATACATGGATTTCATCTCAACGTTCATGGCTTCAAGCCAT
The DNA here is from genome assembly GCA_025506515.1 of Flaveria trinervia. NCBI lineage: Eukaryota > Viridiplantae > Streptophyta > Magnoliopsida > Asterales > Asteraceae > Flaveria > Flaveria trinervia. The sequence goes on from CM046457.1 coordinate 42,457,519, forward strand.
TTGTCACAATCCAAATTAGACATTGCATCACGATAGGTGGTTGGTTCATCGGAATCTACCACATAGCATCCATCTATAAAAAATCCATATCTTTCAGGTGGATTACTAATTCTACCAGTTCTACGAACATTTTGTGTATATTGATCAACCACTTGATCATCCTCAACATCCTCATGTTGAGTGCTAGTTTCAACCAAACGTGCATCGGGTTGTGGTTCTTGATCCTCCTCAAGATCCACTATTCTACTGCTAGTTTCTTTTGTAAGGAACTTTGCTTCTAAGAACTCACCCTTTCTGGCAACAAACACCTTTTGTTCCAGGGGATCATAGAAATAATATCCTATAGAATCTCTAGGATATCCAACAAAGATACACTTGGTGGATTAGACTTCCAATTTGTTTGGGGTGGGAGTCTTAACATAAGCCTCACAACCCAAGACCCTTAAGTATGATTGGGATGGAACTCTTCCATGCCATATCTCGAAAGGTGTCCTTTCCACCTTTTTGTTTGGGGCCATATTTAGAATACGGTCCGCTGAGAGCAAAGCGAAACCCCAAAATGATAGAGGTAATATGCTTCTAGCCATCACAGATTGGACCATATCCAATAAGGTTTGATTCCTCCTCTCAAACACACCATTATGTGGTGGTGTTCCAGGTGGAGTGAGCTGTGAGACAATCCCACAATTCCTAAGATGATCTTGAAAAGCATCATTTAGGTATTCACCTCCTCTATCAGTGCGGAGAACTTTAATTGACTTGTTAAGTTGATTCGCTACTTCATTCTTGAAGATTTTGAACGTTTCAAAAGCTTCATCCTTGTGCCTTAATAAGTACACATACCCATAGCGACTATAATCATCGGTAAAGGTAATGAAGTATCTTTCACCTTTCCTAGTCATTGGCTTAAAAGGACCACATACATCCAAATGTATGATTCCTAATAAATCTTTTGCCCTTTCGTTAGTTCCACTAAAGGGTGCCTTAGTCATTTTTCCTTGTAACAAGATTCACATACATCAAATGAATCACATTCATTTGTTTTTAAATGACCATCTTTTGAATTTTTTGTATACGTTTCTTGTTTATATGACCAAGATGACAATGCCAAAGATAGGTATCACTCAAATCCAACTTGAGTTTCTTGGTGCTAGTTTGGTACAATGAACTATTTAAAGTATTTTCATGAACCAATTCATAAATACCATTAATGGGAACAGATTTAAAGTAGAACATATCATTTAAAGAAACATGAATATCTTTTTCAACAAATGATAATACATATACAAATTACTTCCAAACCACTTGGAAGTTTCAAGATGTAGTCACCATGGGCTTCAACTTGAACTTTAGCCCCATTGCCCATGTAGAGGCTAACATCCCCTTTGTTGAAGATACTACTTCTTTTGAGCCCCTGCAACAAATTGCAAATGTGAGTTCCACATCCGTATCTAATACCCATGTGTTAGAGGATGTCATGTTTAAATCAATATGGATCATGTATATTGTACTTGAGGTTTGCCCAACATCCCTCTTTGCTTTCAACTCTTGGAGATGGAAAGGACAATTTCTTGCCTAATGTCCAATCTCCCCACACTTGAAGCATGGGTCATTAGTAGCAACCTTATTCTTCTTCTCTTGTGGTTTGGGTGGCACCCTTACCACCCCTTTCCCCTTTGCCCATACGGTCCCTTGCCCTTGGCAACCTTTGCCTTGGGTGTGGGATGAGGCCTTTTCTTGGTCCCACCTTCATTGATGGTGAGAATGGTTAAAACCCTTTTACCCATGGCCGCCTCATCCGTTTTGAGCATTGAGTGAAGCTCACCAATGCTTTTGTCCCAAGCATTCATGTTGTACTTCAACACGAATGTCTCGAACTTCTTGGTAAGGCCATTGAGGATCAGTTCCGTGGCTAATTCCTTCGAGACAGGACAATTAAGCCTTTCGAGGCGATCAATGTGGCTTTTCATCTTAAGTACATAAGATGAAACCGATTGGTTCTCGTCCATACGACATGCATGGAGTGCTCGAACCGTTTCGAAGCGCTCAACCCTCGCTTGCTGGTGGAACGTTTCCTTCAGCTGGGTTATCATGTCATAAGCTCCGTGATGTTCATACTCCTTTTGGAGATCTGGAGTCATGCTCACCAGCATGAGACAAGACACTTAGACGGAGTCCTTAGTGTACTTCAGCCAATCGTTATAGGCCTCCTCATCATCCTCAGTAGGTTGATCGGGGATAGGGTCATCTAAAATATATGATCGTCTCTCTTGCTTGAGAACAATTCTCAAGTTCCGATACCAATCAATGAAATTGTTATGATTTAGATGTTCCTTTTCGAGAATCGCTCATAATGATTGGGCGGACGTGGATGAATTTTCATGATTATCATTATTGGTGGCCATCTACAAAATTTAACAAAGATCTATTTTAGTATTTTCAATATTTCTATTTATTAATAATTAATACCCTTTAAGGTCATTTTCATATTAAAATCTAGAACCCAACATTACATTTAAATTGCGGTTAGGTGACCTTTATCCCATAATTTAAGTTAATAAGGTGGTCAATGATTGACGGTTGCAACCATTTGCAACTTCTAGAGGTATGAGATCGACTTTAAACAACATATGTAAAGTCGGCATGTTAATCCCCTCAACACCATTTGAAAACCATATTGTAGGTGATCCATTAACATGGTTTGCAAATCAAGTTACCCTACTTGCACACACATGTGAGTTTACCAACATAAGTGGTTACGTGACCTTTATCCCACCAATGTGGTATCCCCACCTTAAGTCACAAGTTCCCTCTAAATATTTAGGTGACCTGTTGGACCAAAAGAACAATGAGCGAAGATCAGAAAACCTCTAAGTCCCACATGATATCATAACAACTGCTGAAGGCTTCATCAGCAGTTCGACAAGTGCTGAAGACTTCAACAGCTGAAGATCAAGTACTGAAGACTTCAACAGCTGAAGACTAAAGTGCTGAAGCTCAACAGCTGAAGAACACAAGTGCTGAAGCTGAACAGCTGAAGAACACAAGTGCTGAAGCTGAAGACCAAGTACTGAAGTACAACAGCTGAAGAGTCTACAAGTGCTGAAGATCAACAACTGGTGTACAAAGTCTGAAGACAAAGATTGAAGACATCAGCTGATGATATCTACTGAAGTCATCAGCTGATGAAACGTTTGAAGTTCAAGTCTGAAGACCAAGTACTGAAGTTTCAGTAGTTTGTCACAACAGCTGAAGAGTACTTCTTCAGTAGTTGTGATATCAGTAGTTTTATGTTTTTACTTTCAGTAGTTTTGTAAAACGACTGAAGAGCTTGTTCTTCAGTTGTTGTAGTGTCAGTAGTTTTATGTTTTTCAGTAGTTGTAGTAACTGATAACACTTAGTATTTTTTGTAAGAAGATGTCAGCTGTTTTGACATCTTCAGTAGTTGTGTTTCAGTTGGAATAATTCTGTTAGATGTCACTATCAAGTGACATCAGCAGACGTGACATCTCTTATATAAGAGGTGTCGACCTAATTGTAAGTGTGACATTCCGTTACCACGAAAGCGAATATTGAATGAAATATATCTGCAGAATTCTCTCTATCTATAACCGTTTTTGTTCTTCATTGAATATCTTTTCGTTCTTGTGAATTGGCTAATTCATTGTTAGAATTCCGCTGCTATACTCTTTAATCAATCAAACGTAGATCACTGATCCTAACAAGTGGTATCAGAGCTGGTTAATCATTGATCGATCTAACAATTGATCATTGAAACTGCTAATTGATATCTATGTTTGATTGAATTAGCATATTCGCAAGAACTGGTTATAGATTATTGAATTTCTGACGCTTTCGTTCATTTATTCTGAGATCTCTCTTGGTTCAATTGGTTGTTGTGTTTTGGTCTAAATCTGTTATAGCTTAATTGAATTTGATTGAATCTGAGATGACTACTCCTTCTAATGATCCTCACAATACCGGTTCCTCAACCAAGCCTCCGATGCTGGTTAGGACTGAGTATAACATATGGCAGCGAAGAATGCTTCATCACCTGTCTGTTAACAGTTCAAGTTGTTGGACATCTGTGGTACATGGACCACATAAGCCTATGGTGAACAATCCGGAAACCAATCAAATGGTTCTGAAGAAGAAGGAACAATACTCTGATGAAGATCGGAAACTGTTTGAGATTGATGCTAAAGCCCATGGAATTCTGGCCATGGCACTGCCTAATGAAATCTATTCAGGGCTTATGCATCATGAAACTGCTCATGATCTCTGGAATGCCCTGAAGGAACAATTCGGTGGCACAGATGAGGTCTTAGCAAACAACAGAGAAATCCTTGCCCAACAATATGAGACATTCTCTCATAGAAAGGGTGAGACACTGACTCAACAGTTTGAGCATTTTTCCTGCGTGATCTCTGAGCTAAAAATGGTGAAACAGGAATACACCAATAGCCAGATGAATAACAGGTTCCTCAGATCACTGCCTGAGAGATGGGACACATACACTATTGTCCTATGCTCCAGTGCAAATCTGGATAGCCTATCTCTCACCCAACTTCATGGGAAACTGCTTACATTCGAAAGAGAGATAGAGCAGAAGAGGAAACTGTCCTCATCTGGGAAGCTCACTGATGACTTTGTACCAGGGAATACTGCCTTGGTTGGTCATGAGTCAGAATATGCTGCATCTGAAAGCAATTATGATGAGCATATTGATTTCTCTTCAAATAGCTCTGATCATGCATTTGTTGATATTGAGAGTCATTCTGGCAGTAATAGTGACAATCTATGCTTCATCATGGATGATTTGAAAGGAATTGCTGATGATGATCTAGAAGAGATGGATATTCTGAGCTAAATGGCATTGATTAATATCAGATCTCAGAAGTTCTATAAGAGAACTGGCAGGAAATTTCCTGGACTCTCTGGCAAAACCAAAGTTGGTTTTGACAAGAGTAAGTTGAGGTGTCACAAATGCCAAAGGCTGGGACATTTTCCAAGAGAGTGTAGATCAACTGGATCTAACTCTTCTGCACCCTTTGTGACTTTTCCTAGTACTAGTCCACAAAACAGAGGGCAACATCCTGCTGGTTCTGGTCATCACTCACATTCTAGGTCTCCTGCATACTTTGTTCCCCAGGGTCAAATGTCATATCCTTATCCCTGCTATTATATGCCTCAACCAAATCCTGTTCAAGCTCCAATTGCACAACAACCTCAAGCATTGCCCGAACCACAACCTTCCCAATCTCATCAACAAACTCAACCTCAACAACACAGCTTCTTCACCCCAGGAGTTGTTGACTGGAGCAGTTTACCAAATGACTTGTCTGGTCATGAACAACTGTTCTCAGGTGCAGGTCAACATGGTGGTGAAAGTCCCTTTGAAAATCTAGCTCTTATGGCTTTGGATTCTGCTGATACTTCATCCACTAATGCCTCTACACCAAAGGTATCACAGGTATCCTCTGAGGCAAAAGCCAAACTATGTTCTGAATCATGCATAGCCGCATTTGCATCTATTAGAGAAGCAAATGTAGCTTTAATCAACAAGAACATTGAGCTAGAACAAATAATTTCCAAAAGCAAAGCTGAATTTGAGTCTGTGCTTAATGATAAGAATGATGAGATTTACAAACTTAAATGCCAAATAACTGATGATAAGGCTAGGGAAGAGATACTTCTAGAGAAGTATAAAGATCTCAAGGAAACCCTTGTAGTCACCCAGTAGAGTGTGATCGATGGGTACAATCATGCAAAGGTTGTGAAATGCTTCTTAGTAAGCAATCTGCTTCTAATGTGAAGTTTGGCATTGGTTACAATCACACTGCTCCACCTACAGATTTTACTCCCAGAGCAGAGGTAGAATCTGATGGTGAAAGCAATAACCAAATCATTTCATCATGTGATCTACTTTCTGATTCAGCACTATCAGAAGTAGAAATCAGCACTAAGCCCTCTCAGAACCTATCAGCTGATGTTGATGTTTCCACTGCTGACACTCACATGATCAATGAGTTGATCAACTCAGGAGTTAATTCTAAAAGTCCTGAAAGGACTAGAGAGCAAGATTTAACACCTGAAGTTTAAACTCCAACTACTGCCAGTACTGAAAAGAAGAAAACTGTCAGTAGAAAGAGTTTGAAGACTACTAAAGAGGAAGTCAAGAAAGCAAACAATGCTTCCAAAGCACTGAAGAGCAAGTCTTCAGTTGTTTCATCCTCTTTAGTTGATGATCAACATAAGATGAAGAAGAAACCATGTGAAGTATGTGGTTTGTTCAATCATCTTACAGATGATTGCTGGTACAAAAGAGGATCCAAACTCAAACATAAAGAGGAAATTAAAGAGAAAATGCTAAAAATGAAAACTGAGTTTGAGACCACATTTGTATCAGCAACATCAAATCCTATAACCCTTAAGTCCACAAAGAAATCCAAAAAGGAAGGGGTTAAACAGGTAACAGCTGAGATTGCTCAGAAGAAGAAGTGCAACATAGGAACTTATCAAACTCCACTGGCAATGTGTTGATAAGCTGAAAGCTTTATCATAAAATCAGACACAAATGGTTATGATGGTTCAACATCTATTGGGAAGGGTTAACCAATTAGATGCTCCTATGTTGAAACCACAGAAAAGGAGGTCCAAGCCAAAGGATTCCTCTTCTTCACCATCTTCTTCCTCTCAGGCTGTTGTTTCCAACAAACCTGTTAGTTTACCATCTGTTGATGAGACCAGACCCAAAACCAAAAGGTTTGGGTCTCCAAAACTAACTGATTGTTTATTATTGCAGGGTTCTTCAACATGCCAAAGTAGCATCTGGTATGTAGACAGTGGGGGATCTATGCACATGACTGGGAACAGCTCTCTTCTTCATGACTACTCTCAAGGAAAGAAGGGGTTTGTTTCTTTTGGCAATGATGCTAGGGTTACATCATTGGAAATGGCTTTGTCTCCAATGGAGAAATAAAGTTTGATGATGTTAATCATGTGGAAAATCTCAAGTACAATCTCTTGAGTGTCAGTCAAATGTGTGATAAAGGCCATGTTGCTCTTTTCACCAGTCAAAACTGTAGGATTCTGTCATCCAAAGTTCTGCATTGGATTGATAAGGTGTTGGATGATCACACTCTCCTGAGAGCCAACAGGACAGGAAGAGTGTATGCCTTAGATCTTTCCAAGAAAATAGATCTCAGAGGCAATCCTTTCCTATTTTCCAAAGCCTCTTCTCAAGAATCTAAACTGTGGCATAGAAGGCTGGGTCATGTTAATTTCAAAAACATGAATCAGCTAATCCACAATAGTTTAGTTAGAGGCTTACCAATAAAGGAGTTCCACTGTGATGAAACCTACACTGCTTGTTTAAAAGGAAAACAACACAAAGTCTCATTCCCTCCTATTGAAGAGCCTAAGTCCACTGCCTGCTTGCAATTACTGCATATGGATCTATTTGGTCCTGTGAGAGTAATGAGCATGGCAAAGAAGAAATACTGTCTGGTAATTGTGGATGATTATTCCAGATTTGTATGGACTTTCTTTCTACATTCAAAGGATGAGGTTGCTCAGAAGATTATTCACTTTGTGTTGTATGTTGAGAAGCAGTATTCCCTTCCAGTCAAGTGTATTAGGAGTGACAATGGAACTAAATTCAGAAACCATACACTTGATGACTTCTATCTTTCAAAGGGAATCAAAAGGCAGTTTAGCATACCAAGGACTCCAGAACAAAATGGAGTCGTGGAGAGAAGAACAGGACCCTAATTGAAGCTGGAAGGTCCATGCTGGCTGACTCTGGTTTGCCACTGACCTTTTGGGCTAAGCTGTTAACACAGCTTGCTATGTGCAGAATAGAGTCTTAGTAAATCAGAGGTTAATGAAGACTCCATATGAAGTTCTCCATCACTTGGCTCCTCTAATTTCATTTTTCAAAGCATTTGGGTGTCCCTGTTTTATTCTTAACACAAAGGATCAACTCCATAAATTGATCCTAAGGTGGATGCAGGGTATTTTGTTGGTTATTCATCTACTTGCAAGGCATACAGAGTCTTCAACTGCAGAACAACATAGTTGAAGAGACTTTGCATGTGAAGTTTAATGAATCTCCTATGGACAAGATTCCACAAAACCCTGTGGAGTTGTTTGATTTGGACATACTGCAATATGTTCCTTATCAACCTCCAGCTGTTGCAGATCCTGTGGATAAATCATCTTCTGCAGCATGTCTTCCACCTGGTGGTATTGATGATGATGATGATAATATCAATACTCACCTCTTCAATTTTAGTGACCAACTGCCTGTGTCTGCTAAATTTGATGTTCCTGTAGCTTCAGCAGTTCCATCCACAACAAATGCTGATGAGATCTCTGATTCCTCTACATCTTTTGAGTTACCATCTAATTCTTGGTTTCAAGAGTCTGCATCAACATCTGCTACTGCTGAAGGTCCTACAAACACTTGCACAGATCTCATTGTTTATCAAGAACTGAAGAATCACCCAATGTCTTAGATTATTGGTGATATTAATGCTGGTGTTTCAACAAGAAGTCAATTGTCTAACTTCTGCTTCTATGCTCTCTTCATCAGTCAGCTAGAGCCAAAGAACTACCATGATGCTTTGAGAGACAATGGATGGGTTGAAGCCATGCAGCTTGAGCTACTTTAGTTCAAGAAACAGCAAGTGTGGGAACTGGTTCCTCTTCCCCCAGGTAAGTGTGCAATAGGCACTAAATTGGTGTTTAGGAATAAAACTGATGAAAATGGGCTTATTGTTAAGAACAAGGCTAGACTGGTTATACAGGGGTTTTCACAAGAAGAAGATATTGACTATGATGAAACCTTTGCCCCTGTAGCCAGACTAGAGGCAATCAGATTGTTTTTAGCCTATGCTGCATTCCACAATCTTAAAGTTTTTCAAATGGATGTCAAAAGTGCATTTCTATATGGTAAAATAAAGAAGAAGTTTATGTGTGTCAACCACCAGGTTTTGAGGATAATAAACATCCTGAATGGGTGTATAAACTTGATAAGCCCTATATGGGTTGAAACAAGCCCCTAGAGCCTGTATGAGACACTTTCCACTTTTCTTCTTAAGAATAATTTCACTAGAGGCTCCATTGATAAAACTTTGTTTATTAAGAAGGTGGATCAGCATAAGCTACTTGTTCAGATTTATGTTGATGATATCATTTTCGCATCCTCTGATCCCCAGTTGTGTGATGATTTTACAACATTAATGAAAAAGAGGTTTGAAATGAGTGCAATGGGAGAATTACAGTTCTTTCTAGGCTTGCAAATTAAACAAAAGGCTGATGGAACCTTATTCATCAGTCAAAATATACAAAAGATCTTTTGAATAAGTTTGATTTACAAAACTGTAAGCCCTGTTCTACTCCCATGTGCAACACCACACAACTGGATGCTGATCAGAAAGGTAAAGCTGTTGATAAAACACTTTACAGATGTATGATTGGGTCCTTGATGTATTTAACTGCTTCTAGACCAGATATTATGTTTGCTACATGTGTTTGTACTAGATTTCAGGCTGCTCCTAAAGTGTCTCATTTGATTGCAGTCAAGAGAATCTTTAGATATTTGCAAGGTACACAATCTCTGGGTTTATGGTATTCCACTGGACACTCTTGCAAATTACTTGCTTTTTCAGATAGTGACTATGCAGGGTGCAAGTTAACTAGAAAGTCAACTTCTGGTGGTTGTCAATTCCTAGGCAACTGTTTGATTTCTTGGCAGAGTAAGAAACAAACATCTGTTGCTACATCAACTGCTGAAGCCGAGTACATTGCTGCTGCAAGTTGCACTTCTCAGGTACTCTGGCTTTAGAACTAACTTCTGGATTATGGCATTACAGAGACTAAGACTCCATTATTAATGGATAGTGCTTCAGCTCTGTGTATTGTCAAAAATCCAGTCCAGCACTCTAGAACCAAACATATAGAGATCAGACATCACTTTATTCGGGATTGTTTTGAAAAAGGTCCGATTGATCCTAAGTTTGTGCCTAGTGCTGATGAGCTTGCAGATATTTTTACTAAGCCTTTGGATAGTTCCACTTTCCAAAACCTTGTGTTAAGGCTTGGTATGCTGCAGCTAGAATAAGTGACAACTACTAATGATTTCAGTAATAATTATTGGTGATCATTGGTAACCATGTCACATATAAGTACTGATGAGTTCTTTCACCTTCAGTATTTTTATAACTACTGACGGCTAAATGCCTCACAAGTACTGAAGTACGTTATCTGTTCTAACCACTGATGTAGTTACAACTACTGAAATCAGTACAAACAGATAAGTATTGACGTCCTATGAAACACCTCAAAAGCAGATGCAAAGACTGATGAGTAAGTGTTGAGGACAGTATGAACAGCTGAAAGGCTATGAATTGACGAAAACTACTGAAGAGAACTTTCTCTTCAGTTGTTTCTACAACTGCTGTTTCATTCTAAACAACTGAAGCAAAACCATGTCTTCAGTAGTTTTTAACTACTGATGACTAACACCAAGTCTTCAGCTGTTTACAACAACTGATGACAAAACCACTGTCTTCAGTAGTTTCACAACTACTGATGACAAACACCAAGTCCTCAGTTGTTTCATCATCTGAAGTCAAAACCATGGTCTTCAGTAGTTTTCTAACTGCTGATGCCTAAAACCACAACTTCAGCTGTTTCAACGTCTGAAAGGGTAATACCATGTCAACAGTCGGTTTAAAACTACTGATGACTAACACCAAACCCTTCAGTCTATTCCACCCCTACCCTATAAATACCTGTCCTCTCTCTAGTGTTTCATTAGCCGTTATTATTTGAGCTTCTCTCTCTCAACATGGCGACCATGAGTCTGAAACCACGACATAACTGCGTTGCTTACCTTACCAAGTCGGCTTTCTGGAACAAATATGATAATGCCATTGACTTAATGGTGGATTCTCCATATCGCACAACCTTTCTCTTGAATCCAACCATCTACCCTGAATCCCTCAGTCAATTCTGGTCAAATGCTTTTGTTCATAGTGATGAGTCTACTGGCCAGATCTCTGTTCGATCCCTTGTCAACCAGAAACCAGTGGTCGTTACAGCCGACATCATTCGTCAGGCATTACACTTACACAACTCCACTGCTGTGACTGAATACCCAAAGGGCACAACAGATATGTCCTTTATCAATCATGGGTATGAAGGTGATCTTCGGGCTACAACCATTCTAAAGAAACATTTCCATGACGCTGAGAAAGTTATTTTTCACATGGTAAATGTCTGCTTAGCCTCCAAGACATCTTCTTGGGATCAAATGTCATCCAATGGCAACAGGTGTTGTATTCTATTCTAGAACACCAACCGCTAAATTTCTCTAAAATCTGTTTCTAGAATAAAGAACTTGGCTCAGAAACCTGTGGCAAACCGATGGCCATTATATCCTAGGTTTCTGATGGCCATTATTTTAGATGAATTAAAATCTGATGGCCTTGTTGGCCTTGGAGTCCCTGCACCAGCTGTTTTGGCTGAGGTATACTCCAGGCACAACTCAGACCTACTCTCAAAGAAGCTGCCCGAATGCTAAAGCCCAAGCACAGGGAACCCACAGCTTCCACCACCAGAACCAAAGTCCCCACTAAACCCAAACCAAAACACCCCAAAACAGCTATCAGGGAGATGAGTCCCCTGAAGATGCTCCTGTACACCAAGGCAGGATATACTTGCTGGTTTAAACCCCCCAGCAGTATCAGAGACTCTACCAGCCATAGCCGCTCAGGATTCCTCTCAAAAGGAGCCTGCAGCCACCACAGAAGGGGTACACACACATCTGGGATCTTCCTCACTTGAGAAGATTGCCATTGAAGAGCACCATCCTCCCCAGGTGCACACTGCTTTTACCCCATCTCCCAATGCAACCGCCCCCCAAAGTCCAACCATAATCATTGCAAACGTGCTGACTCAGTTGCATGCCTCTCCTCCTCCCCACAACCACCAACAAAGGGGAGAACCACAGACATTGAGGAAGAGGATCATCATGCTTCTGACAACCCACAGCATCGGGGTTTACAAGTTCTATCTCCTAGTGTGGATAGGGAGATTAGAACATCTAGTGAGGCTGCCACCTCTTCTGAATCAACACATGATCAGAATGAGGCTGGTAACATAGCTAAGACCTCACTAGAGGGAACGACTGATGAAGGACATAGTTCTGAGGCTGGAAGTCCCCAGTTCCAAGAAAAAGGGGCACATGCTAAAACTGGTCTACACCCAGTGCATGTAAACCTGCTACACGCAGGAGGTCAGGTGATTCAGCTTCTGCTGATGGTGACCTGGGCTTTTTCTATGACATTCTAGCCCACAACACCATCCTGGAGGCTGAGGTAAGCAGACTACAAGAACTGCTTGCCAAGAAGTCTCAGGATGTAAGTCCATCTGCCCCCACCAACCACAGATGGCACCTTCATTTGAAGGTCCCCCAAACACTTTACCCTCTCACTCCACTGAGCCTCCAACCTCTGCTTTTGGCAATATCTCTCGGGACAGAACCCCCCTGAGTAGATGGTTGCTGTATTCCAACAATCCCTACCTCTCATCACTCCCATCATCAATGACATTGTTTATAAAGCCATTGATGAGAGGATCTCCTCAAGTCTATAACCACTCATTGATGATGTTTGTGCAAAAGAAACTTTCTACGATACAAACCCCTGCCACCAATGCATCCAAAAAGGGGGAGAGTACTGCAGTGAAAGAAAAGAAAAGAATAAGAACTGAGGATGAGAAGGCACAAGAGAAAACAAAGGAGTTGGAAAAGGAAAAGGAACAACAACTGATCACTTACAAAAGAAAGAAAAGTGCTGGTGATCAATCGAATGCTGAAGAAAAATCCTTGGAAGAGCTGGTAAAAGATGCAGATGAAACACACAGCCGATCCATGGACAAAATCATTGAGCAACTCTTCAAGCAAGGCTTTGATACAGCCACACTAGACAGTGAGATCAGGAGGTTGGAAGTAGAGGAAATTCAAAACAGATGGGCTGGGTACAATGTGCTGGAGAAAGAGAGATTGGAGATCATGATTCGATTATAGCCAAATACTTAGGAAGATCATTGATGGAGATTCGTTCATGGACCAGAGACAGTATTCTGGCTATAGCCACCAAAATCTGTTTGTCTGAGCAATTTCATAAGGGGATTATCATTGAAGCACTTGAGGCGGCTGGATGGAAAAAGGTTTGAAATGGCAAGACTTACAAAAGCCAAACTCACAACCAAAATGCTTGAACAACCTTCCAATCACCCACTCAAAAACAGCCTACCCCTCAAATCTCCAAACCAATCTCAAAACCCAAATCCAAACATCCTCAACCTTCAAAACCAATTCCTTTACCACAAAAACCCACCCAACCATCATCCAGTGATGCACCTAGAAGGAGGAGAAGGGTGCTGAGGATAGAAGAAGAAGAGAAGAAGAGAGTGAAGATGATAGTCTGCCACTCTCTGCTGTTCTAAAGCTACCAGAACCCAGGAGTAAACTCATGATCACACCTGACTCACAAAGGGAAACGGTTAGAGTCAAGATAGAAGATGAAGAACAGCAGAAGCAGCACGATGAGCAACTACTGAAGATGGTTGACAAGGAATTCCTCAGTCATCATCTATACAAGCCATGAAAGGGCATGCTCAGAGGCTGTACACTCTCAGACACACATTTCAGTATCAGAAGGAGAGAGTGAGAGTATGGCCAGACCCCAAGGTGAGTTCTAGAATCAACAAAAGATCCATTCCACATAGATACAATGGCCAGGTTAGAAAAACATAGACTCTACAATCATGTTGGCCATTGTAGTCTCACCATGGGAAATAATCGATGAATTCAAGAAGGCTCATAAATCAAAATGACCCCTCAAGCCTTACTGGAAAACAAGATGATCAAAAAGGGGTTATTATATAAGAAGCTTGAAGACATTAAGAAGAATGAGCTCCAGTTACTCCTTGAGGGCACTCATCCTGATGAATTTGTCTATAGGGAGGTAACTACTATGGAGTTGAAGAATGGCAGGACTGTAAAGTACTTATCTGAGTACTATGGTCCAGAGTTCTTCTTTGAAGGAGGAGTAGAAGAACTCTCAAGGAAGAACAGGTTGTTCTCCTTGAGGCCTATGTTCGAGAGTCGTACAGACTCATCATGGGGAAGTAGATCTCATGAATGGGATAACAACTCTGTGTCCAGTTCCCCAAAACAGAGTTCCTATTCATACCTTGCCAAACAGATCTCTGAGATTTCTTCCCAGGCCAGTGCTTGTATGGGTCATCTTCTCAATTGATCAAGAAGGAAAAAGACCAACCATTCTTGCCACAATAAGTGGGAAAATAAATCAATTAGTGGTTTTGGCTGCATTGGTTCAGGGGGAGTTTGTTGGACCAAAAGAACCAATGAACCAAGATCAGAAAACCTCTAAGTCCCACATGATATCACAACAACTGCTGAAGGCTTCATCAGCAGTTCGACAAGTGCTGAAGACTTCAACAGCTGAAGATCAAGTACTGAAGACTTCAACAGCTGAAGACTAAGTGCTGAAGCTCAACAGCTGAAGAACACAAGTGCTGAAGCTGAACAGCTGAAGAACACAAGTGCTGAAGCTGAAGACCAAGTACTGAAGTACAACAGCTGAAGAGTCTACAAGTGCTGAAGATCAACAACTAGTGTACAAAGTCTGAAGACAAAGACTGAAGACATCAGCTGATGATATCTACTGAAGTCATCAGCTGATGAAACGTCTGAAGTTCAAGTCTGAAGACCAAGTACTGAAGTTTTAGTAGTTTGTCACAACAGCTGAAGAGTACTTCTTCAGTAGTTCTGATATCAGTAGTTTTATGTTTTTACTTTCAGTAGTTTTGTAAAACGAATGAAGAGCTTGTTCTTCAGTTGTTGTAGTGTCAGTAGTTTTATGTTTTTCAGTAGTTGTAGTAACTGATAACACTTAGTATTTTTTGTAAGAAGATGTCAGCTGTTTTGACATCTTCAGTAGTTGTGTTTCAGTTGGAATAATTCTGTTAGATGTCACTATCAAGTGACATCAGCAGACGTCACATCTCTTATATAAGAGGTGTCGACCTAATTGTAAGTGTGACATTACGTTACCACGAAAGCGAATATTGAATGAAATATATCTGCAGAATTCTCTCTATCTATAACCGTTTTTTTTCTTCATTGAATATCTTTTCTTTCTTGTGAATTGGCTAATTCATTGTTAGAATTCCGCTGCTATACTCTTTAATCAATCAAACGTAGATCACTGATCCTAACATGACCTTTATCCCATTAAGAGTTTCCAAATGACTTAAGTGTTGTGCAAAAGGGCGGTGTCAAACTTGTTGGTAAAGAATTTAAACTTTTCATTAATTCTAGACTTCGAAAACTCTATGTACCTTGTAATTCCCAGCTTACAAATACTTGGTACTCTATGGTTCTTTTAATAAAACCCATTTTATTATGAAATCATTAATTCTTTTAATAACAATTTATTAACACTTAATGATTAAGAACCATTTTTATATTAGCTTGTTAAGATCATTTTTATTAAATTGTTTAACATATCCAAATATCACACAATCATTCACAAAATCACAATCAAACAAGCATAATATAAACAACCACATGTGCATAACCATAGCTACTATTGTGACCACACTTTTTTGCCTTCACAAGTGTGGTCATTTGGTCTTTGCTAAGGGTTACCAAAAAACACAAAATAGAGATTACAATGGATCTCCCACTTGATGTCGCATCCGTATGCTTCAAGTCCATTTTGTGTCTACCTTTTGTGCTTCCTTCCCGAGCATCTTCTTTTACAAAATATATATCCTAATACATATTTTCTAGTAAAAGAAAAATACTCCTAATCTATTATTACATCCCAATGAATAAATAGATAATTACAAGCACAAAACTTTACAACCCAATTGAATGAATATAATCAAATAATACATTCTTTCAAACCAAAAAACACAAGGTCTAAGCTAGGTTATGCACTATCAAATGAACAATTACAAACATCATACAATAAACAAAATAAACCCCATCAAACCCCAAATTTTCAGCAAACATAAACTGAAAATTAGGGTTTGTTTGTCCAAACAAACAACAACCAAACATATCAACCAATTGATATTCCTATCTTTCAAAGTTTAATCATAAAAGTTATAACTTTGAAAGACATGGGGTTTATTGAATCAACCAAAACAGCCTCTAAGGAGTTGATAACATCCTTTAAACCCAATTTTAAAGGACAAGAACAAGCAAGCTATCCATATAACCGGCTCTTGATGCCATTGAATGGTTTGTTAGAAGATAAAATCAAAGTTTAACCTCTTAAACTTTTTGAAAAACGCAGCTGATATATATATATTTTGAAACATGATTATAAAACTGAAAAATCATGTTCTTTAGGTGACAAATATATGTATAAAAAAAAACCCATATTACAAAGGATCATATTATGTGAATAAGCAAGCTATGTAAACATAAAACGAGCATTATGGACAGCCATATAGAGGCTGCCATAAACTACCTTTTAGCAGCTCAAAAGGGTCGAAATCCTTGAAGATGATGATGTTTTTGAACATCAATCCTTCAAGGTGGAGGACCTCAAATCGTGATACCCACAAGCCTTCCAAACACTTACTTGCTAGGTAGTGTTACACCAAGCCTTGTCCCTCTTCTTGAACCCGAAATTTCAGCCAACAAGTAGCTTCAAGTTCAGCCAATAATCACTTGGAAATCAGCCAAAGATTTCGAAAATCTTGAGAGAAGAAGGAGAGAAAGACTATTCTTATGTGAGAGAGAAAGAGAGTGTTCTAGTTGTAATCATGAAAGAGTGTATGGCTAATTAAGTCTTGCATGAAACAAGACCAAAATGAAGTTCCCAAGGCCCTTGGCGGCCGAGTTTGGGTGTTCAAAAAACATTTTCCCACCCTTTTCATCCTTTATTTTTATAACACTCTTTCAATTAACTAACTTATAAAATTAAAACTTAGTTTAATTTTATAACATAACACTCTTTTATATTTCATTATTAACCAACTTAAATAATGAAACATAAAATTATCTCATGAACATATTATCCACATAATGACGTTCTATCACAAAAGCAATATTTAGAAAACCAATTTATTATAATTTTTATTTTTATTATATACATTTATTATAAAAAAAGTTATCTATTAATAATTTTTTTTAATCGAGAACTGAATCGATCATGAGATCATATCCTCAAGATATACTTTAGCACAAAGATGAAATTAATCATCGACAAGCAATAAAATCACACTGATAACTGAATCTAATCATAATCTTTGAATAATTTTAAAATTTTCAAACAGATCAATAACGATTGCTGATATGTTTGTCACTTAAACTCATGCCATATCTTTTTCAATAAGCAGTAAATGATTAATTAAGGTTCGATTAAATACTTTAGAATGCTAGGACCCCACAATCATTTGGCAAAAATCCCTCACCCAATCTCAGGATTTCTTGAATTTTGTTATGATCATTATAGAGCAAGGCGTGTGCATTAGCGTGCAAGTGATTATCCAAAGAATATTGTATTCTGTGATGAATTCATCATTTAGATGATTAAAAAATATCTCTTTTTTCTATTATTTGAAATTAAAAATAAGATATAAATCAGATAACATCAGTTACTATCATTTCTCATTTTATTTGTAATTAAATTTTTATTTTTGTAATAAAAAAAAGAATTTGTTTGTTTTTCTATTATTTGCATTTAAATTTTTATTTTTGTAAACCTTTTTTTGTGTTTTTTAATTTTTTTTATAATTTTTTTATTTTGTTTTTATAAAAATGTATAAAAATAGAAATTTATTAAAGGTCTTCCAAAAGTGAGAAGGGTGATTGTGTAGATACAAATCCAAATTGTAAATAAAAATACTGTAACCTTAACCTGTTTGTTCCACCTCAAATTTGAATTAGGAACAATCTTTGTCAGTAAACTAGATTACTAACAGTCCTCCTAATTATTCCTACACTCATAAACATATTAGTTTGAAAGAGGAACCCATGCCATCATAGTCCTTCAGGTCAATACTATCGTACAACAAAGGAAATCATCACTCTAGGTCAGTATCTCTGTACAGTAAAGGAGATTAGCACAAACACAAGACCAATAAATACATCAATCATGGCTCAAAGAAATGGCTTATATGATTTGTATCATGGTGCGTGAAAGATCAATTCTCAATCCAATTTTTGTCGGGACTCAGTTTTCATGTAGGCCAAATTGATTGTGTAAATCCAGACATCCTTAAGCATATATTTTAATTTAAATCATAATATTGATGTTTACTTTACTCTTTAGGCTGAGTCTACCAAGCATATCTTTAAATAATCTGTTTGTTTTTCTATTATTTGCAATTAAAAATAAGATGTAAATCAGATAACAATATCAGTTACTATTGTTTGTCATTTTAAAATACAAGTCATGCAAGAACAAGCATTTCAAGAAGATATACAATCATTTCCCAGTCATCTCGAATCAAGTTCTCAGTTCTCTTATCATGTTTTTATTTAATTTTGATGTACTCTCCCCTAATTTTTATTTTTGCAAAACTATTTTTTTTATTTTTATTTTTTTATTATTTTTTTTATTTTTTTATAAAACTGTACAAAATTAGAAATTTACCGAAGAAGGTATTTCAAACTACACTGATATGAATGTAAGAAATGAATTCTCAAGAAATATGCAGTAATTGGGAAGTGAGAGCGGTGATTGTGTAGATAAATATATAGATTGTGAGTAATATACAATAACCTTAACCTGTTTGTTCCGCCTCAAATTTGAATTAGGAACAATCTCTGTCGGTAAACCGGATTACTAATAGTCCTCCTGAATTATTATTGCACTCATAAACAGATTAGTTTGAAAGAGGAACTCATGCCATCGTAGTCCTCGAAGTTCCATTTTCATCAAAATAAGGAACCTGCTTGTTCACATAACTGTTTAAACAATTAGGGATATCTGTATCCTTCTTTTTAACTTGCCAAATTTATTTCGGTTTAATTAATTTGGATTTGAATGAATTAAATTTGGAAATCATATTCAGTTTAAACCAGAAGGAAAAGAATTTGGGTTTAAACCTTTGGTCATTTTCAACTTTGAATCATGTGAAACCGGCTTCACATGAAAATGTTTGGATGGAGGGTTTTTCATCCAACCATTCAAAGATGTGAAGTATTTGGAATTGGAGATTTCTTTGAGGTTGTCGCGGATTCTTGCTTGTTTTGACGTTTGCTATGCTGAATAGGGAATGAGATGTTCACTAATTGACTGGGTTGCTTTGCAGTTGGAGAAGAGACTCGTATTGCGTTTGATTTTGCTTTTGGAAGCTTTTGAAACTTAACAATGTCAAGATATATCTTGATTTGTGAGGAACCAACACGCTCCTTTATGATGGATTCATCATCTGAGCTGGTCCAGTCTCATATACATAGATCTTTCTACAACGGATCTTGATTGACATCTCCTATTATGTCGGCTTCAATTATAGGATTCGCATTGCTTGATGATTCAACAATTGTTCCTTCTTTAATAAACCTGACAGGAACAAACGAAGGAATATTACCTGTTTTGAATTTGTTGAAGAAGGTTGGAGAAGCAATTGATATTGATTTTGGAGCATTAGAGGTGGAATCGTCATTAATATTCTTACCAGACTCCTACCTGAGGAATCCCAAACCTACAGGAGAATCCTGCACATCTCTAACCTCTTTAAGATTAACGTTGCTTAAACCTGCGTTTAAACTATTAGTTTCAGCTTCAATCAAATCATTAGATGGATGAGGTTGAGGATAGGATAGTAACCATGAGTGCTAGGAGGAGGATAGATGTATGGATTTTCACCAAAACCCACTCCCGTTTTAATCCTAGCTCCCCTTTGTTTACATAGTAGTTTTTCTTGTTCATTCTGGATATGGTCCATCTATCAAGCTTTGTTTTAAGCTTGCTTGTTTCAAATTCAAGCAAGATGACTCTTTCGTTTAAAAGATTAATTTCCACATTTCATTCAAGAAGACTTCGGTTTAAATGATCATTTTCTTTTAAAGCTTTAAATTTGTATAAAAATAAATAAAGCCAAATATTTCATAAAATTAAATGATGCTTTAAAAGAAAATGATAATTTAAAACAAACTCTTCTTGAACGAAATGCTGAAATTAATCTTTTAAATGAAAGAGTCACATTGGCTGAATTTGAAACAAGCAAGCTTAAAACAAAACTTGATAGATAGACCATATCCAGAATGAAACAGGAAGAACTACTATGTAAACAAATAGGAGCTAGGATTAAAACGGGAGTGGGTTGTGGTGAAAATCTATACATCTATCCTCCTCCTAGCACTTATGGTTACTATCCTATGCCTCAACCTCATCCATCTAATGATTTGATTTAAAGCTGCTGAAACTAATACTTTAAATGCAGTTTAAGCAACATTAATCTTAAAGAGGTTAGAGATGTGCAGGATTCTCCTGTAGGTTTGGGATTCCTCAGGCAGGAGTCTAATAAGAAGATTAATGATGATTCCACCTCTAATGCTCCAAGACCAATATCAGTTGCTTCTCTAACCTTCTTCAACAAATTCCAAACAGGTAATATTCTTTCGTTTGTTCCTATCAGGTTTGTTAAAGAAGGAAAAATTGTCGAATCATCAAGCAATCTGAATCCTATAATTGAAGCCAACATAATAGGAGATGTCAATCAAGATCCATTGGAGAAAGATGTGTGTATACAGGATTGGATAAGCTCAGATGATGAATCAATCACAGAGGAGTGTGTTGGTTCCTCACAGATCAAGATATCTCCTGACATTGTTAAGTTTTATAAGTTTCAAAAGCTAAATCAAGACCAATACGACTCTCTTCTCCAACTGCAAAGCAACCCAGTCAATCAGTGAACATCTCATTTCTTGTTCAGCATAGCAAACGCCAAAACAAGCAAGAATCTGTAACAACCTCAAAGCAATCTCCAATTCCAAATGCTTCACAAGGGTCGGTCAAGCATCAAAAGCCCTTCAAGGCTTGTTTTGAGTGTGGAAAAGAGGGTCATGTGGTAAAGAAGTGCCCTTAAAGACTTGCTTCGAATGGAATGGTAATGGCAAAACGAATTGCATCTCCGAATGTAAGTCTACAAAGAATGTTCTAGACGGTAAAGGCAACACGAGTTACTTCTTTGGATCAAGAGGTAAAAAGCACACTGTTTGAATGGTTGGATGAAAAACCCTTCATCCAAACCTTTCATGTGAAGCCGTTTCACATGATTCAAAGTTGAAAATGACCAAAGGTTCTAACTCAAATTATTTTCCTTCTGGTCTTAAATAGAAAATGATTTCCAGATTTAATTCATTCAAATCCAAATTAACTAAACCGAAAGAAATTTGGCAAATTAAACAGAAGGATACAGATATCCCTAATTGTTTAAACGGTTATATGAAGAACTAGGTTACTTATATTGATGAAAAGGAACTTCCAGGACTACGATGCCCTGCGTTCCCCTTTCAAACTAATCTGTTTATGAGTGCAGGAATAATTCAGGAGGACTGTTAGTAATTCAGTTTACTGACAGAGATTGTTCCTAATTCAAATTTGAGGTGGAACAAACAGGTTAACGTTACGGTATTTCATTTACAATGTGGATTTGTATCTACACAATCACCATTCTCACTTCACAATCACTGCATATTTCATGAGCATTCATTTCTTATATTCTTATTAGTGTAGTTGGAAGACCTTCTTTGTTAAATTTATACTTTTTTTGTACAGTTTTATAAAAACAAAATTAAAAACTTAAAAATATTAAAAATAAACAAAAGAATAGGTTTACAAAAATAAAAACTTAGGGGGAGAGAATATAAATAATACATAAAAAATTAAAAAAAGAACTGGGAGCTTGATTTGAGATGACTGAGAAATGATTGTATATCATCTTGAAATATTTGTTTTTGCATGACTTGCATTTTTAAAATAAGAAATGATGGTCACTGATGTTGTTATCTGATTTACATCTTATTTTTAATTGCAATAATAGAAAACAAACAGATTCTTTAGTGATATGCTTGGTAGACTCAACCTAAAGAATAAAGTAGACGACAACATAATGATTTAAATTAAAATATATGCTTAAGGACGTCTGGATTTACGCAATCATTTTGGTCTGCATGAAAACTAAGTCACGACAAAAATTGGATTGAGAATTGATCTTTTACGCACCATGATACAAATCATATAAGCCATATCTTTGATCTCTGATTGGTGTATTTATGTGTCTTGTGTTTGTGCTAATCTCCCCTGCTGTACGGAAGTACTAACCTGGAGTGATGATCTCCTTTGTTGTATGATAGTACTGACCTGGAGCTCTCATCGACAGATGATTAATGGTCATCTCCTTTGTTATACGTGAGTATAGAGCTGGAGCTCTCACCATTTTGGTCTAGGTAGTGTCAAATCATCTAACAATGAATTCATCACAGAATGCAATATTCTCTTGATAATCACTTGCACACTAATGCACAAGCCTTGCTCTATTATGATCGTAACAAAATTCAAGAAATCCTAAGGTTGGGTGAGGGTTTTTTGCCAAATGATTGTGGGGTCCTAGCATTCTAAAGTATTAAATCGAACCTTAATGAATCATTTGTGTCAGGACCGTGTACTTACGGAATACTAACTTATTCTGCGTGAGACTAGATCAAATAGTGCGGAATCCTATTTGATTGGCAATCCAATCAGTGAGAACGTTAACCCGGTCAATATAAGAATAGACTAAATGTTAAAAATGAGTAGGAATCAATCAAGAACGGACTTTGAAGTTGGATTGGCTTGACGGCTAGGGTTATGTGTGTTATCGAGAGTTTTTCGAATGTTATGTTTTTCCATAAATTAAGTGGTATTATAGGTTTGTAGTTTCATTCGTACAACTGAACCATTAGCAAGTTCAGTCGTGCGACTGAATCATGCGACCATATGCACGACTGAAGGTTCAGTCGTGCGACTGAGTCAATCTTATGTCTTAATCATATGACTGATCCAGTCTCCTGGTTCAGTCGTTCAAATGGTCCATAAGCATGAGGTATTCATGCGTATGGTCCATAAGTATGAGCCATTTGCATGAAAAATCACCCGACTAGGTTGATGTAACACCTGTAAATTTTCTTTGAAGCCGACGAAATAAGAAAAGAAATAAAGTCCAAAGTTGAGGGACCAAACCCGCTAACGAGAGAAAACTTGATGAGTGGGAGTCTAAAAGGGGGAGGGCAGGCCACACCCTCCCCATTCTTGCAAAAAACTCAGCCAAGAACAGAGAAAAGGAGAAAAAGAGGAGAAAAGCTTGGTTCGAGCGGATTCGGACGTGAAAATTGACGTGTAGCGGGTCAAATCGAAGCCCTACTCGATGGGATCGTTAAGGTGAGTTCTAGGACCCCTCTTTTATGCGTTTTTGAATGATTTTGGGGCTGGAACACATCTGAAAACTATTTTTGGGTTTTTGGGTCAATACCCGTTTATGTATGTATATGTATTTGTATGTGTAACACCCTGAATTTTCTATTTAAACGAAAGGAAAAGAAAAGTAAATAGAAAGAATAGAAACTTTGCACAAGTGGAAGGGGAAAAAGTGTACAAAGTACACTTTTATTATTTTAAGGATTTAAGGGCATGGGTGCCCATTCTTCCTTTATCATGTTCTTCTTCACGACTAAAAAGAAGAAGAGAGAGAGACTCTCAGTTCTAGAAAGAGAAAGAGGAAGAAAAAGCTGAAAAAGGTAAGTCTTCTCTTGTTTGAGCTGGGTTTCAGCTAAGTATTGAGTTCTTGACCCAAGTTCTGGTTGTTTAGAGTCTACTTTCGGGATTCAAAGAGCTGAATCGAAGTGGGTCTTGAACTGGAAGAGCGTTGTTAAAAAGCTGCTCAAGGTGAGTTTCTAGAACCCCTCTTTTACTGATTTTCAACTGATTTGGGGCTATTATGCATATAAGTAAACATTTTGAAAGAAACCGTGTGTTTACAACCTTATGTTCAGAATGATTTATGTATGTATGTATGTTATAGTGATGATTTTGGGTTAGTCATGATGTATAGCATGCTTAGAGGGCCTTAGTATGTTAGATCTATGTTTGGGTATGATTAGAATGGTAATCGGGCGATGTTGGTAGCATAGAAGATGTTAGGATGTTTTGATGAACATGAACAGTGGTTCATGCGCCCAAATAGTGGCCCATGCGTCTAGCATGAGTGGCCAGACGCCTAAGTGTTGGCTATGCGCCTAAGAGTGGGTCATGCGCCTAAACAGTGGCTCATGCGCCCAGCATGTTGGCCATGCACCTAAGTATTGGCCATGCGGGCAAGTGTGGCCATGCGCCTAAATAGTGCCCATGCGCCTAAGTGATTGAAACGGCTAAGTGTGGAACATGCGCCTAAACAGTGCCCATACATCCCAGTGATTGAAAGGGCTAAGTATTGGCCATGCGCCTAAATAGTGCCAATGCATCCCAGTGAATGAAACGGCTAAGTGTTGGTGATGCGCCTGAACAGGGCAGAAACGCCCAAACAGTGTCCATGCGCCCAGACTTTTTATACTTAGAATTTTTATGCTCATGCGCCTGGAAGGACCCATGCGCCCACTTTGGACTTGAGGTTTTCTAAGTTGATTTCAAAGGTTAAAATGGGGAGATAGGCCTGGTTATGATGTGATGCCTTATGTTTGATGTGTGTATGATGTTGATGGTGTATGTTTATGTTTATGTATGTTCCTTATTATATATGTATGTCTTGCCTTGGCTTTGCGTTGTATGTTAATGAATGTAATGAAAGTATTATGTAACGTAAAGTGGAAGATAAAGAAAAGACGAACGTAATGAATGAATGCATACATGAATTAATGAATAAAGAGAGAAGTATAGAGAGGCTTGGAAGCAATATGAACAGAGGTGCACGGCTCTTAATGCCTTAAGCTCTACCGCGTGAGGTTCAGCAAATCCTAAAGTGTGCACGCAAGGGTTCCATTCTTTGTGACTGACCTTCAGAGGTGTTACCCATTTCTATGGGGGTGTTACCCACTTCGGTGGGCGTGTTGTTACCCCTTCGGTGGGGGTGTTATTACCCACTTCGGTGGGGGTGTTATTACCCACTTCGGTGGGGGTGTTGTTACCCACTTCGGTGGGGGTGTTGTTACCCGAGTTACGTATAACTTTGGGGTGTGGCATAAGGCCAAGCATAGATATGAGGTGAGCGACTCTGTGTCGCAGCAGACTCGACAGAGGTCTTTGTCCATGAGATGAGATGATGAGGTGAGCGACTCTGTGTCGCAAAAGACTCGAAAGAGGTCCTTGTCGTGTGTCCCGGTACTGTTTCAGTCTTTGGACATGAGTCGGGGGCTTGTGAGTAGGCCCCAGCATAGTATCAGTCTTCGGACATGAGTCAGGGGTATTGCATGAGACAGGATATAGATCGCATACTCCGGTATTGTGTCAGTCTTCGGACATGAGTCGGGAGTATTGCATTTGTCAGTCTTCAGGCCCCGACACAGTATCAGTCTTCGGACATGAGTCGGGGATATTGCATGAGACGAGATAATGAGGTGAGCGACTTTGTGTTGCAACAGACTCGGATAGAGTTCAATCCCTGAGATTGACTCATATGGGATCTTTGTCGCGTATCCGATCCCGTGTTAGTCTTCGAACATGAGTCGGGGGTTTGTGAGCAGGCCTCGGCACAACATCAGCTTTCGAGCATGAGATATTTCAAGAGACAAGATTCGAGTAATAAAGAGTAATGAGCAAAGATAAGGATGTAAAGAACGAACGTATGAATGAACGTAAATGAATTATTGTAATATGTAGAGAACATGATCCTCGTCATTCGACGTCAGTAATCATGGGTGAGTGCCACGAAGAGGGTAAAGTTTGACCAGGTCGAGAAAAAGAAGTGAACGATAATGTAATACATTGAACGAACAAGGTTAACGAATGTAATGGAAGATAATAATGATATTATCAGTATGTATGTATGATGCATGATCACGAACGATTGTAAAGTATAGTTTGATTTTGAAAGAAAGTAACGAACGGTTTTAATAAAGAAAAGTATGTTTTATTATAAAACTAGAACTCACTCAGCGTCGCTGACTTTTGTATGCATGATAGTTGGCAGGTATATGTTGATGCTGAGGAGTTGCAGGCATGGATGCATAAGCTACTAGGAGCATTTGAGGTGGCATTCGTATTTTGACATGTCTTATATTTTGAGATGCAAACTAATTTGTAAAGGACATGTTTTAGTTATTAATGAAAGATTTAAATTCCGCTGCAAAATAAATGTACGTTTTATAATGTTTTATCTGCGATGAACCATCAGCTGTAAGCATCTCGGGAATGGGGCCTTGCAGTATGATTCGTTTGGGGATGATTTCGGGCTTGGGTATGCTTGAATGATGTTGTGTATGTTTCCCTAGGTTTAGAAGGGTTGATTTCAGCTCAAACGAGGTTTGGAAGAGTTTGGAGACCAAAGGTGCGGCTGCAGTTCGGGACGAGCTGCATTCTGCAGCAATAGGGCTATGCGACCGACTGGAGGTCCAGACGACCGATGGAAGCGATTGGGTTCATACGCATGAAAGTAAGGCGGCTGAGGTTCATTCGCACGAATGTGGTGCGACTGAGGGTCATACGCATGAAGGGCTATGCGAATGAAGGAAATGCGGACAAAGGCTGTGCGACTGAGCGAAATGTGGATGAAGGTCATGCGACTAGAGTCCATACGCCTGTGAGTCGTGCGATTGAGGCCATACGCATGAAAGGTGTGCAACTGAGGGCCATTCGCATTAAGGTCATGCGACTGAGGTCCATGCGCCCGGATATCATGCGATTGAGGTCCATATGCATGAAAGTATGCGGTTGGAGGTCATGTACCTAGAATGCATACGAATAGTGTCCCATGCGCCAAGAGGTGAGTGCCTAAACAGTCCTCATGCGCCTGAAGTCATGCGACTGGAGAGTTCATATGCATGGGATCATGCGACTATAGCATTCATACGCACAGAGTTCATGCGGCTGGAGCTCCATACGCCTAAGTGTTGGTGCACCCGAATAAGGTTTATGCGGAGGAGTTTTGAGGGATTTGAGAGGTGATGGTCAGATGGATTTCTGTGATGTGATGGGCAGGACGGTATAGTGAGTATGATGATGAGCTAATGATGATGATGATGTGACGCATGATGATGTGCGAGAGTATGGTTATGTGTAGTATGCGCGTGATCGTGTGATGATGATGTCGTGTGCTTCGGCAGCACGTTGTATGCTATGCATGATGTATGTTGGGTGGGCGATGTTGCCCTGTGTGTTGATGTTTTATGTTTTGTTCCTATTTTATTATGTATGTTTATCTTTCATGGCTTTGCGTGAAGTTTAATGAATGTAGTAACGTAAAGTGGAAGTGACAAGATCAGCGATCACAAGTTGATGTATTAGGATACAAAGCAGCGGAATACAAACAAGAATTAGACAAATTGTAGCAAGCAATCGATACTTGTAAGCATTAAGAGCGCATAGGTTATAGGGAGAGAATATATTTTCTGATTTCAAGGAATGTTTATAGATGTAGAATATTTCTAATCAAATCATTCGTTCATTCCATTCATTCATGATCGTTACAATAAGTTGTCACTCCTTATATAGAGTGCAACAATCACTGCTGTTATCACGGAAAGTGACAACTGGCAGATCTAATACAAACAAAAATAACTAATTTAACAAACTACTGAAATGTTCACAACTACTGAGAACATATCAGCATGTTAAGTACAAAATATAAAACTACTGAACTACAACGACTGAAGAACAAGCTCTTCAGTCGTTTTACAAAACTACTGAAACATAAAAAATAAAACTACTGATATCACAATACTGAAGAAGTACTCTTCAGCAGTTGTGACAAACTACTGAGGCTTCAGTACTTGATCTTCAGACTTTGACCTTCAGGTGTTTCATCAGCTGATGACTTCAGTAGATATCATCAGCTGATGTCTTCAGTCTTTGTCTTCAGACTTTGTACATCAGTTGTTGATCTTCAGCACTTGTAAAATCTTCAGCTGTTGTACTTCAGTACTTTGGTCTTTCAGCTTCAGCACTTGTGTTCTTCAGCTGTTGTACTTCAGCACTTTAGTTCTTCAGCTGTGAGGTCTTCAGCACTTGATCTTCAGCTGTGAAGTCTTCAGCACTTGTCAAACTACTGATGAGGCTTTCAGCAGTTGTTGTGATACCATGTGGGACTTAGAGGTTTTCTGATCTTGGCTCATTGGTTCTTTTGGTCCAACAAACTCCCCCTGAACCAATGCAGCCAAAACCTCTAACTTATTTATTCTCCCACTTATTGATGGCAAAATGTTGGTCTTTTTCCTTCTTGATCAGTAGAGAAGATGACCCATGTAAGCTCGGCCTGGGAAAAAATCTCAAATATTTTTTTGGCAGAGTATGAATGGGAACTCTGTTTTGGGGAACTGGACACAGAGTTGTTATCCCATTCATGAGATTTACTTCCCCATAATGAGTCTGTATGACTCACGAACATAGGCCTCAAGGAGAACAACTTGTTCCTCCTGAGAGAGTTCTTTGCTCCTCCTTCAAAGAAGAACTCTGGACCATAGTACTCTGATAAGTACTTCATGGTCCTGCCATTTTCAGCTCCACCGTAGTTACCTCCCTATATACAAATTCATCAGGATGGTTGCCTTCAAGGAGTAACTGGAGCTCATTCTTCTGGATGTCTTCAAGCTTTTTATATAGCAACCCCTTCTTAATCATTGTTTTCTAGTAAAGCTTGAGGGGTCTTCTTTGCTTGGTGAGCTTTCTTGAATTCATCAATGATTTCCCAAGGTGAGACTACAACGGCCAACATGATGGTAGATTCTATTGTTTTTCGTACCTGGCCGTTGTATCTGTGTGGGATAGTTCTTTTATGGATTCTAGAACTCACCCTGGGGTCTGGCCATACTCTCACTCTCTCCTCTGATACTGAAAGGGTGCCTGAGAGTGTACAGCCTTGAGCATGCCCTTTCATGGCTTGAATAGATGATGACTGAGGAAATTCCTTGTCAACCATCTTCAACAGTTGCTCATCGTGCTGTTTCTGCTGTTCTTCTTCTTCTATCTTGACTCTGACCATTTCCCTTTGAGAGTCAGGTGTGATCATGGGTTGACTTCGGGGTTTTGGTAGCTTCAGAACAGCAGAGAGTGGCAGACTATCATCTTCATCCTCCTCTTCTTTCTTCTTCCATCCTCAGCACCCTTCTCCTCCTTCTGGGTACATCACTGGATGATGGTTGGGTTGGTGAAGGAATTGGTTTGAAGAATGAGGATATTGGATTTTGGCTTAGAGATTGGTTGGGAGATTTGAGGGATAGGATCTGTTTGAGTGGGTGGAAGGGAAGGTTGATCCAGCATCTTTGTAGTTAGTTTCGCTTTGTGAGTTTAGCCATCTCTAACCTTTTACCAGCCCCAGCCAGCCTCCAAGCCATTCAAGCTCCACTAATCCTTTTGAATTGCAGACAGACAGATTCTGGTGGCTATAGCCAGAATGCTGTCCCTGGTCCATGCGCGAATCTCCACTAACGATCTTCCAAGTATTTTGCAATGAAGCGGATCATTATTTCCAATCTCTCTTTCTCAAGAGCATCATACCCTGCCCATCGGGTTTGTATCTCTTGTACTTCTAACCTTCTGATCTCACTATCCAGTGTGGCTGTGTCAAACCCCTGCCTGAAGAGTTGTTCAATTATTTTATCCATGGATCGGCTGTGTGTGTAGTGTCAGCTTCTTTGACCAGCTCCTCCAAGGATTTGTCTTCAGCAGTGTGATCATCAGCACTTCTCTTTCGCTTGTAAGTGAGCAGAGGTTGCTTTTCTTTTCCTCCTCTTGGGCTTGCTTCTCTTCCTTCTTCTCCTCTGTTCTTTTCCTCTTCTTTTCTTTCACTGCAGTACTCTCCCCCTTTTTGGTTGCATTGGAGGAAGGGGTTTGTACGCAGAAAGAGTCTTTGGACAGCAGCAGCATCACCAAGGGCGGGATGTAAAGTGGGAAAGCCTCTCATCAATGGCTTTAGTCACAATATCAGTGATTATGGGTGTGATGAGAGGGAGGGAATTTTGAAGTACAGCACCTATTTGCTCAGGAGGGTTCTGTTCCTGAGAAGTAGGGCCTGAAGCAGAGGCAGGTGGTTGAGTTTGGAGTGGCTCAGTGTTGGGAACCTTCAAGTGAAGGTGCCATCTGTGGGTGGGTAGAGGCAGATGGTCTTTCTCCTTGTGAGAGTTGGTCAAGTAGGTTTTGCAGCCTACTGACTTTCTCTTCAAGGATTGTGTTCTGGGCAAGAACATCATAGAAAAAGCCCAGGTCATCATCAGCCGAAACTGAATCATCTGACCTCCTGCTTAGAGCAGGATTTACATGCACTGGGTGTAGACCAGTTGGTGCATGTGCCCCTTGTGCTTGGTACTGGGGACTTCCAGCCTCAGGACATGTCCATCATCAGCTGTTGCCTCTAGTGAGGTCTTAGCAATGTTACCAGCCTCACTCTGGTCATGTGCTGAGTCAGAGGAGGTGGCAGCCTCACTAGATATTCTAAGCTCCTTGTCTACACCAGGAGATAGAAGTGGGAAACCCCTGTGCTGTGGGTTCTCAAGTGCACTGTGTTCCTCCCCCTCAATTGTAGAGGTATCCCAGTAGTAAGTGGTTTCTGGGGAGGGGGTGAGGAGTGCAATTGAGTCAGCACTTGTGCAACTATTAAAGTTGGGCTGTGAGGGGCGGTTGTTTGGGGTGAAGGGATAGAAGCAGTGTGCACCTGGGGAGGTTGGTGCTCTTCAATGGCAATCTCCTCAAGTGAGGAAGATCCCAGATATGTAGGTGCCCCTTGTGTGGTTGCTGCAGGCTCCTGTTGAGAGGAAGCCTGAGCGGCTATGGCTGGAGGAGTCATTGTATCCACTAGGGGTTTGGACTAGTGGATATATCCTGCGTTTGTGTTGCAGGGGCATCCTCAGGGGACTCAATTCCCTGAGTAGCCGTTTTGGGTTTCTTTTTGGTGGGTTTGGTGGGGACTTTGGATTTGGAGGTGGTGGCTGTGGGTTCCAGCTGCGTGGGTTTTCGCAGCTTGGCAGCCATTTTGAGTGTCCGGTCAGAGTTGTGCCGGGAGTATACTTCCGGCAGAACAGCCGTAGCAGGGACTCCAAGCCAACAAGTCCCTCAGCATTAAGCTGGTTGTAATGATGGCCATTATGAACCGTGGATATAGTATCCAACGGTTGGCAGTTAGTTTTTGAGCCATATCCTTGAGCTCTAAAAATATTATTTCAGAAAAATTAAGTGGTTGTTGCTCAAGAATAGAATACATTACCTGCTGCCATTTTGTCGACATTTGATCCCAAGACGACGTCTTAGGGGCCAAACATACATTCACCATGTGAAAAATCAGGCGCTCAGCGTCATTAAAGTGTTTCTTCATGATAGTGGAGGCACTGAGATCGCCTTGATATCCATGTTGAGCAAAGGATAGATCTATGGTGCCCTTCGGATATCCAGCAGGAGAACTAGCATCATTCAGTTGAAGAATTTGGCGGATTATTGCAGGAGTGATGACTACTTCTTTGTTGTTGACGACCGACTGGAGGGATGGTGTGTTGTTCTCCCAGTGGTAACAGTAACGTTCATCCAAAATTGGTGCAAGGATTCGGCATGTAATATGGGATTCAGAAGAAATGCCGTGTTGTATTGGGACTGAACCATAAGATCGATAGCAGTATCGAACTTAGTCCAGATGGGCGATTTAGTGAGGTAGGCAACACAGTTGTGTCGCGGTTTAATTTGCATAGACGCCATTGAGAAGAGGAAGTTTTGGAGAGGAACGTTAGGTTTGAAGAAGATGAAGCATTGAGAGCTAAGGTTAGGGATATATAGGGTACGGGTAAGAAAACGACTGAAGGATGTGGTGTTAGTCATCAGTAGTTTTAAACGACCGTTGACATGGTATTATCCTTTCAGACGTTGAAACAGCTGAAGTCGTGGTGTTAGGCATCAGTAGTTTAGAAAACTACTGAAGACCGTGGTTTTGACTTCAGATGATTGAAACAACTGAGGACTTGGTGTTTGTCATCAGTAGTTATGAAACTACTGAAGACAGTGGTTTTGTCATCAGCTGTAGTAAAAACTGAAGACTTGGGATTAGTCATCAGTAGTTATAAAACTACTGAAGACGTGGTTTGCTTCAGTTGTTTAAAATGAAACAGCAGTTGTACAAACGACTGAAGAGAAAGTTCTCTTCAGCTGTTTTCGTCAATTCTTAGCTTTTCAGCTGTTTCAAACTGTCCTCAACACATTCATCAGTCTTTTTGGCTGATTTCAGTTGTTTCATAGGACATCAGTACTTATCTGTTTTTACTGATTGCAGTAGTTGTAACTGCATCAGTAGTTGTAACTACATCAGTAGTTTAGAACAGATGAAGTACTTCAGTACTTGTGAGACATTTAGCCTTCAGTAGTTATAAAAACTACTGAGGGTAAAAGAGCTCATCAGTACTTATATGTGACATAGGTACTCATGATCATCAGTATGAATTACTAAGATCATCAGTAGATGTCACTTATTCTAGTTGCAGCATGCCAAACCTTAACACCAGGTTTTGGAAAGTTGAACTATCCAAAGGCTTAGTAAAAATGTCTGCAAGCTCATTAGCACTAGGCACAAACTTAGGATCAATCAGACCTTTTTCAAAACAATCCCTTATAAAATGATGTCTGATCTCTATATGTTTGGTCCTAGAGTGCTGGACTGGATTTTGACAATGCAAAGAGCTGAAGCACTATCCATTAACAATGGAGTCTTAGTCTCTGTAATGCCATAATCCAAAAGTTGGTTTTGAAGCCAGAGTACCTGAGATGTACAACTTGCAGCAGCAATGTACTCTGCTTCAGCAGTGGATGTAGCAACTGAGGTCTGTTTCTTGCTCTGCCAAGAAATCAAGCAGTTGCCTAGGAATTGACATCCACCAGAAGTTGATTTCCTGGTCAACTTACACCCTGCATAGTCACTGTCAGAAAAAGCAACTAATTTACCAGAATGTCCGGTAGAATACCATAAACCTAGAGATGGAGTGCCTTGCAGATATCTAAAGATCCTCTTGACTGCAATCAGATGAGACTCTTTAGGTGCAGCCTGAAATCTAGCACAAACACATGTAGCAAACATAATATCTGGTCTAGAAGCTGTTAAATACATCAAGGACCCAATCATACATTTGTAAAGTGTTTCATCAACCACTGTACCTTTCTGATCTGTGTCCAGTTGTGTGGTGTGCTCATGGGAGTAGAACAAGGCTTACAGTTTTGTAAATCAAACTTTTGCAAAAGATCTTTTGTATATTTGGACTGATGAATAAAAATTCCATCAGCCTTTTGTTTGATTTGCAACCCAGAAAGAACTGTAATTCTCCCATGGCACTCATTTCAAACTTCTGTTGCATCAACTTTGTAAAGGCATCACACAACTTTGGATCAGAGGATGCAAAAATGATATCATCTACATAATTTGAACAAGTAGATTATGCTGCCCAGCTTTCTTAATGAATAAAGTTTATATGGAGCCTCTAGTGAATTGTTTTCCAGAAGAAAGTTTGATAATGTCTCATACCAGGCTCTGGGAGCTTGTTTTAACCCATAAAGAGCTTTATCAAGCTTATACACCAATTAGGATGTTTATTGTCCTCAAAGCCTGGAGGTTGACATACATAAACCTCT
Organism: Flaveria trinervia; assembly: GCA_025506515.1. Classification (NCBI taxonomy): domain Eukaryota; kingdom Viridiplantae; phylum Streptophyta; class Magnoliopsida; order Asterales; family Asteraceae; genus Flaveria; species Flaveria trinervia. The sequence continues at coordinate 42,491,364 of CM046457.1, forward strand.
TCTTTAATTTTTCCATACAAAAATGCACTTTTGACATCCATTTGAAAAACTTTAAGGTTTTGATAAGCAGCATAAGCTAAAAACAATCGAATTGCTTCCAGTCTGGCTACAGGGGCAAAGGTTTCATCATAATCAATACCTTCTTCTTGTGCAAAACCCTGAACAACCAGTTGGCCTTGTTCTTAACAATAAGCCCATTTTCATCAGTTTTGTTCCTAAACACCCATTTAGTGCCTATTGCACACTTACCTGGAGGTAGAGGAACCAGTTCCCACACTTGCTGTTTCTTGAACTGAAGAAGCTCAAGCTGCATGGCATCAACCCATCCATTGTCCTTTAAAGCAATGTGATAATTCTTTGGCTCTTGCTGACTGATGAAGAGAGCATAGAAGCAGAAATTTGACAATTGACTTCTTGTTGATACTCCAGCAGTGATATCACCAATGATTTGAGACATAGGGTGATTCTTCAGATCTTGATACACAATGAGATCTGTGCAAGTGTTTGTAGCCGGCTCAGCAGCAACAGATGGTGATGGTGAATCATTTCCTTGAAACCAATCAGTGGATGGTAATTCAAAGGAAGTTGAATTCGAAGAGATCTCATCAGCATTTGTGTGGATGGTGCTACTGGAGCTACAGGAACATCAGGGCTAGCTGAGTCAGGCAGCTGATCACTAAACCTGAAGAGGTGAGTACTGCAATCATCATCATCATCAGCAGTACCACCAGGTGGTGAACTGTTGACAGGAGCAACAGCAGGAGTTTGATAAGGAACATATTGCAGTATGTCCAAATCAAATAACTCCACAGGACTTTGTGGAATCTTGTCCTTTGGAGATTCATTAAATTAACATGTAGAGTTTCTTCAACCATCTTGTTCTGCAGTTGAAGACTCTGTATGCCTTGCAAGTAGATGAATAACCAACAAAGTACCTGCATCCACCTTAGGATCAAATTTATGGAGTTGATCCTTTGTGTTGAGAATAAAACAGGGACACCCAAATGCTTTGAAAAATGAAATCAGAGGAGCCAAATGATGGAGAACTTCATATGGAGTCTTCATCAACCTCTGATTTACTAAAACTCTATTTTGCACATAAAAGCTGTGTTGACAGCTTCAGCCCAAAAGGTCAGTGGCAAAACTGAGTCAGCCACATGGACCTTGCAGCTTCAATGAGGGTCCTGTTCTTTTCTCCACTACTCCATTTTGTTCTGGAGTCCTTGGAATGCTGAACTGCCTTTTGATTCCCTTTGAAAGATAGAAGTCATCAAGTGTATGATTTCTGAACTCAGTTCCATTGTCACTCCTAATACACTTGACTGGAAGGGAATACTGCTTCTCAATGTACAGCACAAAGTGAATAATCTTCTGAGCAGCCTCATCCTTTGAATGTAGAAAGAAAGTCCATACAAATCTGGAGTAATCATCCACAATACCAGACAGTATTTCTTCTTTGCCATGCTCATTACTCTCACAGGACCAAATAGATCCATATGCAGTAATTGCAAGCAGGCAGTGGACTTGGGCACTTCAATAGGAGGAATGAGACTTTGTGCTGTTTTCCTTTAAACAAGCAGTGCAGGTTTCATCACAGTAGAACTCCTTATTGGTAAGCCTCTGACTAAACTATTGTGGCTAAGCTGATTCATGTTTTTGAGATTAACATGACCAAGCCTCCTGTGCCACAGTTTAGATTCTTGAGAAGAGGCTTTGGAAAATAGGCAAGGATTGCCTTTGAGATCTATCTCTTAGAAAGATCTAAGGCATACACTCTTCCTGTCCTGTTGGCTTTCAGGAGAGTGTGATCATCCAACACCTTGTCAATCAAGTGCAAAACTTGGATGACAGAATCCTACAGTTTTGACTGGTGAAAAGGGCAACATGGCCTTTATCACACATTTGACTGACACTCAAGAGATTGTACTTGAGATTTTCCACATGATTAACATCATCAAATTTGATTTCTTCATTGGAGACAAAGCCCTTACCGATGATGTAACCCCTAGCATCATTGCCAAAAAGACAAATCCCTTCTTTCCTTGAGAGTAGTCATGAAGAAGAGAGTTGTTCCCAGTCATGTGCATAGATCCCCCACTGTCTACATACCAGATGCTACTTTGGCATGTTGAAGAACCCTGCAAAAATAAACAATTAGTTAGTTTTAGAGACCAAACCTTTTTGGTTTTGGGCCTGGTCTCATCAATAGATGGTAAACTAACAGGTTTATTTGAAACAACAGCCTGAGAGGAAGAAGATGGTGTAGAAGAGGAGTCCTTTGGCTTGGACCTCCTTTTCTGTGGTTTCAACATAGGAGAATCTAGTTGGTTAACTCTACCCAACAGATGTTGTACCATCATCACCAGCTGTGTCTGATTTTGTGATAAAGCTTTCAGCTCATCAGACACATTGCTAGTGGAGTTTGATAAGTTCCTATGTTGCACCTTTTTCTTCTGAGCACCCTCAGCTGTCACCTGTTTAACCCCTTCCTTTTGGATTTCTTTGAGGACTTAAGGGTTACAGGATTTGATGTTGCTGATAAATGTGGTCTCAAACTCAGTTTTCATTTTTACCATTTTCTCATTAATTTCTTTTTGTTTGAGTTTGGAACCTCTTTTGTACCAACAATCATCTGTAAGATGATTGAACAAACCACATATTCACATGGTTTCTTCTTCATCTTAGGTTGATCATCAACTAAAGAGGGTGAAGCAACAGAAGACTTGTTCTTCAATGCTTTGGAAGCATTGTTTGCTTTCTTGACAGCCTCTTTAGTAGTCTTCAAACTTTCTACTGCCAGTTTTCTTCTCTTAGTACTGACAGCAGTTGAAGTTTGAACTTCAGGTGTTAAATCCTGCTCTCTAGTCCTTTCAGGACCTTCAGAATTAACTCCTGAGTTGATCAACTCATTAATCATGTGAATGTCAGCATTTGAACCATCAACATCAGCTGATAGGTTCAAAGAGGGCTTGATGCTGACTGCTACTTCTGATTGTGCTGTATCAGAAGGTAGATCACATGATGTGATGGATTGGTTATCACTCTCACCATCAGATTCTACCTCTGCTTGGGGTAAAATCTGTAGGTGGAGCAGTGTGATTGTAACCAATTCCAAACTTCACATTTGAAGCAGATTGCTTACTAAGAAGCATTTCAAAACCTTTGCATGATTGTACCCATCTATCACACTCGACCTGGGTAACTGCAAGGGTTTCTTTAGATCTTTGTACTTCTCTAGAAGTACTTCTTCTCTAGCCTTATCATCAATTATTGGCAATTCAGTTTATAAATCTCATCATTTTTATCTTTGAGCACAAACTCAAACTCAGCTTTGTTTTTGGAAATTATTTGTTCTAGCTCAATGTTCTTATTAATTAGAGCTACATTTGCTTCTCTAATGGAAGCAAATGCTGCTATGCATGGTTCAGAACATAATTTGGCTTTTGCCTCAGAGGATACCTGTGATACCTGAGGTGTAGAGGCATTAGAAAATGAAGTATCAGCAGACTCCAAAGCCATAAGAGCTAGATTCCCAAAAGGACTGTCACCACCATGTTGACCAGCACCTGAGAACAGTTGATCATGACCAGACAAGTCATCTGGTAAACTGCTCCAGTCAACAACTCCTGGGGTGAAGAAGCTGTGTTGTTGAGATTGAGGTGTTGATGAGATTGGGATGGCTGAGGTTCTGGTAGTGCATGAGGTTGTGGTGCCATAGGAACTTGAACTTGATTTGACTGTGGCATGTAATAACAAGGGTACGGATATGGCATTTGACCCTGAGAACAAATATGCCGGAGATTGTTGTTGAGAATGATGACTAGAGGTGACAGGATGTTGCCCTCTGTGTTGTTGACTTTGCCAGGAAAAGTCACAAAGGGTGCAGTGGAGTTAGATCCAGTTGATCTACACTCTCTTGCAAAGTGTCCAAGCCTTTGGCATTTGTGACACCTCAACTTGCTCTTGTCAAAACCAACTTTGGTTTTGCCAGAGAGTCCTGGGAATTTTCTTCCAGTTCTTTTATAGAACTTCTGAGATCTGATATTTATCAAGGCCATTTGGCTCAAAATATCCATCTCTTCTAAGTCATCATCAGCAATCCCCTTGAGATCATCCATAATGAAACATAGATTGTCATTATTACACCAGTAAACTGACCATCAACACTCACAAATGCAGAATCAGAAGTGCTTGAAGAGAAATTAATATGCTCATCATACTGGCATTCAGATGAAGCATATTCTGACTCATGACCCACCAAGGCAGTGTTGCCTTGTACAAAGTCTTCAGTGAGCTTTCCAGATGAAGACAGCTTTCTCTTCTGTTCTATCTCTCTCTCAAAAGTGAGCAGTTTCCCATGGAGTTGGGTGAGAGATAGTTTGTCCAAACTTGCACTGGAGCGTAGGACAATAGTATATGTGTCCCATCTCTCAGGCAGTGATCTGAGAAATCTGTTATTCATCTAATATTGGTGTATTCAAGTTTGACCATTTTAGTTCAGAGATCAAACAAGAGAACCGCTCATATTGTTGAGTCAGTGTCTCACCCTTCTATGAGAGAATGTCTCATATTGTTGGGCAAGAATTTCTCTATTATTTGCCAAGACCTCATCTGTTCCTCCAAATTGTTCTTTCAAGGCAATCCAGAGGTCATGGGCAGTTTCATGATGCATTAGCCCAGAATAATTTCATTGGCAGTGCCATGGCCAGAATTCCATGGGCTTTTGCATCAATTTCAAGCAACTTCTTATCCTCATCTGAGTATTGCTCCCTCCTCTTCGGAACCATTTGATTGGTTTCCGGGTTATTTACCATAGGCTTGTGTGGACCATGTACCACTGATGTCCAACCCCTGCGCTGTTAACAGACAGGTGATGGAGCATATGTCTTTGCCATATGTTATACTCATTCCTAACCAGCATTGGTGGCTTGGTTGAGGAACCAGTATTGTGAGGATCATTGGAGGGAGTAGTCATTTTCAGTTCAAAAACAATTTAGTTCAAGCTTTTAAAAGTTTTAGACAGACCACAACAAACTCAATGAGACCAAGAAAAGATCTCAGGATGAATGAGCAGAAATACAGAAAATTCAATCTCTATAACCGTTTCTTGCAAAAACAAAAGCTAATTCAATCAAACTTAGATCTTGAATAGCAGTTTCAATGATCAATTATTAGATCGATCAATGATTAACCTGCTCTGATACCATTTGACAAGATCAGCGATCACAAGTTTGATGTATTAGGATACAAAGCAGCGGAATACAAACAAGAATTAGACAAATTGTAGCAAGCAATCGATACTTGTAAGCATTAAGAGCTCATACGGTTATAGGGAGAGAATATATATTTCTGATTTCAAGGAATGTTTATAGATGTAGAATATTTCTTATCAAATCATTCGTTCATTCCATTCATTCATGATCGTTACAATAAGTTGTCACTCCTTATATAGAGTGCAACAATCACTGCTGTTATCACGGAAAGTGACAACTGGCAGATCTAATACAAAAATAACTAATTCTTAACAAACTACTGAAATGTTCACAACTACTGAGAACATATCAGCATGTTAAGTACAAAATATAAAACTACTGAAGCTACAACGACTGAAGAACAAGCTCTTCAGTCGTTTTACAAAACTACTGAAACATAAAAATATAAAACTACTGATATCACAACTACTGAAGAAGTACTCTTCAGCAGTTGTGACAAACTACTGAGGCTTCAGTACTTGATCTTCAGACTTTGACCTTCAGGGTTTCATCAGCTGATGACTTCAGTAGATATCATCAGCTGATGTCTTCAGTCTTTGTCTTCAGACTTTGTACATCAGTTGTTGATCTTCAGCACTTGTAAAATCTTCAGCTGTTGTACTTCAGTACTTTGGTCTTTCAGCTTAGCACTTGTGTTCTTAGCTGTTGTACTTCAGCACTTTAGTTCTTCAGCTGTTGAGGTCTTCAGCACTTGATCTTCAGCTGTTGAAGTCTTCAGCACTTGTCAAACTACTGATGAGGCTTTCAGCAGTTGTTGTGATACCATGTGGGACTTAGAGGTTTTCTGATCTTGGCTCATTGGTTCTTTTGGTCCAACAGGAAGATAATGAAAAGAGGAACGTAATGAATGAATGCATGCATTAATGAAAGAATGAACGAATGAATGGCTTGCAAGCATATGTATGAGGTGAGCAACTCTGTGTCGCAACAGACTCGAAAGAGGTCCTTGTCACATACTCCGGTACTGTGTCAGTCATCGGACATGAATTAGGAGTTTGGTTACAGGCCCCGACACAGTATCAGTCTTCGGACATGATCGGGGGTGTTGCATGAGACAGGATCCGGACGAATGAGAAGAGGATCGCATACTCTGGTACTGTGTCAGTCTTCGGACATGAGTCGGGGGTTTGTATACAGGCCCCGACACAGTATCAGTCTTCGGACATGAGTCGGGAGTAGTGCGTGAGACTGAGATGAGATGAAGCAGAACGAATCGGTAGTGTTTTGTCAGTCTTCGAACATGAGTCGGGGGTTTGTCTACAGACCCCTGCACAGTACCAGTCTTCGAACATGATTCGGGAGTATGGCGTGAGTTCATAAATGAGAAAGGTAAGGATGGAAGGAACGAACGTATGAAATGAACGTTAACAAGATATCTTAATAATGTACTAAACGGGATCTTTGTCATTCGACCTCAATAATCATGGCTGAGTGCCGCGAAGAGGGTAAAGTCTGGCCCGATCTAGTGTTGGATTCTTTATGCCCAAGACACATAGAAAATTGATGTGGTTAGTACGTTATGATCCAAGTCGGGTCATACCCAATAACAAGCTTAGGAAACACCAAATAATATTTAATTGATGATATGATCATGCAATTAAATAAATACACCAACTTAGAAAATGGGTTTTCTAAATAAGTTGCATATGTGATTGAACAACTTATATGGATATTATTTGTAATGTTGTTTAATTTAGTTAAATAACATCAAATAATAAAAGTGTTTGTATATTATATAATTAAAAGGTTAATTATATATATATATATCTATATTAATCTTTACTTTAACAAAAGATAATGTATAAGGACTTTTGGGGGAAAAAAACAAAGAATGAGAACAACCCTAAAAGGGTTCGGCCGCCCCCCTTGAGAGTTGTTCTCCCTTTGGTGTTCTTTTGAAGTCTTTGGTACAAAAAATCGACCAAAAACACACACACACTTCATCCTCTCCTCTCTCACACATGTGCAAGAACCAAAAGGAAGAAAAACACTCTCAAATCTTGATGTGGATCTCGGTTGAAAAGGGTCTTCATCACCCTTTGGAGTCGCTGAAAAGTGTTTTCAGCAGCCCTTTTTGGACGGTTTTGGTGCTTCAAATCCTAGCAACCATGATGTTTGCTTAGAGGCTTGTGGGTATGGACACTTGAGGACTTCTACCCTTGAAGTCTTGGCCTTTCTTTTGACTCATTTCTGCCTTCTTTTGGTCGGTTTTCACAGCATCCAGAAAGGTTTTATTATGGTATGATTACGTCACGATTTGGGTGTTCTTGCTTATTTAGTATGCTTGCTTTTGACATAATAAAGATCCTTTTGTTTATGGGTTTGTTGGTTTTCACATGATAATAGTAATTTTCAGAAAGTATAACACGTTTAAAGTTGTATATTCCACTGCGTTTCATATGTTTAAATGGTTAAACAACTTGTAAATAAACATACAAACCCCAACAATGGCATCTAGAGCCGGTTATGTGAAAACTAGCATCATTATCCTTGTAAAATCAGTTTTAAAGGATGTTTATCAAGTTATTAGAGGCTGATTTTGGTTTATTTAATAAACCCCATGTCTTTCAAAGTTATATCTTCATGCTTATGATTAAACTTTGAAAGATAGGAATGTCAATTGGTTGATATGTTTTGGTTGTTGTTTGTTTGGACAAACAAACCCTAATTTTTAGTTTGTGTTGGCTGAAAATTTGGGGTTTGATGGGGTTTATTTTGTTTGTTGAATGATGTTTGTGATTGTTCATTTGATGGTGCATAACCTAGCTTAGACCTTGTGTTGTTTTGGTTTGGTTGCATGCTTGTTTTGGTTATTTTGTTCAATTGGGTTGTATGTTTTGTGCTTATAATTTATCTATTTATTCATTAGGTTGTAATAATAGATTAGGAGTATTTCTCTTTTACTAGAAAATATGTATTAGGATATATATTATGTAAAAGAAGATGCTCGGGAAGGAAGCACAAAAGGAAGACACAAAGTGGACTTGAAGCATAGGGATACGACATCAAGTGGGAGATCCATTGTGATCTCAATTTTGTGTTGATGCAAACCCTTAGGAAAGACCTAATGACCACACTTGTGATGGAAAACAAGTATGGTCACAATAGTAGCTATGGTTATGCACATATGGTTGTTTATATTATGCTTGTTTGATTGTGATTTTATGAATGATTGTGTGATATTTGGATATGATATACAATCTTAATTAAAATGATCTTAACCAGCTAATATAAAATTGGCTCTTAATCATTAAGTGTTAAAAAATGGTTATTAAAAGGATTAATGATTGCATAATAAAATGGGTTTTATTGAAAGAACCATAGGGTACCAAGTATTTGTAAGCATGCAATTAAAAGGTACATAGAGTTTTCAAAATCCAGAATTAATGGAAACTTAAATCCCTTTGGTAACAAGTCTATCACCATCCTTTTACACGACCCTCGAATCACTTGGGAACTATTTATGGGATAAAGGTCACCTAACCACTTGTAGGGAACTTGTATCTTTGAGGTGAGTCTAACGTACTTGGGGATAAAGGTCACCTAACCGCTTGTATGTGAAAACTCACACGTGTGTGTAAGTAGGATGACTTGAATTGGAAACCATGTGCTTAGGGTCACCGAAGCATGGCGTACAATGGTGTTGATGGGATTAAACATGCCGACTAAACATATGATGTTTAACCTATCCCATAAGACTAGAAGTTGCAATAGGTTGCAATTATCAACTGTTGACTACCTTGTTAATTTAAATAATGGGATAAAGGTCACCTAACCATTATTTAAATGTAACGTTGGATTCTAGATTTTAATTGTTAATTGTCTATGAGACATTTAAGGGTATTAACAATTAAAATAAATTTATCAGAAATACTAAAATGAACCTTGTCAATTATTGTAATGATGACTGCTAACTATAACGCTTCCACCCCGATCATCCCTTCCCTATCACTGAGATCTATTCTCGAGAGGGATCGTCCTAACCATAATTACCTTATGGACTCAATTTAGAAACTTCAGAATCGTTCTCAAGAATGAGTAGAGGCCTATGTACTTGACGATCCCATACCTCACCAACCAACGCTGTTGATGTTAACGTCTTTTGACCATTGGCTTAGGCACACTAACTATTCTGTGCAAGTATCCTACCTCATGTTGGGAATATGATTCCCAAACTCCAAAAGGGTTTGGAGCATCATGGGGCATATGACATTATAATCTAGTTGAAGGAAATGTTCCTTCAACAAACTTTAGTAGATTGCTTTGAAACGGTTCGAGCACTTTATGCATGTCACATGGAAGAAACCCAATCGATATCATCTTATAGATTCTTAAGATGAAAATCCACATTGATAGCCTCAAGATGCTTAACTATCCTGTCTCAAAGTAGTTGGCCAAGGATTTGATCCTTGATTTCCTAACTAAAGGTTTGAGACATTCATGATAAACTGTAATATGAACGGGTGGGACAAGAGCATCGGTGAACTTCACGCAATGCTCAAAGCAACCGAGGCAGGGATGGGTAGAAAGGTTCTACCTATTTTCTCGATCAATGAGGGAGGCTATAAGAAATGGCCAATCCCGATCCTATGGCAATTATTGCCAAAGGAAAGGAATACATCAAAGCAAAGGTTAAAGCGAAACCTCGAAAACCTAAGCTTATGAAGCCTAAGGTAACGGAGAACGATCCATGCTTTGAGTATGGAGAGATAGGACAATGAAAAGGAATTGTCCCTCCTATCTCAAGAGTTGAAAGACAAGAGGGATGTTCGGCAAACCTCAAATACAAATTACATGATTCACACATTGTATTAAATGTCATTTCTTCAAACACATGGGTATTGGATACTGGATGTGAGACTCATACTTGCAATTGTTGCAAAGGGGTTCAAAAGAAATGAGCGCTTCAAAGAGGAAAACTCTATTTTGAGACTTTCAAATGGTTTGGAAGTTGTTCTCAAAACATTTTGTATGCACCTAGTTTGACTAGGAACATAATTAATGTTTCCTATTAAAACAATATGATCATGATTTAAAGTTTGTAAATATCGGTATTAAGTTTTATGGATGATGTATTTCATTTTAAGGATATGCCTTTTAAATGATATCCAAGAATTGGTTCATGATAATTTGTCCTATAATAACTCATTATACTCATTAAGCACCAAGAAACTTAAAATGTGTTTAAGTTATTATTATCTTTGAGATTGTCATCTTGATCACATAAACAAGAATTGGATTCAAACACTTCAAAAGAATGGTCTTTTGGAAACAAATAAAAATGTTTCATTTGATAAATGTGAACCAAAGGCTTATTAGGAATGATACATTTGGATGTATGTGGTCCTTTTATGACAATAACAAAGATTGGTGAAAGATACCTCATTACTTTTACCGACAATTACGGTCGCTATTATTGTGTGCACTTGATGACACATAAGTATGAGGCTTTTGAAATGTTCAAAATCTTCAATAATGAAATAGAAAATCAACTCTACATAACTATCTATGTTTTTCATTCTGATAAAGGAGAAACTGAACCCTATTTGGATATGGTTCAATCTATTGTGGCTATGAGCTTACCATTTTTATCATTTTGGGTTTTCGCATTGCTCTTTAAGGCTCATATTATGAATATGAACCGAACCAAGAAAGTGTAGATTAGTTGAATATCCTAGATATAGGATATTGATTCTTCGACTCATCAGAGCAAAAGTATTTATTGCTCGAAAGGCTAAGTTCTTGGAAACCGAGTTCCTTATCAAAGGAATGATATGTAGAACTACGGAACTTGATAAGGATCAAGATCCACAAGCCGATACACTTATGGTTGACACTAGCAATCAACAAGAAGTTGTTGATGATAATCAAGAGGTTGATCAATACACACAAAACGTTCACAAATCTGGTAGAGTTAGTATTCCATCTAAGAGATATGAATATTCCAAGGATGGATGCTGTGTGGTTGACCCCTATTGGCTAACCATATACCAAGATGCTATGTCCAATTTGGATTGGGACAAATCGCTTAAAGCCATGAATGTAAGGATGCAATCCATATATAACAACCAAGTTTGAGAATTGGTCGACCCTCCACTTAACTCCAAACCGGTTGGATACAAGTGGGTTTTCAAGATGAAAACAGATATGCATGGAGACTTGAATACTTATAAGTCAAAGACTTATAGCATTAGGTTTCCATCAAACTCAATTGGTTGATTATGATGAAACTCTTGCACCCGTGGCAATGCTAAAGTCGATTAGGATATTATGTGCCATAACTGGATATTTTGAATATGAGTTTTGGCAAATGGATGTCAAAACCGTTTTTCTTAATGGACATCTCGAAGAGACTGTCCATATAGTTCAGCATGATGGTTTTGTCGATCCATGACATCCTAATAATGATATAAGTTAAAGTGATCAATATATGTATTGAAACAATCATCGAGAAGGTTGTGTATATATGAAGGCTAGTGGGAGCATAATTGTATTCTTAGTGTTGTATGTTGATGACACACTACTATTTGGAAATAATATTCCAACCTTGGAAGGTGTTAAAACCTAGCTTGGAAGATGTTTTTCATATAAGATCTCGTTTAAGCCACCCATATTTTGGAATAAGGATCTATAAGGATAGATCGAGGTGGTTGATAGGGTTAAACCAAAGTGCATATATATTGATAAAATCTTGAAAAGGTTCAAGATGAAAAACTCTTAGAAAGGTATGGTACCCATTCAAGGAGGGACAGTGTTGACTACGTCTCAATGTCCAAGCTCATAGGATGAGCAAAATCAAATGAAGGATATCCCATACGCATCTGCTATAGGATCCATCATTTGTGTGATGATATGCACGAGACCGGACGAGTCATGCTTATTAAGTATGGCAAAGTAGATACCAATAGAAATAACCATCGGATGGCTGTTAAAAGTATATTGAAATACCTTAGTAGGACTAAGGATATGTTTCTAATATACGGATCTGTTGAAGAGGAAGTCATTGTAAAGGGTTACACGGATGCATGCTTCCAAAACAGATCAAGATGATTTTCGATCACAATCGGGGTATACTTCCATTATGAATGGAGGAGAAGTGTCCTTGAAAGGTTCAAAGCAAGACACGGTAGCATTGTTCACTACAAAAATCCGAATACATAGCCGCTTCATTGGCAGCTTGGGAAGCTGCATGGATAAATTTGTCCATTGCTTATCTAGGGGTGGTCTCTACCATTCAAGACCCCCTAGAAATATTTGGTAATTACGTGGGTAGGATTGCTCAAATCAAGGAACCCCGTACTCATCAAAAGACTAAGCACCTTGAGCGGAGATTCAACATCTTAAGGGATGGAGTTGAAAAGGGTAAAGATATGTATTCGTAAAGTTCATAAAGATCAAAACATTGCTGATCCACTCACGAAGCTCCTTGTTGAGGGCAAAGTATGAGGGTCATACTTGTGCCTTATGACTTCAATTTTCTGTGATTAGAATTGATCTGTTTAGCATATAAAATATGGAACAATTGTAATATTTAACTCTTTTATATATTTGAGTTATGTTCCCTTTTAGCATGTTTATATCCATGAATATGTTTATTATTCTAAATGTCCGTAGTCGGTCATATTTGTGGGAACAAATATGAATGTAAGACTATTATGAACATGGATTGGTAGATATTCATAAGGTATGAATATAGAGCAATTGGTTGCTACCAAGGTTCATAGATATTTGTGGGATGCAAATATTGGACTGACCCGCGTCTCAAATTTTACTACATAGAATCTCTTTGATTGATCATAAGTAATTTTGAGTAAAGGCGAATATCATTTAGTATCCTCAGACCTGAGATGCATATTGGGTTTTGATATTCACCAAATGTTATACCTTGAGTTAGTTCTTCACTCTTATGAAATAATGGACAGTACATAAGGCTATGTTCAGGTGTGACACAAGGTGATTGTAGAAACGTATGCAGTCAAGATGGGATTTGTTCCTCTTATTCGTTGAGAGCAAAATGTCTAAGCCTGATTAAGTTAATCAACAAGGAATGATCATTCTGTGTCCTTGGATTTAACATGACATCTGTAACAAAAGGATAGATGATCGATTCACCTAAATCCTTTCAAGTTTGGAACTAGAAAGGGATGATGTTATTGAATGGCTTTTAAGTCATGCGTATTAGGGTAGTAAACCGTTGTTAGGCGGTATTTACTGCTTGCATCAATATTCTACGTATCTTGTGCAAGTGGGAGATTGTTGGGTTCTTTATGCCCAAGACACATAGAATATTGATGTGGTTAGTACGTTATGATCCAAGTCGGGTCATACCCAATAACAAGCTTAGCAAACACCAAATAATATTTAATTGATGATATGATCATGCAATTAAATAAATACACCAACTTAGAAAATGGGTTTTCTAAATAAGTTGCATATGAGATTGAACAACTTATATGGATATTTTGTTCATGGATATTATTTGTAATGTTGTTTAATTTAGTTAAATAACATCAAATAATAAAAGTGTGTGCATATTATATAATTAAAAGGTTAATTATATATATATATATATACCTATATTAATCTTTAGTTTAACAAAAGATTAATGTATAAGGACTTTGGGAAAAAAACAAAGAATGAGAACAACCCTAAAAGGGTTCGGCCGCCCCCCTTGAGAGTTGCTCTCCCTTTGGTGCTCTTTTGAAGTCTTTGGTACAAAAAATCGGCCAAACACACACACACACTTCATCCTCTCCTCTCTCACACATGTGCAAGAACCAAAAGGAAGAAAAACACTCTCCAATCTTGATGTGGATCTCGTTGAAAAGGGTCTTCATCACCCTTTGGACCTCGCTGAAAAGTGTTTTCAGCAGCCCCTTTTGGACGTTTTGGTGCTTCAAATCCTAGCAACCATGATGTTTGCTTAGAGGCTTGTGGGTATGGACACTTGAGGACTTCTACCCTTGAAGTCTTGGCCTTTCTTTTGACTCATTTCTGCCTTCTTTTGGTCGGTTTTCACAGCATCCAGAAAGGTTTTATTATGGTATGATTATGTCATGATTTGGGTGTTCTTCTTTATTTAGTATGCTTGCTTTTCATATAATAAAGATCCTTTTGTTTATGGGTTTGTTGGTTTTCACATGATAATAGTAATTTTCAGAAAGTATAACATGTTTAAAGTTGTATATTCCGCTGCGTTTCATATGTTTAAATGGTTAAACAGTTTGTAAATAGACATACAAACCCCAACATCTAGAACGGTATGAACGAATGATGAAGATAATTGATTCTATTCGTATGTACGTATGATGTATGATCACGAACAAATGTAAAGTACTGTATGATTTTGAAAGAAAGTAAATAACGGTTTTACAAAAGAAATGTATGTTTTATTATAAAATTAGAACTCAATTAGCAACACTGACTTTGATGTGTTTCTAGTTGGCAGGTATGTTGCTGAGGATGGCACAGAGCGACTACTCAGTTCTTTTGGAATGACATCCATTATTATAAGGCTTTTGTAATGGAATGTAAAATGATACTATGTAATAACATTTGTAGTATTTTTTCAAGGGCATTTTGATGAAATTAAAATGTTGATTTGTTTTTAATGTTTCCATTGCGACGTTTTTATGTAAGATGATGAAAATTATGTTTTGAGTGCGATGAATGACCAGCTGTAAGCATCCTGAGAACGGGGCCTTACAAGTTGGTATCAGAGCTAAAGTTTAAGTGAATTGGGTAATATTTTCAAAAACCTAATCTTAAACTTGAATGGGACAGAAAAGGAAGGGATGCCAATCTGAGTAGCTGCGTGCCATTAGGCATTTTTGTAAAGTTAACCGGTATTACATGTGCATGTTATGTGGTTTATGTGTTGTTGATAGATTTAGATACCGATGTAGTCAGGACAGGTAATGCTCAGGGTATGAAGAGTAAAGTAAGTGGCTAATCACAACTGGCCACTATAATTAGGGACTTACTATACTTGACATAAACTGAGTTGTTTCCCTTGAATGACCGTGTTGATGTTTGAATCTTTCAATATGTAAGAACATGATGCTGGTGGTAGATCATCGAAAGCTTCACGAGGTGGAGGTGGAGGTGGCGGTGGACGTGGTGCTGAACCACGGGTCACTAGAGGAAGGTCTAGGGCTGAAAGAGTGGTTCATGAGGAACCTGAGACCCCTCATCCGGAGGGCGGTGATGAGAGTGCTAATCTGCGAGCCTTGATGAGAGAGGCGGTTGCGGAGGGAGTGCATCAGGCCATGCAGATGATCCTACCGCCTGTAGTGACAGAAGTGATAAAGGCTGTTAAAGATGGGGAGAGACAGGAAGGGGTAGACCTTCGAGTGAAAAGAGACGACCCGAGACTGAAATGGTTTTCTTCGATGTCGAAGAGGAAGAAGAGGAAGAGCCTGCACCGGAGGCGGCACGAGGCTGTAACTATGAAGCGTTTCAACGATGCAAGCCTCCCAACTTTTGATGGAAACGACACTGCAGTTACTGCTTACCGATCGGTGTGAGAGATGGAAGCTGTATTGAATATCAGCGAGTGCCGGGAGGATCAGAAAGTAAAGTTTGCTACCCATTCTTTTGTGGACTCAGCTCTGTGCTGGTGGGACAATATAGTCCAAGCCGAGGGTAGTAGGGCTATTGGAGAATGAGATGGTCGGACCTGAAGAAGTTGATTATTGAGGTGTCTGTCCTCACCGAAAGATGGACAAGGTTGAGAGGGAATTCCTGCAACTGGAGGTGGGAACCCTGACACATCAACAGTACACCACAAAGTTCAACGAGATGGCACATCTGGTGCCGGATCAGGTGACACCTCTTTCGCGAAAGATCAAGAGGTATAGTCAGGACATGTCGGTGGACATCCGTAGGCACATGATCGCTACCTGACCAAGCACGTTTAGGTTGGCAGTTGACCTGGTGGGAAGGTTGTACGACGAGCGGGGGCGATGGCGATGACAGGCGAAGGGGAGGAGCTAGCCTATGCTAAGAAGGCAAAATGAAGGCGAGACAATGATGGTGGATTTGGGTATGAAGGTACAACATCAAGGGACGATGATTGGACGAGAATTAAAAGAAAAGGAGAAGTATGCAAAAAGTGTGGTAGAGGCCATGAGGGGTGAATGCATGTGGGGACTGAACGTATGTTTCCAGTGTGGGAAGGAAGCCACAGGGCGAGCGATTGCCACACGGCTAAGTGCTACGAATGTGGCAAGACTGGACACCTGAGTAAGGATTGTAAGTAGTTGAAGGCAGGAAGCTCCGGTGCGAGGAAAGGGAACAAAGGGTGAAGGCTAGAGCTTTTGCCATGACTGAGAGAAGGCTAGAGCGGACTTCGACATGACGTCAGGTACGTTTCTGGTAATTTAAAATTTGTGCATCTATGATTTGAATGTGATGCAAGTAGTAGTCTCGTTCCTACTGCTTTCTATTGTAAGTGGCATGTTAGGAGAAGGAACATCGATGAGCCTTCAATGTAGAGATTGCTATTAATGAATCCACTAGGTTACCTAGATGTGCTAGAGGATTACGGATGGAATTGAGAAGCGTTTGTTCCTACTAGACCGTTCAGGACAGACTTGGGGGGATAGGCATACACTATAAGGTGAATGGGTTAGAAATCCATGAGGTGTGAACGTATCGCCTAGTTGGCCGATGTAAGGTATGTGGATATACTATATCTCAACCATCAGATGTATCGAGACACGAGTAAAGATTATTGCGGCCAGGTATGAAGCGTGATATGATGGAGTAAGTGAATAAATGCCTTACATGTCTACAAGTGAAGGCCAAGCACCAAATGACATATGGGAATATTGAGTGACTGAGGCTACGACTGAGAAGCTCAAAAGGATCAAGCCCTCATGGAAGTAGCCAAAGATACACCCGGAGTCGTATGTTGATAAACAACGTAGAGCGATTGAATTCCAGGTGAGAGACTGGAGAAGAGATGAGACAATATTGCCCACAATGGTTCAAGGAACAACAGGTTTCAGGGACGAAACTTATTTAAGGGGGGTGGACTTGTAACACCCGTAAATTTCCTTTGAAGCCGACGAAATAAGAAAAGAAATAAAGTCCAAAGTTGAGGGACCAAACCTGCCAACGAGAGAAAACTTGATGAGTGGGAGTATAAAAGGGGGAGGGCAGCCCACTCCCTCTCCATTCTTGCAAAAACTCAGCCAAGAAGAGAGAAAAGGAGAAAAAGAGGAGAAAAGCTTGGTTCGAGAGGATTCGGACATGAAAATCAACGTGTAGCGGGTCAAATCGAAGCTCTACTCGAAGGGATCGTTAAGGTGAGTTCTAGGACCCCTCTTTTATACGTTTTGAATTATTTTGGGGCTGGAACACATCTGCAAACTATTTTTTAGGTTTTTGGGTGAATACCTGTTTATGTATGTATATGTATGTGTATGATTCGTTTGGGGATGGATTTCGGGCTGGGGTATGCTTGAATGATGTCATAGTCTGTTTCCCTAAGGTTTAGAAGGGTTGATTTGAGCTCAAACTAGTTTTGGAAGAGTTTGGAGGCTGAAAGTTGCGGCTGCAGTTCGGGACGAGCTGCATTCTGCACCACCTAGGGCTATGCGACCGAATGGACGTCCAGACGACCGATTGTAAGGAGATTGGGTTCATATGCACAATAGGAAGGTGAATGTGGTTCATTCACATGAAAGTGGTATGACTAAGGGTTATACGCATGAAGGGCTATGCGACTGAAGGAAATGCGGATGAAGGCCGTGTGACTGATGAAATGCGGATGAAGGACATGCGACTGAAAGTCATGCGACTAGAGTCCATACGCCTCTGAGAGGTGCGATTGAGGCCCATATGCACGAAAGGTGTGCGATTGAGGGCCATTCGCATGAAGGTCATGCGACTGAGGTCCATACGCCCGGAGGTCAGCGATTGAGGTCCATACGCATGAAAGTATGCGGTTGGAGGTCATGCACCTAGAATGCATACGACTAAGTGTTCCCATGCACCCAAGAGGTGATGCACCTAAACAGTCCTCATACGACTGAAGTCATGCGACTGGAGAGTTCATACGCATGGAGATCATGTGATTGGAGCGTTCATACGCATGGAGATCATGTGACTGGAGCGTTCATACGCATGGAGGTCATGCGGCTGGAGCACCATACGCCTAAGTGTTGGTGCGCCCGAATAGGGTTATGCGCCCAGGAGTTTTGAGGGACTTTGAGAGGTGATGGTCAAGATGGATTTCCTTGATGATGTGATGGGCATGGATGGTATAAGATGATGTATGATGATAACCTAATGATGATGATGATGTGACACATGATGATGTGCGATGACGTATGGTTATGTGAGGTGATGCGCGTGATTCGTGTGATGATGATGTCATGTGCTTCTGCACATTGTAAGCAATGCATGATGGGTGTGCGATGTTGCCCTGTGTGTTTGATGTTGTTTGTTTATGTTCCCTATTATTATTATGTTTGTTTATCTTTGCATGGCTTTGCATTGAACGTTAATGAATGTAATGAAAGTATTATGTAACGTAAAGTGGAAGATAATGAAAAGAGGAACGTAATGAATGAATGCATGCATTAATGAATGAATGAACAGATGAAAGGCTTGCAAGCATATGTATGAGGTGAGCGACTCTGTCTCGCAACAGATTCGAAAGAGGTCCTTGTCACGTACTCCGGTACTGTGTCAGTCTTCAGACATGAATCGAGGGTTTGGTTACAGGCCTCGGCATAGTATCAGTCTTCGGACATGAGTCGAAGGTGGTGCATGAGACAGGATCCGGACGAATGAGAAGAGGATCGCGTACTCTGGTACTGTGTCAGTCTTCGGACATGAGTCGGGGGTTTGTATGCAGGCCCCGACACAGTATCAGTCTTCAAACATGAGTCGGGAGTAGTGCGTAAGACTAAGATGAGATGAAAGAGAAACGAATCACGTACTTCGATGCTGTTTCAGTCTTCGGACATGAGTCGGGGGTTTGTGTACAGACCCCACCACAGTACCAGTCCTTGGACATAAGTCGGGAGTATGCCGTGAGTTGATGAATGAGAAAGGTAATGATGGAAGGAACGAACGTATGAAGTGAACGTTAATGGAATATCTTAATAATGTACTAAACAGGATCTTTGTCATTCTACCTTAGTAATCGTTGCTGAGTGCCACAAAGAGGGTAAAGTCTGACTCGATCTAGAATGGTATGAACGAATGATGAAGAATAATGATACTATTCGTATGTACGTATGATGTATGATCACGAACAATGTAAAGTACTATATGATTTTGAAAGAAAGTAAAGAACGGTTTTATGAAGAAAAGTATGTTTTATTATAAAACTAGAACTCACTTAGCAACACTGACTTTGATGTGTTTCCAGTTGGCAGGTATGTTGCTGAGGATGGCACGGAGCGACTATTTAGTTCTTTTGGAATGACATCCATTATTATAAGGCTTTTGTAATTGAACGTAAAATGATATTTGGTAATAAACAGTTGTAGTATTTTTGCAAGGGCATTTTGATGAAATTAAAATGTTGATTTGTTTTTAATGTTTCCGCTGCGACGTTTTTATGTAAGATGATGAATATTATGTTTTCCGTGCGATGAATGACCAGCTGTAAGCATCCCGGGAACTGGGCCTTACAAGTTGGTATCAGAGCTAAAGTTTAAGTGAATTGGGTAAATATTTTCAAAAACCTATCTTAAACTGAGAATGGGACATAAAGGAAGGGATGCCAATCTGAGTAGCTGCGTGCCATCAGTATTTTGTAAAGTTAACCGGTATTACGTGAGCATGTTATGTGGTTTATGTGTTGCTGATAGATTTAGATACTGATGTAGTCAGGACAGGTAATGCTCGGGGTATAAAGCGTAAAGTAAGGCTAATCACAACTGGCCACTGTATTAGGGACTTACTATAGTTGACATAAACTGATTTGTTCCCTTGAATGACTGTGTTGGTGTTTGAATCTTTTAGTGTGTTAGAAGATGCTGGTGGTAGATCATCGAAAGCTTCACAAGGTGGAGGTGGCGTGGACGTGGTGCTCAACCACAGGTCACAAGGGAAGGTCTAAGGCTGAAAGAGTGGTTCATGAGGAACCTGAGACCCTCATCTGGAGGGCGGTGAAGAGAGTGCTAATCTACGAGCCTCGATGAGAGAGGCGGTTGTAGAGGGAGTGCATCAGGCCATGCAGACGATCCTATCGTCTGTAGTGACAGAAGTGATAAAGCCGTTAAAGATGGGGAGAGACATGAAAGGGGTAGACCTTCGAGCGAAAGGAGACGACCCGAGACTGAAACTGTTTTCTTTGATGATGAAGAGGAAGAAGAGGAAGAGCCTGCGCCGGAGGTGGCATGAGCTGTAACTATAGGGCGTTTCAACGATGCAAGTCCCCAACTTTTGATGGAAACGACACTGCGGCTACTGAGTCACCGATGGGTGAGAGAGATGGAAGTTGTATTGAATATAAGCGAGTGCTAGGAGGATCAGAAGGTAAAGTTTGCTGCCTATTCTTTTGTGGACTCGGCTCTGTGCTGGTGGGAAAATATAGTCCATGCCAAGGGTAGCAGGGCTATCGAGAGAATGAGATGGTCGGAGCTAAAGAAGTTGGTTATTGAGGAGTTCTGTCCTCACCGAAAGATGGAAAAGGTTGAGAGGTCATTCTTGCAACTGGAGGTGGGAACCCTAACACATCAACAGTACACCACGAAGTTCAACGAGATGGCACGTCTGGTGCCGGATCAGGTGACACCACTATAGCGAAAGATCAAGAGGTATATTCAGGACATGCCGGTGGATATCCGTAGGCATATGATCGCTGCCCGACCAAGCACGTTTAGGTCGGCAATTGACCTGGTGGGAAGGTTGTACAATGAGCGGGGGTGATGGCGATGACAGATGAAGGGGATGAGCGAGCCTATGTTTAGAAGGAGAAAGGGAGGCGAGAAAATGATGGTGGATTTGGGTATGAAGGTACGGCGTCGAGGGACGATTATTGGACGATAATTGAAAGAAAAGGAGAAGTATACAAAAAGTGTGGTAGAGGCCATGAGGGGGAATGCAAGTGGCGACTGAACGTCTGTTTCCAGTGTGGGAAGGAAGGCCACTGGGCGAGGGATTGCCGCACGGCTAAGTGCAACGACTGTGGCAAGACTGGAAACCTGAGCAGGGATTGTAAGAAGTCGAAAGCAGGAAGCTCCAGTGCAAGGAAAGGGAACAGAAGGTGAAGGCTAGAGCTTTTGCCATGACCGAGAGGAGGCTAGAGCGGACTTCGACTTGATATCAGGTATGTTTCGGGTAATTTAAAATTTGTGCATCTATGATTTGAATGCGATGCTTGTAGTAGTCTCGTTCCTACTGCTTTCTGTTGTAAGTGGCATGTTAGGAAAAGGAACATCTATGAGCCCTTCGATGTAGAGGTTGCTATTAATGAATCCACTAGGTTACCTAGATGCCCTAGAGGATTGCGGGATAGAATTGAGAAAGTGTTTGTTCCTGCTAGACCGTTCAAGATAGACATGGGGGGATAGGCATACACTATAAGGTGAATGAGTTAGCAATCCATGAGGCGTGGACGTATCGCCTACTTGGCCGATGTAAGGTATGTGGATATACTAATATCTCAACTAACAGATGTATCGAGACACGAGTAAAGATTATTGGTGGCTAGGTATGAAGCGTGATATGATGGAGTAAGTGAGTAAATGCCTTACTTGTCTACAAGTGAAGGCCAAGCACCAAATGATGTATGGGAAATATTGAGGTGACTGAGGCTACGATTGAGAAGCTCGAAAGGATCATAGCCCTCATGGAAGTATCCAAAGATAGACCAGATGTCGTATGTTGATAAACGACATAGAGCGATTGAATTCCAAGTGAGACATTGGAAAAGAGGTGAGACAATATTGCCCACAATGGTTTAAGGAACAACAGGTTTCGGGGACGAAACTTATTTAAGGGGGTGGACTTGTAACACCCGGAAATATTCTTTGAAGCCGACGAAATAAGAAAAGAAATAAAGTCCAAAGTCGAGGGACCAAACCCGCCAACGATAGAAAACTTGATGAGTGGGAGTATAAAAGGGGGAGGGCAGTCCATACCCTCCCCATTCTTGCAAAAATTTAGCCAAGAAGAGAGAAAAGGAGAAAAAGAGGAGAAAAGCTTGGTTCGAGCGGATTCGGACGTGAAAATCAACATGTAGCAGGTCAAATCGAAGCTCTACTCGACGGGATTATTAAGGTGAGTTCTAGGACCCCTCTTTTATACGTTTTTGAATGATTTTGGGGCTGGAACAACTCTTAAAACTATTTTTTAGGTTTTTGGATGAATACCCGTTTATGTATGTATATGTATGTGTATGATTCGTTTGTGGATTGATTTCGGGCTTGGGTATGCTTGAATGCTGTCATGATATCTTTCCCTAAGGTTTAGAAGGGTTGATTTGAGCTGAAACGAGGTTTGGAAGAGTTTGGAGGCCGAAAGGTGCGGCTGCAGTTCGGGAGAGCTGCATTCTGCACCAGCTAGGGCTATGCGACTGAATCGAGGTCCAGACGACCGATTGGAAGGCGATTGGGTTCTTATGCATGAAAGGAAGGCGACTGAGGTTCGTTCGCATGAAAGTGGTGAGACTGAGGGTCATACGCATGAAGGCTAAGCGATTGAAGGAATGCAGATGAAGGCCGTGTGACTGAGTGTCATGCGTATGAAGGTCATGGGACTAGAGCCCATACGCCTGTCAGTCGTGCGATTGAGGCCCATATGCACGAAAGGTGGGAGATTGAGGCCTATACGCACGAAAGGTGTGCGATTGAGGGCCATTCGCATGAAGGTCATGCGACTGAGGTCCATATGCCCGGATGTCATGAGATTGAGGTCCATACGCATGAAAGTATGCGGTTGGAGGTGATGCGCCTAGAATGCATACGACTAAGTGTTCCCATGCGCCAAGGAGGTGATGCGCCTAAGCAATCCTCATACGACTGAAGTCATGCGACACGAGAGTTCATACGCATGGAGATCATGCGACTGGAGCGTTCATAGGCATGGAGGTCATGCGGCCGGAGCTCCCTACACCTAAGTGTTGGTGCGCCCGAATAGGGTTTATGCGCCCAGAAGTTTTGAAGGACTTTGAGAGGTGATGGTCGAGATGGATTTCCTCGATGATGTGATGGGCATGGACGCTATAAGATGACGTATGATGATGAGCTAATGATGATGATGATGTGACGCATGATGATGTGCGATGACGTATGGTTATGTGATGTGATGCCCGTGATTCGTGTGATGATGATGTCGTGTGCTTGCGCACGTTGTATGCTATGCATGATGTATGTTATGGGTGTGTGATGTTGCCCTGTGTCCTTGATGTTGTATGTTTTATGTTCCATATTATTATTATGTATGTTTATCTTTCCATGGATTTGCGTTGAATGTTATTGAATGTAATGAAAGTATTATGTAACTTAAAGTGGAAAATAATGAAAATGGAACGTAATGAATGAATGCATGCGTTGATGAATGAATGAACGAATGAAAGGCTTGCAAGCATATGTATGAGGTGAGTGACACTGTGTTGCAACAGACTCGAAAGAGGTTTTTGATCCTCATCTGAGTATTGTTCCTTCTTCTTCGGAACCATTTGGTTGGTTTCCGGATTGTTCACCATAGGCTTGTGTGGACCATGTACCACAGATGTCCAACAACCTGAACTGTTAACAGACAGGTGATGGAGCATTCTTCGTTGCCATATGTTATACTCAGTCCTAACCAGCATCAGAGGCTTGGTTGAGGAGCCAGTATTGTGAGGGTAATTAGAAGGAGTAGTCATTCTTAGATTCAATCAAATTCAATTAAGTTTTAACCGATTTAGCGCAAAACACAATAAACCCAATACGAACCAAGAGAAATCTCAAAGCAAATAACCGAAAGCAGCAGAAATTCAATCTCTATAACCAATTCTTGCAAATATGCTAATTCGATCAAACTTAGATATCGAAATAGCAGTTTCAATGATCAATTGTTAGATCGATCAATGATTAACCAGCTCTCATACCATTTGTTAGGATCAGTGATTTAAGTTTGTTTGATTAGAGTAGATTGCAGTGGAATTCGAACAATGAATTAGACAATTTAGCAAGAACTCAATTGATATTCAATGGAATAGTACACAGTTATAGAGAGAGAGAGAGAGAGAATTCTGCAAAAGGAATATTTCATTCAAATGCTTTCAGGGTGGCTGAAAGTCACACGTTACAATTAGGTCAACATTCCTTATATAAAGAATGTGACGTCTGCTGATGTCACTTGATAGTGACATCTAACAGAATTATACAAACAACTGAAACTATGCAAACTACTGAGAATGTTCTCAACAACTGATCAGATCTCAGAGAATACTAAGTACAAGAACATAAAACTAGTAAACTAAAACTACTGAAACTATAAACTACTGAAAGGTAAATTACAAGTACTAAAAAGGAAAACCATCAAAGCTACTAAAGTTATTAACTTCAGCTGTTGTGACAACTACTGATCACTCTGGTCTTCAGTCTTTGTCTTCAGTCTTTGTTCTTCAGACTTTTATTTCAGACGTTGTCTTCAACTGATAGCTTTAGACTTTGTCTTCAGTACTTTACTTTCAGACTTTGTCTTCAGTAGAAATGTTCAGATCTTGTCTTCAGACTTTGTCTTCAGACCTTGTAATTAGTTGATGTCTTCAGCTGTTGTGATCTTCTTCAGCAGTTGTAATGTCTGTGGGACTTGGAGGTTTTTCTGATAAGGCTCATTGGTTCTTTTGGTCCAACAAATTAGAATCACCAATGAAGTCTACTCATCCATTGTGTTGAATCTACCGACACATCATATAATGAAGTAGCAACTTCTAGGTCTACTTCTCTATGTTACCTCAGTAGTAGACTAGTTTTACTATCATTTTTCCTTTTGTTGTGCTTAGACTCCTTAGACTTATACTTTGAACTTTGCATCTTAATCATTAAAATCCTTTTGAAGTCCTAAACAATTTGTTCTCTGTGTACTATCATTTTCCATAAACTTTGAATGAGAATCGCAGATTTGATTTCATTTCTTTCAGCTAATCTGCCATCCCCTCTCATTTTTTAAGTAAATAAATGCTATAACTAATTAAATACTAAACTAAACTATTCTCCCCCTAAAAATTCTAAAACCAAAAATCTTTTTGTGTTTTTGGATTTTATAGACAGGAAAATAAAATAAAATAAAATAAAATCAAAATTAAAAATACATGTCGGATTAAGGACTTTCTTCTTCTAGAATCACATCACTTTTTTTTTCACTCCATTAACCTCTAAAAGATATAAAAACCTAGGTTCATCAAATTCTTTTATGTAGAGATCGGCGCTTTGAAAATCCATATTAATCTTAACAACATCGATTAAGTGCTTTTGAAAACAGTCACGTATAAAGGGATATTTAATACCTATGTGTTTTGTTTTAGGGTGTTGGACCGGATTTTTGGTGACAGCAATAGCATCAGAATTATCAACAAAAATAGGGGTGTTAAAAAATTACAAACCGTAGTCGCGCATTTGCTGTTGAATCCAAATGATTTGTGAACAGCAACTTGCAGCAGCAACATATTCAACTTCATAAGCTGCCAGAGCAACTGATGTCTGCTTCTTACACTGCCAGGTGACTAACCGTCTACCAAAGAACTGACATCCCGCAGATGTCTACTTGCAATTAATCTTGAAACCACCATAGTCTGAGTCACTATACGATGTAAGCTCAAAGTCATCATCATGAGAATACCACAACCCGACTGTTGGTGTACCCTTCACATAACGAAAAATCCGTTTAACTCCGATGAGATGATTCACTTTTGGTTCGCCTGATATTTGGAGCAAAGACAAGTGGCGTACATGATATCAGGATGCGAGGCTGTGAGGTACATGAGAGATGCGATCATTCCTCTGTACATGGTGGCATCAACCAGATCACCATTTTCGTCGGCTGCCACATCATGGTTCGTGGCCAGTGGAGTTCTAATTGCTGAAGCATTCTCCATGTCGAATCAACTGAGGATATCTCCTGCATATTTGGTCTGATGCAGGAAGATTCCTTTTGGTGTCTGATCCACTTGTAAGCCAAGAAAGAACTTCATCTCCCCCATGGCACTCATCTCAAACTTTGCTTTCATTGTGGATTCAAATTCTTTACATAATTCTTCATTTTTGGAACCGAAGATTATGTCATCCACATAAATCTGTACCAGTAGTAAATCTCCATTCGTTCTTTGATGAACAATGTACAGTCAATAACTCCTCTACGAAAACCATGTTTCACAAGATGAGTTGAGAGTTTCTCATACTAGGCTCTAGGGGCTTGATAGAGCCCGTAAAGAGCCATGTCCAGCTTGTAAACTCTATCCCGGTGATAAGGATCCTCAAATCCTTCAGGTTGACTGACATAAACCGTTTCACAGATTTCACCATGAAGGAATGCATTCTTCACATCTAGTAGATAAACTTTAATCTTTATGTAGGATGCATAGGCTAGAAATATACGTATTACTTCCATCCTTGCCACTGGTGCAACACTTCATTGTAATCTATGCCTTCGACTTGTCGAAATCCTTGAACTACAAGTCAAGCCTTATTCTTGATTATGACCCCTTGGTCATCTTTCGTGCACTTCAACACCCATTTAGTGCCAATCACCTTAGCAGCTTTTGGTTTGTCCACGAGGGTCCATACTCCTAACTTCTTGAACTGTAGGAGTTCTTCTTGCATTGCACGGACCCATGCCTCATCGTTTAAGGCTTCACTCACATATTTTGGCTCAAATGAGACACAAAAAATCGATATGCACCATCGTGAAGATATCCTTTTTCCATGAATGAGGCATAATCAGCTGAGTATAGCTAATTTTGTGTCTGTAATCCCGATTTAACATCCCCAATGATGTTGTCCAAGGGATGATAAACATTTAACTAAGATTCAGGTGTCATGGGAACAGCTACTTCAGTATCCAGATTGTGAAACGCAGATTCAATATCTGTAGTTATTGGAGTATGAGGCTCCGAAGTGTCAGAGGCATCAGGCTTTCATGCTTATGTACATTCATTAGTGGGAACCTATTCCTCCTATTCCACATTTGCAGTCGCAACTGCTTCATCATTAGAAGAAGAGTCACTAACTTCAAGCTCTCCCCCTCAGGGCTAGACATATCATCTGAAGGAGCAGTTGACGTCGAGTCTAGAGTAAGAGTGTTTATAAAATCATCCTATCAGAAAGCTCGTCATCAGTATGAGAAGGTGGCAGATCGAAGGATTTGAAGAATCCATCATAGTTGAAGAAGAAGTAGGAACCTTTTTTAGTAGGGGGTGGTGTATCTTTGAGCATCAACGTTGCACCACACTTCTACCTGACCTGTTGAGTTGTTATAAACTCTCTTGTCTGGTATGTTGTATCCGAGAAAGATTCCTTCTTTTGCCTTCTCACTAAACTTCCCGGTCTGAGTTTTCTTCAACAACATCCATGCTGTGCCAAACGGTTCTAGATACTCCAATTTAGGTTTACGTCACTGGAGCAGTTCATAACATGTTTTCCCATGTCGTTTGATCACTAAGACTCGATTGAGCGTGTAACAATCATTAGCCACTGCCTCATTCTAGAGTTTAATACGCAATATCAAGTCAGCTAGCATTGTCCTAACATTCTATATCAAGCTCCTATTTTTCCTTTCAGCAACACCATTCATCTGTGGAGTGTAGGTAGAGGTGAATTGGTGAACAATTCCTGTCTCTCTACAGTATGCCTCCATCCACTGATTCTTGAACTCTGTGCCATTGTCTAATCAAATCTGTCTTACTTTCAACTTGTAGAGTGATTCCAATGTAGTTACCAAATGTTTGAATGATTTAAAAGTTTTTGATTTGGCTTTCAGAAACATCACCCAAGAGAATCTTGAGTAATCATCCGTTACTACAAGGCAATACATATCTCTAGCAATGCTCTTTGTGCTGATAGGGCCAAACAGATCCATGTGTAGAAACTCGAGAGGCATATCAATAGAATTGACTTTCTTTGGCTTGTGAGCTTTCTTGGTATATTTCCCTTTCTTACATGTTATGCAAAAGTCCAGAAGCTAGAAGTTCTTGACATTTACACCATTAACTAAATCATTCTGAACCAAATGATTCATCTTCCTAGGCTTGATGTGTCCTATTCTTCTATGCCATGAGACTGAATCCCTCTCAGTTGCTTTTGACAAGAAGCATTGAACAGTTTGATCGGTTGTGGAGGCTTTTGGTAGATCCAAGACATACAAGTTTTTATATCTTAAAGCTGACATAAGAACCTTATCCTCCTCAATAACATAGTCCTTCTTCAACATGTAACACTTTTTTTTGTCAAAATACAACTTTAAATCCTTTATCACAAATCTGGGCGACTGAAAGTAAGTTCTTTTGTAGTTGTTGAACGTAGTTGACCTTGTCAAACTTTACTTTCTTGTTTCCCACTTTGCCTTGTGCAGTTATGTAACCTCTCTTGTTCCCAGTAAATGAAACATGTCCCCCTTTAATTTGTTTGATGTTGAAAAAGAGGAACATATTCCCTGTCATGTGCCTAGACGCCCCACTATCAATAATCCAGGTATTAGTGATAGTGCTATAGCGGACACCCTGCACATTCACAGAAACTTATTGGTTTAGATTTTGGACCCAAGCTTTAACTGGCTTGGGTGACCCATAGGAATCACACATCATAAACCCAACCTATTGTCCTTTAGAGGATGAGGTCATATCCTTCTTCTTCTTGTGCTCACTATCATACACGTTACTTGATTTTTCTTTCCTTAAGCCAGTTTTATGTAAGGCCTGTTTGTGGTAAATAGATGACTGGCTTATTGTTTGAACTTTAGGTTCACTACACTCTTAGGTGGAGTGGAGTGTTAGATCCTACTTTACAAAAACTTGGTTTTGCATCATAAAGTTCAATTTTCTTTCTGGGGTTCTGATAATAAGGACTATTAGAAGAGATATGTCCTCGTTTTCCACAACTGTAGCAAGATCTCGCTTCTATAGATTGAAGAAAAGTTTAATGTGATGTTGATTTTGGTGAAGGTGTGAGGTGTGTCTGGTTGGGTTTTATCACTTCTCTTTTAGATGTTTCAGCCTTACTAACAAAATTCATTGTTTTAACTTTTTGAACATCTTTACTTTTCATTTTATTTGGACTTTGATGATTTACACGTTTTTGGTTTACTATTTTAGTCATTTTGGGTTCTGAAATCGACATTTGTAAACCTGAATTTGCATTAACCCTTTTAATTTCATCATCCTAATTCTCAACTGGCATCTTGCCTTTTGATTTTAATATCGACTCCCTCTGTTTAGTGCCAGGTTTCACCAACTTCCTTATGGAATTTGGATCACTAATCAGAGGAGTGGACATCACATGATCCTTAACTGGGTTGTTGTTGATAGGTCTATATTTTGTATTAAAAAGGATCTCATGTGGTGGTGGTACTACTTTGTAACCCAAACCTTCCCCATTATTACATTCTTTCACTAAGTTTTGAACTATGTGAGAAGAACTAGGCCAACTATGCAGTTTTTGTTATAAAGAATTAACCTCGACTTCCAAAACTGTTTTCTCCTTTTTGGTTTCTTCTAAACAATTTAAATAAAACTTTATATCATTTGATTGATTTAGAGAAACAACCTTAGTTTCTCTTAGTTGTTTCCCCAACAGTTCTATCTTTTCTTTAAAACTGCACTCATTTTGTTTTAATTTACGATTAGCTTCAGTGCAGAGTTGTAAGTCATTTAATAAGTTATCATTATGTTCTAATAACCTAGCAAATTTTAGATCAATGCTATCCTTAAATTTTTCACATTCAAAACAAGCATGTTTTTCAAATAATTGATCTAAAGAACTTACATGTGAGGAGTCAGTTGAATCAGCCATCAAAGTGGAGTTAGGCTCTTCTATTGCTGAAGATTCTGAACTTGTTTCTTTTAGCTATTCCTCAACCAAGTGATTTACCACGTTCACAGCTTCTTCTCTATCTGACATCGCTTGCTCAACTTCAATCTCACCTTCACTAGCGGACCCATCATCCAATGTTTCGACAAAGGAATTATTTGATTCTCCAGGAGAAACAAATCAGAAGGACCAATCTTGTCCTTCATCACCTTGAGTAGTTAGAGCCTTTGTTTCTTTGCTTGAAGAGGCGGTGCCAATCACGTCCTTGTCTTGACGGTTAAATGTAGGAAATGGGTTTCCATTTCCTGTTTTCTTGGGCTTTACACATTCATGTTTAAATTCCCCTTTTCCTCACAATTGAAGCACGTGACTTTGGTTTTGTCGAAACCAAAAGTCATATCTTTTGTGGCTGCTAGATTCTGTCCCATCTTCATGACAAACTTTTTAGCTCTTATGAATGCACTTGCCAAGGCCCACATGATATCCATTCTCTCTAGCTCATTCACATCAACTTGTTTGTAATCTTCATCTGCAAGATGACAATTTCCAATCTTCCCGACAACTAAACCATCATAGGATTAGACAACAGCTGCTAGAAGATCCATGTGCTCCTTTGCAACTTCCACTGTGATATTACTAAAATTCTTAGTCTTCAACTTTGTAGTATTGGCTTTAGGCACTATGTATTGGGTCCCTGATGACCCTGATGTTTTTGGTCCTGAAGCTGTAATTTGGGAAGGAGCAGATGAACTAGATACGAATGTTGTTTGTAATGGTGCTCCTGAACCAACTAGAGTTGGAACTGAGTTGTAAAGTGAAGGATTCTGAACGTAGGTTCCTTTCTTCAACTTGTACTTCATTCTTAGCTCTTCCTCTCTTAACTTCAAGATGAAGTCAGTTATTACAGGATCTATGTTTGTCACTAAACACTTATGTTTTTCTCTCAAAATCACCTAGAACAACACTCGGGTTAAGATAGAGTCAGTAAGAGTTGATCACAGTATAGAAAGTAATGAAGAACACCATAAGTAATTTTCAAGGTACTTTTATATATTGCTTCTCAACTCAAAGATACAATACTCTTACAAGCATTAGTTGTTTTAATGAGTTACAAAGAGAACCTATATATAATACTACCTATAGCCGGATATACTTTGATACCAACTGGGATCCTATAGCTAAAGTCTATACTAAAAGACTAAAGTTTAATGTATCTCGAATAAAGTCTTATCTTAGATTTGGTAGTTAGGACATGTCCCTGACTTACCTTTTGTCACCAACTAAAGTTGGTAACATGTAGTATCATGAAAAGGTGAACAGTGGAATACAGTATGGTCAACTGCATGGTTCTTTAGGAAGAAGCCACACGGTATCAGAGGTCTGCAATGGAGTGTCAGAGACCATACTTGTGTCCACTGGTCATAGCAGTGTCTTTCGAAGGTTAAATGGCTTCGGAAGAGTAAGTATTTCCGAAGCCACTTATACTTCGGAAGAGGCTGCTTCTTCCAAGGCTTGGAGACGTCTTCTTTCAACATACTTTGGAAGTGATCTTCAGTTCATTCTTCTAAGGCTTGAACTTCAGAAGTATACACTTGACTTTGGAAGTAGAGTTCTGTCTTCGGAAGTTGATCTTTCACTTTGTCTTCGGAAGAACACTACAACCTTGAGAAGTTCCATGCTAAGCTTCGGAAGCCTTTGCATTCAGTACCAAAATTATCTAAGTGACTTACTTTTGGTTGCATTAGCCTTCTTCTTGATCCAACAAACTCCCCCTAGCCCGATGCTACCAAAACTTCACTTGTTTCTGCTTCTCAAAACTTTCAGCCCCAAGGAGAGTAAATATTTGTCTGTCTCTTTGTTCTTCCCTGATGTGGTGCTAAGAAGTTTGTACAGATCCTTAGTGGACTAGAAATCCAGTCTGTCACCTTGGATAACATGTACCCTCTGTTGTTGCCCTCTAAAAAGAGTTAGTTCATGGGAACTGTAATCATATTCCCATCTGACTATAGGTTCCAATTCTACCATCTGTAGAAAGGCAGTGCCTTTGGTGGGAGGTCTTTCCTTGTCTTCCTGTCTTCTCAATCTAAACTCTTCTTCAATCTTGGCCTTTGCAGTTAACTCGGCTAGTTGAAGGCTGCTAAGATGATTTCTGATGAGAGCAGTAGCTTCAGAGTTGGAGGGGTCGGAGAATGGCTTCTCTGCTAACTAGCAATATCAAACCTGCTGGAGTGTAGCAGAGAGGTTGCATTAAGTCTATTGACTTCACCATTCTCCCTTTCCACAACAAAGTTGTGAGAAGTTTCATCGAACCTCCACTAGACTATTTTCTTTCTATGCACGAGAGCCTGACTGGGAATCTTGTCCTATTTCTTAGTGTCCAGTAGAGTCACCAGTTTCCTTCTAAGTTTCCTCCCTTCATCATTTAATGAATCTGAGTTGAGGCCTAGAAGTCTAGTTTCATGGTCCAGTGTTCCTCTAGGTAAATCAAGAAATTGATCTCTTGTGAGGCAACAAAAGGATCCATCAACATAGGTAATGTTGACAGAATCTTCATCACATGAGACTTCGCTCAGATTTGTGCAGTTGATGAGCTTGGTCTTGATTACCTTAAACTCCTTAAGAGAGATATGTTGAGAAGGCTGAGGGGATGGTTTGGATGGTAGTTGGGTAGGTTGAGGTTCGGAGGTTCTGGCGAGTGTTTTGGGTTAAAGGATTGGAAGATTGGGTGGTTGTGGTGAGGGAGAAGATGCGGGTAATGGTGTGGGTTCAGGGGTGAAAGGTTTGGTTTTAATGGTGAAGGGTGAGGGTGAGGGTTCAGGTTGAGGTGGAGTGGTTACAGTGAACGTCATCCTTTTACCCTTGTGTACTTCTCTTTTCTCTTCCCCATCCGGATGTCAGCCTTGATTTCACTGACAATCCATTGAAGTGTCTTTTCAGACATGGGACCCACTTGCCTGCCAGAGAAGCCATGGGCCCGAAGATAGTCTTTCATCCAGGCCTTCTCAGTGAGCTTCTTGTTGTAGTGTCCCTAGCCTTTTCTTCCTTCTTCTTCTTCTCCTTTGCCTTTTCTCTTACAGCCTTCTTCCTTTCTTTCTCCATTTGATCCTTCTCTTTGTTGTAGAGCCAGAGGATCGTATCATCATTGTGTGGAGAAAGTTCTTAAAGATTAAAGCCTTTGGAGAGTAGGAAGTTTATCTTATCTCTCCTCAGCTATAGCTCATCTTCCTTCTGTTTTTCTTCTTCTTTCTCCAAGGCTAACCTGGCTTCTTCTTCAAGTTTTAGCCGGGTTGCCTTCTTCAGATTCACCAACTCCTCTAGTGGTAGCAGGAGTGTCTCTTCATTGGTAGCTCCCATTTGAATAAGCTCGTCAATGATCTCTTCCCTTTTCTTGTTGTTGACAGCCTCCTGATTGGTTGCAACTGCTTTTGTACTAGCAGCTAGCAACTTCTCAGTTGGAAGTCTTCTTTTCTTCTTAAGTTTCTCAATCTTTTCCGCTTCCTGAAGCTCTTCCGTAGTAATTTTCCTTTATCTTTTGAAGATCCTGACTGTGGTGGTTCTTGGAGAGTAGATCCTAATGTGAGAGGGGCAGAGATGGTGTCTGGGATGGAGGTAGATTCAAAAAGTCCTCGCTGTTCACCTCAGATGCCATTTCAAGTATTGCATCTGTGATGATCAGTTCTTCATACATTTTAAACAGTCCTTCTACAACTTCCATTTTGGCTTCGGAAGATTCAACTTGTTCTTCCGAGGCTTTAACTTCAGCTTCGGAAGTTAGAGGAGATGCAGATTCTGTCCTAACTATTTTAGTTGCTGGGCCATCAGTCCCCATTTCCCCTTTGAAATGAATCTTAGGTTCCATGTGGATCTTGGGTTGACCAACTTATTCCACAGTAGTAGAAGGTGCAGTCAGCCTCTGAAGCTCTTCAGCTCCAAAGTAGAGCATTGCAGCATCTGGGCCTGGCTGATGTGTGGAGGATCACAACAGAAACTTGGTTAAGAGTGGCTCTTTGAGTCAATCTGCCGAATGACTTGAGGTGGCTCAAACACAGTAATGTTAGGAGTAGTTGAAGTTGAAGTGTCCTCAAATGTTTGTCTCTGAACATTCTCCCCCTTTTTGGTAGCATCATCTTAAGAGCTAGATGAGCTAGAGGAAGAAGTCAATGAGACCTGAATAGGTACATGCCTACAGACCTCTCTGTTTGTTTCTCAGCTAGTTTGGCCTTGAGATTGTCAATCTCAAGTTGCTGAGTGGCAGACCTTACTTCTAAAGGCCTAACCAAAGATTCAAGGTTTGAGACTTTAGACAGAAGGTCGTGAATGTGGAGTTTCATGCTTCCCTCATCTTCTTTTGAAGAATCACGGGGAGATGAGGTAACATACCTGGTATGTTCAGCCTCACGACCAGATGTGGTTTCTTGGCACCCTGGTTTCCCGTGCTCAATGATGTCTCTTTCAGAGTCATCAAAGTGCTCGGTTCCCACAGATTCAGTCTGAGATATGTTACCACTGCCCACAAGGTCCATTGAGGCACCTTCTATAGTGGCAGCTGAATCTGCATGAGTCCCCTCCATATTAATGGGACTCACCTTAGTAATTGGTTGCTTATGGGGGCTAGAGATAAGGGATTTCTCCGAGCTCTGTTGATCGTGAAGAGGGTGTTGTAGATCAACTTCATGTCCATGGAGAGATGTTATCTCTTCATCAGTTTTGAAGAGAAGGTCAGCAAAAGATAGGGAGGTTAAGCCTACTGGCCCGGGACCTTGATCAATGTCTACATGCATTGAGCCTTTGGTGGTGTTGTCCCTTGTTGGCTGTTCAGAAGGTGTAGATACTCATTTTGATGGCCGCTGGTTTGGGTGTCGGGCTCCTGGGTTTGAGACTGTGGAGACTCAAAACCCATATTGAGGTCAAAAGAGAAGGATGGAGAGACCTCAGACTGAGTGGGAGCCCATGTTTCCACTCTAGTCTTTTTGGATTGAACAAGAGGGGCTTGTTCAATCAGAGTAGATTGAACAAGGGTTCGTTTGGGGCGTCTTTGATATGTGATGGTGATGGGTGGAAAAGGCAGTGTTGGCATTATGGTGGTGGTTGCTGGTGTGGGTTCATCACATGTGGGGTGAAAAGGGATGTCACCAGGAGCTTTGCGCTTAATCATACCTGGAAGCAGAGTGGTGTACCTTCCAGTG
Source organism: Flaveria trinervia (assembly GCA_025506515.1). NCBI lineage: Eukaryota > Viridiplantae > Streptophyta > Magnoliopsida > Asterales > Asteraceae > Flaveria > Flaveria trinervia. The sequence continues at coordinate 42,526,800 of CM046457.1, forward strand.
AAGTTGGTGGATACCTTCTTCAAGATCTTGAAGATGGTAGGCCGCATGTGGGGGACAGTCAGAGCAGCTACACAGACAAGCATGCTCTGGTCCAACACACAGTTGATGATGTGTTGTATGAATCTTGGATACATATAGAATATCTCCCTTTGTAGATTCCCAATCAGATTGGTGAACACAAATCATGAGTAATTGAAGCGCAGACCTCTCACCAATCCATGAACTAAGCATCCTTGTTCATATGGGATTTGATCCCATTCTCCGGACTTGTTGGACAAGTAGTGGAGAACAACATGCAGGAGAAACTTCCAATTGTAAGAGAAGTTGAACTTGTACACCATTGACCTGCTTATGTCTCCGCCATATCCCATTAGGATGTAGGTGCTGTCCAAATCTGCCTTTGGGATTTAGTAGGAGTTCCTTCATCATGAAGCTCTAGATGCTCCTGATGAGTTGTTCAGAGATGATCAACTCCTGTCCACAAATGTTGGACCTCAGTACTTGAATCCTATTTAGGGTTGCGGCTCGACCATTTCCCCAAAATGCGGCCATGTGGTTGGAGAAAACAATGGGGTTAACGGTAAGAGCAGTGTAGTAAGGAGATTGAGTGAGAAATGAGATGGTTTCAGAGAAGTCGACATCCCTTGAAGAATCAAGGAGTGAGACTTGGTTGTGCTAAGGGATAAGTGCCATTGGAGAAAGGTGAATGTGGATGATTTTGAGCTTAGGTAAAGTTGCAGAGGAGAAAATTTTCTAGGGCAGTAAAATTTGCAAGTAAGAAGATGAGATTGAACAGTCGAGATTATTTAAAAGAGGGTGGGAAGGCGGTAATGGGGGTTAGGATAAGGTGATGTGATGGTTTAGTGGATGAACTGACAGTGGCGGTAAGGTTAAAAATCAGGTAAATAATCCGACATCATTAACAAAATCTTTGCTTTTTATAGTGTGGGGCCCAAGAGATTTACGTTACACAGTAGAATCTTTCTTCTGAATGCAAAACATTTCCTAAGGTAATCTGTCTTCCAAAGGCAAATCTTACTTCCGAAGCAAAAACTTTGCTTCCGAAGGGTAGAGTTGCTTTCCGAATGGAGAATTTGTATACCCCGGAAGTAGATCTGATATGGAATCAATCGCTTCTTCCGAGACCAAAAGTTCTTCCGAGAAGAAAAATTATCCTTTGATAAATTATGCTTCGGAATATATAAAAACAACTTCCGAGGCTTAATTTCTCTTTGAAAGAAATTTACACTTAGAAAATTTTTAGAAAGATATTTTGTAACAGGGCTTAAATTGTATTGACAAAAGATATTACATATTAAAAGGCTTTCAAAAAAGGAGATCTAATCAATGTTTATCATCCCAATAGTTGTTATGAGATACTTAAATCTTTGCTCATCAAAAGCTTTGGTGAACAAATTAGCATATTGTTCATTTGAGTCAACTTTGACTAGTTTAATCAAATTTTTCTCATGAATATCTCTAATGAAATGGTACCTGATGTCAATATGCTTTGTTTTTGAGTGCTTCACCGGATTTTCAGTAATGGAGATAGCACTGTTTTTGTCAATATGGATAGGAGTACTCATAAGGTTGAATCCATAGTATAACATCTGATCTGAATCCATAACAGTTGAGCACAGCAGCTAGCAGCAGCAATGTATTCAGCTTCAGCAGTTGATGTAGATACACTGGATTGTTTTTTGCATTGCCATGAGATGATCCTTCCACCAAGAAATTGACACCCCCTGATGTTGATTTCTTGTCAATATTACAGCCACCATAGTCACTGTTAGAGTATCCATAAAGATTAAAATCCTTGTTTCTGGGATACCAGAGACCTAGTTTAGGTGCTCCTTTGAGGTATCTGAGGATTCTCTTAATAGCAACTAAGTGAGACACCTTTGGAGCAGCCTGATATCTTGCACAGATGCAAGTAGCAAACATGATATCAGGTCTGCTAGCAGTAAGATACATCAGAAACCAATAATTGCCCTATACTGATGTTGATCAGTATCCTCCACCTCAAGGTCAGGACAAAGATTATGGTTTCTGGGTATGGGTGTCTTGGCAGGTTTGCAATCCTTCATTTCAAATCTTTCTAAGATGTCAGAGACATACATAGATTGATTAATGAAGAGCCCTTCCTTTATTTGCTTCACCTGAATTCCAAGGAAAAAGCCCATTTTTCCTATGGAACTGATTTCAAACTTCTTCTTCATAATGCTCTCAAAGTCCTTACACATTTGGTCATTTGAAGAACCAAATATGATGTCATCAACAAAGACTTGAACGAGTAAGGTGTCCTTTCCAGACTTTCTGATGAAGAGAGTCTTGTCAATGGTACCTCTAGTGTAGCCGTTCTTTAGAATAAAGTGAGACAATGTCTCATACCACATCCTAGGTGCTTGGTGCATCCCATATAGAGCTTTATCCAATTTGCACACATAATTAGGGTGTTGTGGGTCTTCAAATCCTGGAGGTTGGCATACATAGAATTCCCTATCTATATCCCCATATAGAAATGCACACTTGACATCAAGTTGATAGATAGTGAAGTCCTTGGATGCAGCATAAGCAAGGAAGATCCTAACTGCCTCAAGTCTTGCCACTGGTGCAAAGACATCAGTATAATCAATTCCTTCCTCTTGTGTGTATCCTTGAACTACAAGTATTGCTTTGTTCTTGATGATCAAGCCTTTATCATCTCTCTTGTTTCTAAAAACCCATTTAGTGCCTATTGGTACTTGACCAGATGGTAGTGGACATAGGTTCCATACCTTCTGTCTCTTAAATTGAAGCAACTACTCTCGTATCGACTCAAGCCAGCTACTATCTTTTAAGGCATCTTCTACCTTCTTGGGTTCCATTTGGGATAGAAAGCATGAGCACAAGCAGACATTACCATGATGAGTCTGTCCTCTTGTTCTCACACCCTCAGTGACATCCCCTATGATGTTCTTAGCAGGATGAGTGTTATGAATCCTATGGCGAGGAATCACTTCTAGTTGCAGAGATAGATCCAGGTTGGACATATTCTGCTCAGGAACTAGAAAACCCTGTCCTGCTGTTGTTTCAAAATCACTCAATAAGGACTGATTGAATGAGTGAGAAACATCATCAATGGTTGGCTGTGAAGTGGTGTTAACAGTTTCCTGTCCCTTTAAAACACTACTTCCTTCTGCCTGGTGTTATGGCGGATCACCTGATGAGTTTTGAGGCTCAGTGAGTGATTCACTTGAAGAAGATTCACAATTCCTTGATATAGTCAAGCTATCAGATCTATGAATTATGGAGACTCTGTTTGTTGCAGCTCTTGGAAAATTTGGACTAGGTCTGGGAAGCTCAAACAGTTGATCATCAGCAACAGCATCAGCATCATTTTGAGCACCTGTTCCAACTGAAACATTCTCACAAGATGGTTAGAATAGTTTGGAAACAATTCTAAATCAAAGATATGATCAGGGCCATTCCCCCTAACACAAGGAGTGTGCTCATTAACAACTATATTGGATGACTCCTCAAATTGTTGATTCTTAATGTTGTATACTATGTAAGCTTTGGAGCTAGAAGAGTATCCAACAAAGATAGCATCATTCGACTTTTTTGCAAACTTTGCTAAATTGTCTTTTGTGTTAAGTATGGTACACCTGCTGCCAAAGGACCTTAGAAAGCCAATGAATGGTGGCCTCTTGTTCCATAGCTCATAAGGGGTTTTTCCATGGGGCTTAACTACAGGAACTCTATTCCGCACATAGCATGCAGTACTGACTGCCTCTACCCATAATGTTAGAGGTAGTTTTGAATCAGCTAACATAGTTCGAGCAGCCTCATTAAGTGTTCTATTCCTCCTCTTAGCAACACCGTTTTGTTGAGGAGTTCTGGGAGCACTATATTGTCTGGCAATCCCTTTTGAGTTACAGAATGAGTCAAGAATGCGGTTCTTAAATTCAGTCCCTTGATCACTTCTAATGATTTTAACCTTGTGATCAATTTGATTTTCTATTTTAAGAACAAAAGATTTTAGTGTTTTAGTAGTTTCATCTTTAGTTCTTAAAAAGAATACCCATGTGAATCTTGTAAAATCATCAACTATCACAAGGCAATATGATTTCCCTCCAATGCTCATTATACTTGTAGGACCAAAAAGATCCATGTGCAATAAGTGTAATGGAGTAGTGATAGAATTAACACATTTGGATTTATGAGATGTCCTGTGTTGATTCCCTTTCAGGCATGCAACATAGTTATCTTTGCAGAAAAACTCCTTTTTAGGCAAACCATGTACCAAGTTATTTTTAGCCAATTTATTCATTGTCTTAAAATTTACATGACACATACGTTTATGCCACAGTGTTGACTCATCACTATTAGCTTTGGAAAGAAAGCATGATACTTCTCCCATTGGGGAAGCATTGTTCATATCCAGCTTGCACATATCCCCTTTCTTGGAGATCTAAGAAGCACCAATTCCGGGGGAATTGTCATTCCAGGTTTGAGGATAATGCACTCATGTTCTGTGAAAAGCATTTGGTTCTTTTGATCACAGAATTGAGAAACACTTAACAGATTGTGTTCAAGCTGTTTGACAAAGTGAACTTTGTCAACCTTTAATTTACCATTGGATATACTCCCTCTACCAGAAATATATCCTCCGGCCTCACCTCCAAATTGGACAGGACCTCCATCATAGTTCTGAAACTATTGAAGGAGAGATATGTTCCTTGTCATGTGCCTGGAGCATCTACTATCTGCAATCCAGATATTGTTGTTCTTGTCATATGGATGTCCCTGCATATAAGATGAGAATGTTAGTTTTGTTTGGAAGCCCAAGCCTTGCGGGTCTTGGGTTCTTCCAAAGATAATGACATAATTGAACCAAATGTTATGCATGGGGGTTCAATAGAGGTCTTTGAAGAAGAGGTTTGGGCTGCAGCCTCTTCCTTGATCTTCCAATCCATCTTTTGATTGATCTTGAAGGATGAGCTTGTTGAGGCTTTAGCAGCATGGCTATCTTCCAAAGCTTCTTCTTTTCGAAAGAAGTCTTCACCACCTTTTCTTCTGAAGTAGTCTTCTTCTGGGGAGGTTTCAAGGGAACTTTCTTCTTCTTCCAAATCTTCGTACCTTTGGCTTCCAAAGTCATTTTCCCTTCGGAAGAAAGAGTTTCTTCCGAAAGCATCCTGGCTTCCGAGACTAGCTTTCCCTTTTTCATCACTTGAACCGTTTGAAAAGGTCCAAATGTGAAACGTTCCTTGACTCCTTCTTTTCTAACATTATTTGCCTAATGTGTGATTGCAAGATTGTAGTAACAATCTTTTGCCATGTGGTTTTGCAGACCACACATTATGCATGCAATGTTAGTTCTTTGGAATATGAGGGTTGTTGTTTCTGGGCTTCTTTTCTTCATCAGCAATTTTCCCTTCAATTTCTGATCCTTTGGCAGGACAGAAGTGCTGGTATTACACTTCTTTCCTGAATCAGAAGTACCTAATACTTGGAATCCAGCTGAGATAAAGACACCCTTCTGCTTGGGGTCAATTTTCAGCTTGGACTCAGCCACCTTCTTGGTAGTTCTCCTAACAGCTTTATCTATGCTTCTTCTAGCCTTAGTAGTTAGGATTTGTCCTTCACAGGAAGAGATGGGTACATCTACCTGTTTCTTCCCTGTGGTGACCACTATTGTTCCTTCATCCTTCAACTCTAGTGAGGAAAGGTGAGCAGTTGGAACCTCTTGCTCCTCAGTACTACATCTAGGCTGTCTAGTAGACTCATAGGAGTGTGGTGGAGCAATTTCATTGGTTCCCAACCCTCCATTATTCTGATAACAGAGTTTGGAGTGGGAGGATGATGCAAGAATAGCTTGGAAGTTTTGCTCAGAGATAGCATGCTTCCTAGCCTGAGCCTCAGCAGTGACAAGCTGGGCTTGAGCCTCTAGACAATTTGGATATCAGATCTTTGATTTGAGTCTTGTAGTTGGTGTGTTCATGTTTTAAAAGAGACACAGTTTTCTCCAACTCCTCAATTTTCTTTTGATAGTCAGATTCAGCTCTTTTAAAATCAGATTTTAAGATATTTAAAGACTCAATAATAGATCTGATTTCCATATTGTAATCCTGATAGAGTTTAACTTTAGCTATAAAGGCTGGAGTGCAAAGATGTTCATATACCTGGGCATCATCTGTTCCGGCCATGAGAGCTTGAGAAGGAGTCACATCCTATACGATGAAGCTCGGGTCAACTTCTTGAGGTATTGCAGCTATTTCAGTTGACTTCTCAGCGGGCTTTGAGGTTGACGGATGTGTGGAGGCCTGTGGGGTTCCCACATTGGTTGTGGGAGCCTTGCATTCCCTTGCAAAGTGACCCAGTTGGTTACAGTTGTAACATTTTCCTTGGTCTTGTCAAACCTAAAGTTGCTGGTAGTTGGGTTTTGAGGGAAGTGCCTTCCAGTTCTCTTAATGAACTTGCCTTCGCTCTATAAGCTAGAAGAGCCATCTGTTGGACAATGTCAACGTACTCTACATCACCTGGACTGAAACACTCAAGATCATCAAAGCAGTATTGAAAATCACCAGAGTGTCCACTTCCTGCGACAAAGGCACAACTTTCCTGAGAGGAGTTGTGTTGAGCCTGTTGAGACCTTGGAGTCTCAGGAAAAGTGATGTAAGGTCCAGAAGAGCAGGATGGCTGGTGGTAAGTCAGGTAATGCTGAGGTTGTGGAGGTAATGAGCCTTCAGCAACCATTAATGCGTTGCTAACAGGAAGACTCATGGGTCTGCTTGTTTGGTGGCCCTTCTTACTCTCCATCTCTAGGCGATATCCATCAAGGATGCCATAGAGTTCAGTCATGGTGAGAGTGTTCAAGTTCTCTATCCTCTTGATAGAGACACAGTATAATGTCCACTGATTTGGAAGAGCACTCATGAACTTTCTAGTAAGATCTCTAAGTTCAGGAGTGATCTTCACAGACTTAAGAGAAGAGATAAGATCCATGTACCGCAAGTACTGCTGGCTGGGGGTCTCTCCAGCAATATGAGTGAAGTTCTCGAACTGCTTCTTGAGTGAGTCCTTCTTTGAGTCATTGGAGCTTGAGTACATCTGAGCAAGTGCATCAAATAGTTCTTTGGCAGACGTGCAATGCTCGAATCCCACCATAATGGAGTTCGGTATTGTAGTCATGAGAATGGTCATAGCATTGCTGTCGATGTCCATCTTCTTTTTGTCTTCATCAGAGTAATCCTCTATAGCCTTTTCTATCATGGCACCATTTCCACCAGGTGATGCCACCTTAGGCTTATACGCGCCATTGACAATGGAGTTCCACATCTTGCTGTCTTAGTATCTGATGAAGCCTTCCATTCTGCTGCTCCAAGACCTGAAATTTTCAGGAGTAATGATGGAAGCCTTTGTCATGCTTCCCATCTCTACCTCGGACTTGTTAAGGGCCATTAGAGTGAGTGGGTTGTAGGGAGGAATGAAAAACAGGTTGATTTGGATGGTTAGATCACGCAATCAAGAGCCTAACAAGCTCCGATACCAATTACAGGATCGATGTTTGTCACTGAACACTTATGTTTTTCTCTCAAACTCACCTAGAACAACACTCGGGTTAAGATAGAGTCAGTAAGAGTTGATCACAATATAAAAAGTAATAAAGAACAAAGGAAGTAATTTTCAAGGTACTTTTATATATTGTTTCTCAACTCAAAGATACAAGACTCTTACAAGCAGTAGTTGTTTTAATGAGTTACAAAGAGAACCTATATATAATACTATCTATAGCCGGATATACTTTGATACGAGCTGGGATCCTATAGCTAAAGTCTATACTACAAGACTAAAGTTTAAGGATCTCAGATAAAGTCTTATCTGAGATTTGGTAGTCAGGATATTTCCCTGACTTACCTTTTGTCACCAACTAAAGTTGGTAACATGTACTATCATGAAAAGGTGAACAGTGGAATAAAGTATGGTTAACTGCATGGCTCTTTAGGAAGAAGCCATACAGTATCAGAGGTCTGCACCGGAGTGTCAGAGACCATACTTGTGTCCCCTGGTTATAGCAGTGTCTTCCGAAGGTTAAATGGCTTCGGAAGAGTAAGTACTTCCAAAGCCATTTATACTTCAGAAGAGGCTGCTTCTTCCAAGGCTTGGAGACTTCTTCTTTTCATCATACTTCGGAAGTGGTCTTCAGTTCATTCTTCTAAGGCTTGAGCTTTGGAAGTATACACTTGACTTCGGAAGTAGAGTTCTGTCTTCGGAAGTTGATCTTTCACTTTGTCTTCGGAAGAACTCTACAACCTTCAGAAGTTCCATGCTAAGCTTCGGAAGCCTTTGCATTCAGTACCAAATTTATCTAAGTGACTTAGTTTTGTTGCATTAGCCTTCTTCTTGATCCAACAGTTATGTCTAATGTCGCAAGAATGTCATTCTGTCTCAGGTTAGACACAAATGAGTCCCATTTCTCAGGCAAGCCATCAACAAAACTTGAAACTTTCTTCCATTGATGTGGTTATGCCATGAGTGTGTAGCTCACTCATCAGATGATAAAATCTATCAATGATATCATCTAAGCTCTCATTCCCTATCAAAGAGAAGTTATCGAACTCCTTCTTGAGAGCCTTAGCCTTCAGTGCGTTCAGCGTCGCGTTTCCATCATACCTTTTCTCCAGAGCTTCCGATAGCTTTTTCGCCTGCTTGTTCTCAAAAAACTGATGAAATATGTCTTTCGGGATTGACTGATTCAACAAGGCATAAACTTTCTTCTTAGCATTAAAGAGTATCTTCTAAGCTTCGCTCATTCCGCTCAAGGTCAACTTGACTCCATTTGCACTGACTGGTACTATGTAACCAATCTCTATGGAAGTCCAAAGATTGGGATCAACTCCATTTAAATAATTCTCAAACCGTTGTTTCCATTGAGGATATTCCTCTAACGTTAACAACTTTGGCGGCTTATTATGATTACCAATCTCATTTTCCATAAGTAGTAGATTCTTGATGCGTGAGTCCTTCCCGGCAGTAAACGCATCAAACTGATCTTCTATTTCTATAAACTTAGTACTTGGAGAGCAGGACAGTTTGACTCATGTGAATGGGCTATAAGTTTGGTTCACTCGTGCAAATGAACTATGAGTATGGATCACTCGTGCGAATGAATTCAATCGTGCAATTGGATTCAGTCTTGCATATGAACTGAATGATTGGAAGCAAATGATTGGAATTGTTCAGTCGTGCAAATGAACTATGCGACTGAGTTTAGTCGTGCGAATAGAGTGAATGTATGAGTTCAATCGTACGAATGAGCTAGTCGTGCGACTGAACGCTGCTGTTTTTGCAAAAACGAAGATTTTGACACTTAGACACAAAATACGATTTACCCAGAAACCCTAATCTGTCGTATGACGAAAAACTAAAACTTTAATGCCTGAAAACATCGAAAACACCTTTGGACTCAAAAAGATGACTCTTTTGAATTAAAACGTGAGTGTTGACACCAAAACTAATCGAATCCATGCAAAATCAAGAGCCTAAGCTCTGATACCACTTGTAAGGACAGTGTACATATGGAATACTAAATTATTCTGCGTGAGACTAGATCAATAGTGCAGAATCCTATATGATTGGTGATCCAATGAGTGAGAACGTTAACCTGATCGATATAAGAATAGAATAAACATTAAGAACGAGTAGGAATCGATCAAGAATGGACTTTGAAGTTGGATTGGTTGTCTTGGACGTTTTGGACGGCTAGGGTTATGTGTGTAATCGAGAGTTTTCGAATTGTTATGTTTTTCCATGAATTAAGTGGTATTTATAGGTTTGCAGTTTCCATTTGTATGACTGAACCATTAGCATAGTTCAGTTGTTTGACTAAATCATGTGACTGAGTCATACGCAAGACTGAAGGTACAGTCGTGCGACTCAGTCAATCTTATGTCTCAATCATACGACCGATCCAGTCTCCTGGTTCAGTCGTGCGACTGGTCCATAAGCATAAGGTATTATATGTATGGTCCATAAGTATGGGCCATTAGCATGAATACTCACCCGACTAGGTTGAACACATTTCTCAATCATTATTGACTAAGAACCATGCACAACAACGTCAAACCTATATAATAAGTTCATATATAAGAATTATACTTAACACAATAATAATATGAAATAATTAAACATTATTAAACATCAACCACATATAATATTTCATTGAACCATTTCATTACATATGTGTAAGACATGAAATACTTTTACATCTTAGCTCATAAACTAGGAACATCATGTATCTACAATTTCCTGCTTGTTGAAAAAGATAGGGCTTGAGTTTAAATGGACAAACATATCAGCAATCCTTATTGATCTATTTGAGAATTTCAAAATCATTCAAAGACTGTGATTAGATTCAGTTATGAATGTGATCTTATTGCTTTTCGATGATTAATTTCATCTTTGTGCTAAAGTATATCTTGAGGATGTGATCTTATGATCGATTCAGTTCTCGGTTAAAAAAAATTATTATTAGATAAAAAAAATATAATAAATGTATATAATAAAAATAAAAATTATATTAAATTTTCATTTCTAAATTTCTTTTAGGTCTTCCATATTATGTTGTTACAATTTTATCATTTTTCATGCATTTCACAGAAATTGCGTACAACCGAACACGGGTTCACTTGTTTTCAAACACAAATAAACACAGGTTTATTTTGTTAAAATGAAATAATCTAATTAGAAATCTCGAGATTGTGTTTGTGAATGTGTTTCATATATTTTCTGTAAGTGATGGCCGATCATCAGTCGAGCAGTGTACCTAATCAGAGAACCTGTTCCTCAAGTTTGTAGAAGATACCGAGCTAGGAATCATCTTCCTACATCTTTAGAAGCACTCAAGATTAGAGATTTGGGAGAAGTGTTCCAATATCTTTACAAATAATACAGTCGAAAAGGGGGAGCACATAAATAGGGGGAGCTTATGAGATTAATAATCTTTCTAATAAGATTCAGAAAGCTTCAATTTGAAGATCTTTCTATTGTTTATTTCTCGATGCTATTTTCGTTTGAAGATGTTGATAGTGATAGACTAAAGGGGAGTATTATTGGAGCTGTACAAGATAGTCTATATTATCAACAAAGTCAAAGTCAACAATAGTCAACGTCACAATCAAAGTCAACACAAAAGTCAAACCCAACACGTTCGAGATGAAGAACCGAGATGAGACGTTGAAGATTTAGATGACTAGGAGTTTTATTGTAATAAATATATTTTGTGTGAACAAAATATATATTACTTTTTTGAGTCAATTTTATGCTTTATATGTAATTTCTATTAAGTCTAGGGGGTTACGTGCAATTAGTAAATATTAGTCTAGACTATAAATATGTTAATTTTTAATTAGGTTTTGGTCAATGGTTGTATGACCATTGGATTGGAGGTTACCACTTTGTACAAATTATATGCAATCAATATAGATCAAATTGGGGTTTTAGTGTGTTTATCATATTTCGATCCATAATTTTTATGATTTGATTCCAGTGTGATTATCCTAGATTAACAGTATCAATCTTCTTCTTATCTTGTTATCTTCTTCCTTAAGTGTGTCCGAACTTAGTTGCAAGAAGTTGGAGAGCTTGGTTTATTGTACCCCTTGGCAGATCAAGGAATGAATCCTTTGTGAGGAACATGAAGAGCTATCAATCTATTTCAAATTAATAAACCATTCCTCACAAGAAATGTAGCTCAAGATCATGCAGTTGGGAGCTTCCTTTTTATCTCCTTGAACTCCTCTAAGGACAGGGGCCTAGATGGTTTAGAAGATGGTTGCAGGATGTTATTATGTGGGATAGAACGAAGAGATTGCATTAAGGGAAGTTGGGATAGCAAGGATGGGTTCGACATATCTTTGTTTTTATACATTCTCCCCTTTTTGGTAGCATCATCTTGAGAAGTAGATGAGCTAGAGGAAGAACATAAATAAACCTGAGTTGGTACATGCCAAACAGACTTTACAAATTATTTCTCAGCTAGTTGAGTCTTCATATTTTTAATCTCAACTTGTTGAGTGATAGACCTATCCTATAAAGTATTAACCTTTGATTCAAGGTTTGAGACTTTAGAAAGTAGGAAAGTATTAACCTTTGATTCAAGGTTTGAGACTTTAGAAAGTAGGTCTCTGATAGTGAGTTGAAAACTACCCTCATCTTCTTTTGAATAATTATTGGGAGATGAAATAACATACCTATTATGTTCATCATCACCACCACTAGTAGTTTATTGGCGCCCAAAATACCCTTGTGTATTGATGTCTCTTTCAAAGGCATAAATTAGCAAGGTTGTCATAGACTAACTCTCACTGATGTTAATGCTATCCTGAAAGGCTAGTGAAATACTCTCAATAGTTATAGTTGAGTCTACATCAGTCACCTCCATGTCGGTTGGACTCACCTCTGTTTAATCTACCTAATGTGGACTAATATTAGAGGTTCCATAGGGCTCAGTTGATCTAGAGAGTGGTGAGATAGATCAACATCAAGGCCTTAATGAAACATGATATCCTTATCAGGTTGGGTTAAAAGGTCAAGAAAGGATAAAAAGGGTATATCTAAGGACCTAGGACCTTGGTCAGCACCTAATGGTTCCTCTACAAGAGCAGTTGAGCCAATGATTTGGTTGCCCCTTTTTGGCTGCTCTAGGGAGTGTTAAGACTCACCCTGATGGCTTATGGCTTGGGTTATAGGCTTATCAGCTTGAGACTAAGGATACGAAACATTGATATTTAGATCAATTGAGGAGGGTGGTTAGACCTTTGGCTGAGTAGGAACCTTGAGTTCCGCTCTAGCCTTTTTGGTTTGAACTGAGGGGACTTGTTCAATTAGATTGATCAAGGGTTCATTTGGGGCATCTTTTGTATGTGAATTTGATTGGGTAGGAAGTAGTGATTGGTATTATAGTGGTGGTGTCTTGTGTGGGTTCATAACCTGCTAGGTCTATAGGGATGTTACCAGGAGCCATTGGCTCAAGCATACCTGGAAAGAGGATAGTGAATCTTACAATGAAGTTATAGGACACCTTCGTCAAAAAAATCAACCCATTCCTTGATTCTCACATGAATTATTCAAATCTAAGGCCCATTTCAAATGAGTTTATTTGGTAGTTAGAGTGGTGTACTCAAAACTGAAATCTAATTCAAAACTCCTCATTTGTTTTGCGTTGTTATGATCGAATTAAGCAAAATTGTATGTACAAAAATGTTTATCTAGTTAGTTTAAATTTGAGTGATTGATTAAATACAATTGAATATGAATAAAATGTATCTAGTTAGTTTACAAGTGATGACCATTGTGGTGCATGTCTGAAAGGGAAACAACACAAAGTGTCTCACAAGGGAAAAGAAGATGACATCTGAGTAGATTGAGGAGGAGGAGAGAGAAAGGAAAAGGTGGCTAACGGGAGAAAGTTCCTCTGCTAAGTCTCTAAGACTCATGGAGTCTGCAATCAGGGCTGCACCCAGACCAGATACTCAGAATGATGAGTTAAGGGCAGTCAGAATTAACTATCTGCATACTAGGAACTATGACATAGATAGTGTCATTTCTCTCCCCTTGGATGAATTGAATGAACTTGTTGACCTGGAAAGGTCAAGAGAGAAGAAGGAGGCAGAAGATGCAGAACTCCTAGTACAAGTCAAAGAAGAGAGAAGAAGAAAAAGACTGTACAAAAGTATGCCTACCCTCTCACCAGTTCAAGAAAGTCTTGAACAAGAGGATGTGGTTCAACAAGAACCTCAGGTAGATAAGGACGAAGATAGAATCCAGATGATTAACTACCTGAGTGCCACAAGCCTCTATCAGGAAGACAACTTGAGTTTGAGTTTGAGTACTTAAAACAACTTGAGCTTGAGCTAGTCAAGGAAAGAAAGACAACAAAGAAGAAGCTGAGGGAAGAAGCTACAAAATCAAGAGCCATCATCCAAAAGAGCATGAAGAAGTCTGCTGATAGGCAGAGGATGATGAGCTTCTTGAAGCTGTATGGATTCTCTGGAAGGAGACTTGGACCCATGTCTCTATCCACTATGGATGAGCATATCAGGGTAATCAAGCAAAAGATTAAGAGTGGAGTGCTCACTGACTTACACTCCACTCCAAGTCAGACCCCACCTGAAGTGGAGGTTATGGTTGAACAACCAGACACAACACAACCCGGACCTCCTGCTAATGCTCAGCAAGCTTCATCTTCGGATCCACGGTAGGGTCAACCTCCTTCTCCATCTGAACCTGAGAAAGAGGAAGTCCCAACTGAGAAAGACAGTGAAGATCAATCTGGTGCTGCAGGCCAGTCTTCTCAGTTAAAATTTGGAAAGAGAAAGAAGAGGATGGCTTGTAGACCAAAGTCTAAGAAGAAGAAGAAGAAGCCTGCATCCCCTTCTGAACCTCAGGATGAATCAGAACAGCCTGAGGATGTGCAGCTAGAGGAAGCTACACCAACTCCAATTCGATTAGCTCCTCTAGCAATAGGAAGACCCATCTTGTCTTGGACATACACCACAAATCCAGAAAGATGGCATGTTATTAGAGATCAAGGCATTGAAGACATTTATACATGGCAAGATATGTTTCAGTTGCCTCTGCATGACCTCTTTGACATGAGAAGACACATTGATATCCTGAAGGATCCTAATCATCTTATGAAGAAAGGAATGGTGATCATCCTAATGAGGACTGTTAATATCTGAAGTTTTCAAAGTGTTTTGGTAGCATCAGCCTAGGGGGAGTTTGTAGAGATTAATGAAGAGGCTGATGCAACCTAAACATCTTTAGTCTTTCCTGCATGCTACACAAGTGCATTAAAGAAGAAGCTTAGGAAGTTTCACACATGAAACAGAAAATACTCTAAGTGGGAAATCTTCCGGAGCCAAGACCAATATCTTCCGAAGCCAAACATGAAGTCTTCTGAAGCCTCGGAGACAAAGTCTTCCGAAGCTTCAAGTTCATGAAGACAGATTTCTTCCGAAGACTTTTAGTAACATGCTTTATCTGATGTACTGTTCTATAAAGCTGGACACCTTTCCGCTATGCCTCTGCAAGTCACCAACTTACATGGTTTGGTGAAAAGGTCCATGCTTTTGGTAGCTGTACATTGAGGTCTTGAGTCTGTAACTTTCTACTTTATGTACTTTATCCTTTTTGTAATAGATAAGGATGTGAGCTATGGCATGTCATAGTCACAAGTCAAAAAGCAATCTACCTTTTGACTCTACAATTGATTTTGTTTGTGTCTAGTCAATTGTATCCAGCTGGCCTTCAAAGTATAGCCGGCTGTAGGATGTAGTATAAGTATCTCATGGTCTTGTATCTTTCGAATATGCTTTGTAACACTTGTAATAGAACATAGAGAAGGCAATATACTGTATTCTTGAAAACCAAACACTTGTGTTCTTTGTCTCCTGCATTACTTGTGTTCTTAGTATCTCAACACTTGGTTAATCCAGTTTACTGTTTGATTAAAGTTTAGTTAATCTCCTCTTTGTGTTCTTGTGTTGTAACTAACCCTTCAACAATCCTGCACTTATAAAGTATACATTCTTAGAACTAGAGTAGTTGAGGAGTCAACTAATGTGACCTTCAATGAGCACACACCTAGTATGAAAGGTTCTATCATGATTAGTTGTTTGATCTTAATTTAGTTACCAACAATTTTAATAAATCTTGTGAAGATGTTTCAGGATCTATATTTAGCTTATCAATAGGAGATTCCAACCCAAGATTTAAGCTGAGAAGACCAAGTTAGAAAACTACATTAGCTCTAGTAGTAATAAAGCTTGAAGTTGAAAATCATGTCAGCACAACAATGACAAACTCTTCAGCTGATACATCTGAGGTACCTACAAATTCTTTCATAGAGGCACAAAACTCAAATGAAGGGGTTTCTATTGTAGGACGAGATGGAGGTGGTTATAATGATCAATAATTTCTTGATGCTAATAACCACTCCATAGAAGATAACGTCAATGATGTCACACACTCATTACATCAAGTTTCTCTTGATAAATGTGCTAAGATGGTGGGTGATATTCAATCACCAATTCTGAATTTCACCAATTCAGATCCATCTAATCAACTTATTGTGAATCCTTAACTGAGAATTCACAAGTCTCATCCCACCACAAACATCATTGGAGATGTTGAGACAGGGTGAGAATATGAGGACAAACCTATGACAAGAATGTTTGTCTTCACTCTTGTTTCTTGTCCCATATTGAGCCAAAGAAGGCTGAAGAGGCTCTGAAGGATGGAAGTTAGGTTGTAGCAATATAGGATGAGGTACATCAGTTCAAAAGGAAAAAGGTTTGGAATCTATGTCCTCTTCAACATGGGAAGACCACCATAGGTACTAAGTGGGTTTTTAGGAATAATAAATATGATAGAGGAATTATCATCATGAATAAGGCAAGGCTAGTTGTTCAAGGGTGCACACAAGAAGAGGGAATTGACTACACAAATGTTTTTGCTCGTGTGACAAGACTCGAAGTTGTTAGAATATTCCATGTTTTTGTTGTATCCACGGATTTAAAGGTCTACCAACTTGATGTCAAGTGTGTATTCTTATATGGGGTGATTGATAAGGAAGTGTATGTCAAACAACCACCTGGCTTTGCAAACCCTGTTCATCCTGATTATGTCTGCAAGCTTGACAAAGCTCTCTATGGGCTATATCAAGCTCCAAGAAAGTAGTATGTGATACTATCACAGTACCTTGTACAGCATGGCTATAAGAAGGGTACTATTGATGGAACACTCTACATTAAAGGAATAGGAAATGACTTGATACTAGTTCAAGGTTATGTAGATGACATCATCTTTGGGTCAACAAATCCGAAGCTCTATAAAGACTTTCAGAAGCTGATGAAGAATAGATTTGAAATAAGTGCCATGGGGAAACTCAATTTCTTTTTAGGAATTCAAGTGAAGTTATTTGACATTTGTATCTTCATAAACTAGCCAAAGTATGTGCAAGACAAACTTACCGGATTTCATCTGACATCTGACTAAGAGCAAGGTTGCTAAGACACCCATAGCTAGAAACCACTCCTTAGGACCTGATCTTGAGGGGAATGTGTTGATGAACATCTCTATAGAGCTATGATTAGGTCTCTCATATATCTCATAGCCAGTAGGCCTGATATCATGTTTGTTATATGTATTTGTGCAAGATATCAAGCCAACTCCAAGATGTCACACATGGTTGCTTTCAAAAGGATTCTCAAATATCTCAAAGTTGCTCGCATACTAGGCCTTTGGTATCCAAAGTGTTCTTAATTTGGTGTATATGCTTTGGATTTAGAATCAAATGCTTTGGATTCAGAACTAGATACTGGCTATGGATTTAACTTCAAAGAGACTCCCATCCACATAGGAAGCAATAGTGCTATCTCTATTACAGAGAATCTTGTGCAGCACTCAAATACAAAGCACATCAACATCAAGTATCATTTGATTAGATATAGTTTTGATAAAGGATTTATAAAATTGGTCAAAGTTAACACATATGAACAAGACACCAATCCGTTCACAAAAGCTTTTGGTGAACAAATATTTAAGTATCTTGTATTAGCTATCAGCATGATTAACTTTGAGTAGTTTTATACTATTACCTATACAAGACTAGTTTACTTTGGGAGAAATTTTTCAAAATGATATTCCTTAGAATTTTTTGAAAACTTAAGATATATTTTCTTTCGAAAGATACTAAGTTGACTTCAAAAGAAAATTATGCCTTCAAAATTGTGAACTAGGCTCACTGTTAAATGGAACATTTAATACTCTTAAACTAGGACAGATGAAGCCTGACATCTTCAAAACAAGGAGAAAATCCACTATTGGATTCTTAAGAGTAGAAATAGCCTAGTACTAAGAATGTTAGAGCTCATTACTCAAGGTGACAACTTGGTAGCACCAGCCAATGTTGAACCCACACCTTCCACATTTGCACCACCTACACAACCACAAATAACCATCACCTACATTAGAAAATCCAAATGAACCCTTACTCAGTCAACTCAGGTTGAGCAGGCCCCCACACAACCACCCTATGTAGGAGGAAGTGGAAGCCAGAGTTGCCATTTCCTCTAAGGAGCAGACCACTCTGATTACTTCTTTGATCACTGCTAAGGTTTCCCATGCTTAGCCTGATGAGCTTATTGCCCAAGCCTTAAGCTACCAGTCTATGTTTCAAAACTCAAGTGATCAACATTTAGGGGAAACCTACCATCCCTAGTTGTTAGACTTAAACCAACCCATCCCTAACCTTTAACTAAATGATGATGAAGATCTAGGATTTAGTGAGTACCATGAGTCTATCTCCTCCACTCCTACTCAAAGAGAGATGAGTGCTCCTAAATTAACCCATATCAAGCCTACATCATTCAACCCCAACTGAGGTGGACCTCCTTGAACATATCCAGGAAGTCCGTATGGAAGAGGATCTTACTCTTCTAAGTGATTACATCATTAAGATCTCAACCATGACAACCCAGCCCATTGACACTTCTTCTGAAGTTGTCATGGTGCAAGTGAAATCCCGCAGCCCACAGCCCAAGCTGGTGATGAGGAAGAAGATTTTGGTCCTATTATCTTATCCTCCATGATTCTTTTAATGAAGATAAGGGGAGTCTACAACTAAAGGTGCAAAAACTATCATAAACATGGACCTATTTAGTTTCAAAGGTAAGTCACCTAGAATTTTTGGTGGCTACCAACTTGAGATCACCGATCTCAAGGGCAAGTTAGTTGGGAGACAAGTTAGGAAAACTCAACCAGGTCCACAAGAACTCATGAATATGGTAGACCTAACTCTTAGCTCTCCTATGCAAGAAGGTGATGCTACCAACCCTCACTTGAGGTTGTCCATACTCAACAACCTCTTCAGGCCCACATTGATATGGATGCCCTGATTCAAAACCTATTTGAGGAAGGCCAAAGCTCTCTCCACCCTATATCACACAAGCTAGTGATTGATAAAGGAAGGAGGAAGATGTCCTCTAAGGAGATTGAGGAGGAGAAGAAA
Source organism: Flaveria trinervia (assembly GCA_025506515.1). NCBI lineage: Eukaryota > Viridiplantae > Streptophyta > Magnoliopsida > Asterales > Asteraceae > Flaveria > Flaveria trinervia. The sequence continues at coordinate 42,545,857 of CM046457.1, forward strand.
GAGAGAGAGAGAGAGAGAGAGAGAGAGAGAGAGAGAGAGAGGAAGGTAAGGGGATATGAGTTGAGGGTAGCCAGATTGAACTATGTAGGTTCTAGGAACTACAATGTTGATGAACTCATCTCTCTTACCTAGGAAAGTTAATTGAATTGGCTGGCATTAAAGTGTCAAAGGAAAGGAAGGAAGCTAAGGATGCAAAACTGCTCCTCAAAATCAAAGAAGAAAGAAGAAGGAAAGATTATACAAAGCTCTTATGCTCTCCCTAGTTCAGGAAAGCCCTAAGGTAGAGGTTGTGGCTAGTGAGCAACAAACTTAGGTAGGTTGGGAACAAGATGCCAATAATTTATTAGCAAACTCAAGGAACATCTATAGCTCTAGCATGAAAGCGAAGCATTGTCTTATGATGAGTTTCTGTTTTTAGTATATATGTTGAGGTTAGAGAACTCTCTTTAGGTTTTGCTAGAATGCTATGATATAGATGAAAAAATGATGAACATTACGATTTAATGAACCATAGAATGTTATGACTATGACCTAATACAATAGGGTTTCCAAAAATTGATAATAATAATTATGCCCCATAATGAATTTTCTTTTCATTATCACCTTAGTTCCTCCTACTCCAAGCTAATATGTACTTTTATGTGTTAAGTGTTGTTTATATCTAATAGCATCAAGGATAAGGTGACTAACCATAAGTTGACTAACTGAGAATCATACTGTAGAGAGTAGTTAGGAAAGCATCAACTTAAGCCAGGACATGCCTAAAAATTCGAATCAGTTTCATTTCAAAAGTAGTAGAGTTGTCTTCTAACTTGACTACATTTCACATATAATGTTCTATTTTCGCATCAAATGATGCATTCATCTCTTAGCATTCAATATCGTGGATCGTAAACAAAAGCTTAAATGGACAACATGAATCCAATAGGTGCAAGAGTAAGTAGTGTAACTCTTCAAAAATACATAGTAGCAATACCCTAAGCCAAGTCAAAATAGGAATATAGTGTGTGATGAAAAAATGGCTACATAAAAAATGTTTTCTCTACATCAGTATCACTATAACCCTTAATACAATATCAATAGGATGTGCTTATGGTTGTACTCTAAGATTCGATAATTGAAGCCTAATTATCCATAACCAAATGACTTCAATATTAATGTCTCACATGCCTACTAATAGCTCTAATACCAATCTTGGACATGTGTTTATAAGTTATACATAAGTAGAATTGAATGTAAACATGAGTTTTACAACCAATTTAACAACAAGCCACATAGAACATGTTGTAATATATTCACCCAAGAGTCTTTCTCAGACTAAGTATGGTTAAAACATAGCATACCAACACACTATGGTAGATGTGTCAATCCAATAATACTACAAATGCCTCTCCATTGGTTCAAACTAGAGTTAAAAAGTAAAGACCCACAAAGATGCTCATAAACATACAATTTTCAAGCTTACAACACATACACCACAAAAGTCCAAAAATATTAGAATGAAAAGTCATAGCAAAAACAAAGTCTTGATTTGAGATGGGGTTAAAATCCTATATGAAAGTGAGAGAGATGATGAACTCTTTTGATCATCAAATGAGTGGAAGTCCCTCTAAATACATGGCAGAAAATTGATATCACACATGATTAGCCCATCATGACCCCACAAAATTTTCTATTTTCCCAACTTCCATTTAGTACATAATTGGCCCACCAACCTTTTTTTAATCTTCACAAAACAAGACAAGAAACTGATGAGAATTAGAGTGATTATGTATAACTCTAACACAATATAATTTTATTTTAATACTTATTGTGAATCCAAGGATTGCAATCAGGAATTATCAACATTAGTTGATGTCAATTCAACGTTTGCAGAATTAACGTTGGATTGGTTTATTTGTTCGTATGAAATGATTATCAATATTAATAAATATTCAAGAACATGATTGATGAAACAAAACTTTAATCTGTTTAAATCAACTATATTTCATTAACATGTCAATGATTACAAATAACTAATGACCGATATTGAAAATTGTGTTGAATGATGTGACGGTTGCTAGGGTTTGATTGTGTGATGTTTTGTCGTATTGCTGTTGCCGTTTTAGCCGTCGTTTGATTCAAAACCTAGGATCCATATGTTGGACCAAAAGAACCAATGAGCCAAGATCAGAAAACCTCTAAGTCCCACACGGTATCACAACAACTGCTGAAAGCCTCATCAGTAGTTTGACAAGTGCTGAAGACTTCAACAGCTGAAGATCAAGTGCTGAAGACCTTAACAGCTGAAGAACCAAAGTGCTGAAGTACAACAGCTGAAGAACACAAGTGCTGAAGCTGAAAGACCAAAGTACTGAAGTACAACAGCTGAAGAGTTCACAAGTGCTGAAGATCAACAACTGATGTACAAAGTCTGAAGACAAAGACTGAAGACATCAGCTGATGATATCTACTGAAGTCATCAGCTGATGAAACACCTGAAGGTCAAAGTCTGAAGATCAAGTACTGAAGCCTCAGTAGTTTGTCACAACTGCTGAAGAGTACTTCTTCAGTAGTTGTGATATCAGTAGTTTTATATTTCTAGTTTCAGTAGTTTTATATTTTGTACTTAACTTGCTGATATGTTTCAGTAGTTGTGAACATTTCAGTAGTTTGTTAAGAATTAGTTATTCTGTATTGGATCTGCCAGTTGTCACTTTCCGTGACAACAGCAGTGATTGTTGCACTCTATATAAGGAGTGACAACCTATTGTAATCAGTGGTGAAATGAGTAATTGAAAGGAATGAATGATTGATTAGAAATATTCTACATCTATAAACATTCCTAGAAATCAGAAATACATATTCTCTCCCTATAACCGTATGCGATCTTAATGCTTACAATATCGTGGCTTGCTACATTTGTCTAATTCGTGTTGTATTCCGCTGCTTTATATTCTGATACATCAACTTGTGATCACTGATCTTGTCAAATGGTATCAGAGCAGGTTAATCATTGATCGATCTAATAATTGATCATTGAAACTGCTATTCAAGATCCAAGTTTGATTGAATTAGCTTTGTTTTTGCAAGAAACGGTTATAGAGATTGAATTTTCTGTATTTCTGCTCATTCATCCTGAGATCTTTTCTTGGTTCTCATTGAGTTTGTTGTGGTTTGTCTAAAACTTTTTAAAACTTGAACTAAACTGTTTTTGAACTGAAAATGACCACTCCCTCCAATGATCCTCACAATACTGGTTCCTCAACCAAGCCTCCTATGCTGGTTAGGAATGAGTATAACATATGGCAAAGACGTATGCTCCATCACCTGTCTGTTAACAGCGCAGGGTGTTGGACATCAGTGGTACATGTTCACACAAGCCTATGGTGAATAACCGGAAACCAATCAAATGGTTCCGAAGAGGAGGGAGCAATACTCAGATGAGGATAAGAAGTTGCTTGAGATTGATGCAAAAGCCATGGAATTCTGGCCATGGCTTTGCCAATGAAATCTATTCTGGGCTAATGCATCATGAAACTGCCCATGACCTCTGGATTGCTTTGAAAGAACAATTGGAGGAACAGATGAGGTCTTGGCAAATAATAGGGAATTCTTGCCCAACAATATGAGACATTCTCTCATAGAAAGGGTGAGACACTGACTACAATATGAGCGGTTTTCTGTTTGATATCTGAACTAAAAATGGTCAACTTGAATACACCAACATTCAGATGAATAACAGATTTCTCAGATCACTGCCTGAGAGATGGGACACATATACTATTGTCCTACGCTCCAGTGCAAGTTTGGACAAACTATCTCTCACCCAACTCCATGGGAAATTGCTCACTTTTGAGAGAGAGATAGAACGAAGAGAAAGCTGTCTTCATCTGGAAAGCTCACTGAAGACTTTATACAAGGCAACACTGCCTTGGTGGGTCATGAGTCAGAATATGCTTCATCTGAATGCCAGTATGATGAGCATATTAATTTCTCTCCAAGCACTTCTAATTCTGCATTTGTAAGTGTTGATGGTCAGTTCACTGGGTGTAATAATGACAATCTATGTTTCATTATGGATGATCTCAAGGGGATTGCTGATGATGACTTAGAAGAAGAGATGGATATTTGAGCCAAATGGCCTTGATAAATATCAGATCTCAGAAGTTCTACAAAAGAACTGGAAGAAATTCCCAGGACTCTCTGGCAAAACCAAAGTTGGTTTTGACAAGAGCAAGTTGAGGTGTCACAAATGCCAACGGCTTGGACACTTTGCAAGAGAGTGTAGATCAATGGATGAAACTCTACTGCACCCTTTGTGACTTTTCCTGGCAATAGTCAACAAAACAGAGGGCAACATCCTGTCACATCTAGTCATCATCCTCAACAACAATCTCCGGCATATTTTGTTCCTCAGGGTCAAATGCCATATCAGTACCCTTGTTATAACATGCCACAGTCAAATCAAGTTCAAGTTCCTATGACACCACAACCTCATGCATTACCAGAACCTCAGCCTTCCCTATCTCATCAACAACCTTCATCTCAACAACACAGCTTCTTCACCCCAGGAGTTGTTGACTGGAGCAGTTTACCAGATGACTTGTGTCATGATCAACTGTTCTCAGGTGCTGGTCAACATGGTGGTGACAGTCCCTTTGGGAATCTAGCTCTTATGGCTTTGGAGTCTGCTGATACTTCATCTTCCAATGCCTCTACACCTCAGGTATCACAGGTATCCTCTGAGGCAAAAGCCAAATTATGTTCTGAACAATGCATAGCAGCATTTGCTTCCATTAGAGAAGCAAATGTAGCTTTAATTAATAAGAACATTGAGCTAGAACAAATAATTTCCAAAAACAAAGCTGAGTTTGAGTTGTGCTCAAAGATAAAAATGATGAGGTTTATAAACTGAATTGCAAAATAATTGATGATAAGGCTAGAGAAGATGTACTTCTAGAGAAGTACAAAGATCTCAAAGAAACCTTGCAGTTACCAGGTCGAGTGTGATAGATGGGTACAATCATGCAAAGGTTTTGAAATGCTTCTTAGTAAGCAATCTGCTTCAAATGTGAAGTTTGGCATTGGCTACAATCACACTGCTCCACCTACAGATTTTACCCCAAGAGCAGAGGTAGAATCTGATGGTGAGAGTGATAAGATCCATCAAATCATGTGATCTACCTTCTGATACAGCACAATCAGAAGTAGCAGTCAGCATCAAGTCCTCCTTGAACCTATCAGCTGATGTTGATGGTCCAAATGCTGACATTCACATGATCAATAAGTTGATCAACTCAGGAGTCATCCTGAAGGTCCTGAAAGGACTGGAGAGCAGGATTCAACTCCTGAAGTTCAAACTTCAACTGCTGCCAACACTGAAGAAAAGAAAACTGGCAGTAGAAAGAGTTTGAAGGCTACTAAAGAGGCTGTCAAGAAAGCAACCAATGCTTCCAAAGCATTGAAGAACAAGTCTTCTGTTGCTTCACCATCTTTAGTTGATGATCAACCTAAGATGAAGAAGAAACCATGTGAAGTATGTGGTTTGTTCAATCATCTTACAGATGATTGTGGTACAAAAAAGGTTCCAAACTCAAACAAAAAGAAGAATTATGAGAAAATGGTAAAAATGAAAACTGAGTTTGAGACCACATTTGTATCAGCAACATCAAATCCTGTAACCCTTAAGTCCTTAAAGCAATCCAAAAAGGAAGGAGTTAAACAGGTGACAGCTGAGGGTGCTCAAAAGAAGAAGGTGCAACATAGGACCTTATCTAACTCCACTAGCAATATGTCTGATGAGCTGAAAGCTTTATCACAAAATCAGACACAGCTGGTGATGATGGTACAACATTGTGGGTAGAGTTAACCAACTAGATTCCCTATGTTGAAACCACAGAAAAGGAGGTCTAAGCCAAAGGACTCCTCTTCTACACCATCTTCTTCTTCTCAGGCTGTTGTTACAAATAAACATGCTAGTTTACCATCTATTGATGAGACCAGGCCCAAAAACAAAAAGGTTTGGGTCTCTAAACTAACTGATTGTTATTATTGCAGGGTTCTTCAACATGCCAAAGTAGCATCTGGTATGTAGACAGTGGGGGATCTATGCACATAACTGGGAACATCTCTCTTCTCATGACTACTCTCAAGGAAAGAAGGGATTTGTCTCTTTTGGCAATGATGCTAGGGGTTACATCATCGGTAAGGGCTTTGTCTCCAATGGAGAATCAAATTTGATGATGTTAATCTTGTGGAAAATCTCAAGTACAACCTCTTGAGTGTCAGTCAAATGTGTGATAAAGGCCATGTTGCCCTTTTCACAAGTCAAAACTGTAGGATTCTGTCATCCAAAGTTTTGCACTTGATGACAAGGTGTGGATGATCACACTCTCCTGAAAGCCAACAGGACAGGAAGAGTGTATGCCTTAGATCTCTCTAAGAAGATAGATCTCAAAGGCAATCCTTGCCTATTTTCCAAAGCTCTTCTCAAGAATCTAAACTGTGGCACAGGAGGCTTGGTCATGTTAATCTCAAAAACATGAATCAGCTTAGCCACAATAGTTTAGTCAGAGGCTTACCAATAAAGGAGTTCTACTGTGATGAAACCTGCACTGCTGTTTAAAAGGAAAACAGCACAAAGTCTCATTCCTTCCTATTGAAGTGCCCAAGTCCACTGCCTGCTTGCAATTACTGCATATGGATCTATTTGGTCCTGTGAGAGTAATGAGCATGGCAAAGAAGAAATACTGTCTGGTAATTGTGGATGATTACTCCAGATTTGTATGGACTTTCTTTCTACATTCAAAGGATGAGGCTGCTCAGAAGATTATCCACTTTGTGCTGACATTGAGAAGCAGTATTCCCTTCCAGTCAAGTGTATTGAGTGATAATGGAACTGAGTTCAGAAATCATACACTTGATGACTTCTATCTTTCAAAGGGAATCAAAAGGCAGTTCAGCATTCCAAGGACTCCAGAACAAAATGGAGTAGTGGAGAGAAAGAACAGGACCCTCATTGAAGCTGCCAGGTCCATGCTGGCTGACTCAGGTTGCTATTGACCTTTTGGGCCGAAGCTGTCAACACAGCTTGTTATGTGCAAAATAGAGTTTTAGTAAATCAGAGGTTGATGAAGACTCCATATGAAGTTCTCCATCATTTGGCTCCTCTGATTTCATTTTTCAAAGCATTTGGGGTCCCTGTTTATTCTCAACACAAAGGATCAACTCCACAAATTTGATCCTAAGGTGGATGCAGGATACTTTGTTGGTTATTCATCTACTTGCAAGGCATACAGAGTCTTCAACTGCAGAACAAAGATGGTTTGAAGAAACTCTACATGTTAAGTTTAATGAATCCAAGGACAAGATTCCACAAAGTCCTGTGGAGTATTTGATTTTGGACATACTGCAATATGTTCCTTATCAAACTCCTGCTGTTGCTCCTGTCAACAGTTCACCACCTGGTGGTACTGTGATGATGATGATGATGCAGTACTCACTCTTCAGGTTTAGTGATCAGCTGCCTGACTCAACTAGACCTGATGTTCCTGTAGCGCCAGTAGCACCATCCACAACAAATGCTGATGAGATTCTTCGAATTCAACTTCCTTTGAATTACCATCCCACTGATTGGTTTAAGGAAATGATTCACCATCACCATCTGTTGCTGCGAACCGGCTACCAAACACTTGCACAGATCTCATTGTGTATCAAGATCTGAAGAATCACCCATGTCTCAAATCATTGGTGATATCACTGCTGGAGTATCAACAAGAAGTCAATTGTCAAATTTCTGCTTCTATGCTCTCTTCATCAGTCAGCAAGAGCCAAAGAATTATCACATTGCGTTAAAGGACAATGGATGGGCTGATGCCATGCAGCTTGAGCTTCTTCAGTTCAAGAAACAGCAAGTGTGGGAACTGGTTCCTCTCCCTCCAGGTAAGTGTGCAATAGGCACTAATGGGTGTTTTAGGAACAAACTGATGAAAATGGGCTTATTGTTAAGAACAAGGCCAGACTGGTTGTTCAGGGGTTTGCACAAGAAGAAGGTATGATTATGATGAAACCTTTGCCCCTGTAGCCAGACTGGAAGCAATTCGATTGTTTTTAGCTTATGGCTTATCAAAAACTTAAAGTCTTTCAAATGGATGTCAAAAGTGCATTTTTGTATGGAAAAGTTAAAGAAGAGGTTTATGTATGTCAACCTCCAGGCTTTGAGGACAATAAACATCCTAATTGGGTGTATAAGCTTGATAAAGCTCTTTATGGGTTAAAACAAGCTCCCCGAGCCTGGTATGAGACATTATCAAACTTTCTTCTGGAAAACAATTTCACTAGAGGCTCCATAGACAGACTTTATTCATTAAGAAAGCTGGGCAGCATAATCTACTTGTTCAAATTTATGTAGATGATATCATTTTGCATCCTCTGATTCAAAGTTGTGTGATGCCTTTACAAAGTTATGCAACAGAAGTTTGAAATGAGTGCCATGGGAGAATTACAGTTCTTTTTGGGGTTGCAAATCAAACAAAAGGCTGATGGAATTTTTATTCATCAATCCAAATATACAAAAGATCTTTTGCAAAAGTTTGATTTACAAAACTGTAAGCCTGTTCTACTCCCATGAGCAGCACCACACAACTGGACTCAGATCAGAAAGGTAAGTGGTTGATGAAACACTTTACAGATGTATGATTGGGTCCTTGATGTATTTAACAGCTTCTAGACCAGATATGTTTGCTACATGTGTTTGTGCTAGATTTCAGGCTGCACCTAAAGAGTCTCATCTGATTGCAGTCAAGAGGATCTTTAGATATCTGCAAGGCACTCCATCTCTAGGTTTATGGTATTCTATCGGACATTCTGGTAAATTAGTTGCTTTTTCTGACAGTGACTATGCAGGATGTAAGTTGACCAGGAAATCAACTTCTGGTGGATGTCAATTCCTAGGCAACTGCTTGATTTCTTGGCAGAGCAAGAAACAGACCTCAGTTGCTACATCCACTGCGGAAGCAGAGTACATTGCTGCTGCAACTGTACATCTCAGGTACTCTGGCTTCAAAACCAACTTTTGGATTATGGCATTACAGAGACTAAGACTCCATTGTTAATGGATAGTGCTTCAGCTCTTTGCATTGTCAAAAATCCAGTCCAGCACTCTAGGACCAAACTATAGAGATCAGACATCATTTATAAGGGATTGTTTTGAAAAAGGTCTGATTGATCCTAAGTTTGTGCCTAGTGCTGATGAGCTTGCAGACATTTTTACTAAGCCTTTGGATAGTTCAACTTTCCAAAACCTGGTGTTAAGGCTTGGTATGCTGCAGCTAGAATAGGTGACAACTACTGATGATCATGAGTACCTGTCACATATAAGTACTGATGAGCTCTTTTAACCTCAGTATGATGATCATGAGTGACCTTGTCACAAGTACTGAAGTACTTCATCTGTTCGAAACTACTGATGTAGTTACAACTGCTGATGCATCATAACTACTGCAATCAGTAAAAACAGATAAGTACTGATGTCCTATGAAACAACTGAAACAGCCATAAAGACTGATGAATGTGTTGAGGACAGTTTGAAACAGCTGAAAAGCTAGAATTGACGAAAACAGCTGAAGAGAACTTTCTCTTCAGTCGTTTGTACAACTGCTGTTTCATTTTAACAACTGAAGCAAAACCACGTCTTCAGTAGTTTTATAACTACCGATGACTAATACCAAGTCTTCAGTTGTTTACAACAGCTGATGACAAAACCACTGTCTTCAGTAGTTTCATAACTACTGATGACAAACACCATGTCCTCAGTTGTTTCAATCATCTGAAGTCAAAACCACGGTCTTCAGTGTTTTCTAAACTACTGATGCCTAACACCACGACTTCAGCTGTTTCAACGTCTGAAAGGATAATACCATGTCAACGGTCGTTTAAAACTACTGATGACTAACACCACATCCTTCAGTCGTTTCCTCACCCGTACCCTATAAATACCCCTAACCTGTGCTCTCCATGCTTCATCTTCTTCAAACCTAACGTTCCTCTCCAAAACTTCCTTCTCCATGGCGTCTATGCAAATTAAACCGCGACACAACTGTGTTGCCTACCTCACAAAATCGCCGATCTGGACTAAGTTCGATACTGCTATCGATCTTATGGTTCAGTCCCAATACAACAAGGCATTCCTTCTGAACCCCGTCTTACATGCCGAATCCTTGAACCAATTTTGGATGAATGTTACTGTTACAACTGAGGAGAGCAACACACGATCCCTCCGGTCAGTCGTCAACAACAAAGAAGTAGTCATTACTCCTGCAACAATCCGTAAAATTCTTCAACTGAGTGATGCTACCTCTCCTGCTGGATATCCGAAGGGCACCATAGATCTATCATTTGCTCAGCATGGATATCAAGGTGATCTCAGTGCCACCACCATCATGAAGAAACACTTTAATGACGCTGAGCGCCTGATTTTTCACATGGTAAATGTATGTTTGGCCCCTAAGACATCGTCTTGGGATCAAATGTCCACCAAATGGCAGCAGGTAATGTATTCTATCCTTGAGCAACAACCACTAAACTTTTCAGAATTAATATTTTCAGAGCTCAAAGATATGGCTCAAAACTAACTGCCAACCGTTGGATACTCTATCCACGGTTCATAATGGCCATTATTATAGACCAGCTTAATGCTGAGGGACTTGTTGGCTTGGGAGTCCCTGCTACGGCTGTTCTGCCAGAAGTATACTCCCGGCACAACTCTGACCGGACACTCAAACTGGCTGCCAAGCTGCGAAAACCCACGCAGCTGGAACCACAGCCACCACCTCCAAATCCAATGTCCCCACCAAACCCACCAAAAAGAAACCCAAAATGGCTACTCAGGGAATTGAGTCCCCTGAGGATGCTCCTGCACCACAAACGCAGGATATATCCACTAGTCCAAACCCCTAGTGGATACAATGACTCTTCCAGCCACAGCCGCTCAGGCTTCCTCTCAACAGGAGCCTGCAGCAACCCAAGGGGCACCTACTTATCTGGGATCTTCCTCACTTGAGGAGATTGCCATTGAAGAGCACCACCACCCCAGGTGCACACTGCTTCTACCCCCTTACCCCAAACAACCGCCCCTCACAGCCCAACTTTAATAGTTGCACAAGTGCTGACTCAATTGCACTCCTCACCCCCTCCCCAGAAACCACTTACTACTGGGAATACCTCTACAATTGAGGGGGAGGAACACAGTGCACCTGAGAACCCACAGCACAGGGGTTTCCAATTCTATCTCCTGTGTAGACAAGGCTTAGAATATCTAGTGAGGCTGCCACCTCCTCTGTCTCAGCACATGACCAGAGTGAGGCTGGTAACATTGCTAAGACCTCCCTAGAGGCAACAGCTGATGATGGACATTGTCCTGAGGCTGGAAGTCCCCAGTACCGAGCACAAGGGGCACATGCACCAACTGGTCTACACCCAGTGCATGTAAATCCTGCTCTAAGCAGGAGGTCAGGTGATTCAGTATCAACTGATGATGACCTGAGCTTCTTCTATGATGTAGTTGCTCAAAACACCATTCTAGAGGATGAGGTTAGCAGACTCAAAGAGCTGCTGGCCAAGATGTCTCAGGATGCAAGTCCATCTGCCACCATCATACACCCACAGATGGCACCTTCCCTTGAAGGTTTCCCAAACACAGAGCCACCCCAAAATCAACCACCTGCCTCTGCTTCAGGCCCTACTTCTCAGGAACAGAACCCTCCTGAGCAAATAGGTGCTGTACTCCAAAATTCCCTCCCTCTCATCACCCCATAATCACTATATAGTGATCAAAGCCATTGATGAGAGGCTTTCCTCAACTTTACACCGCCATTGATTGAGGCTGCTATCCAAAAGACTCTTTCTGCGGCTCCAACCCCTTCCTCCAATGCATCCAAAAGGGGGAGAGTACCGCAGTTAAAGAAAAAGAGGAAAGATCCGAGGAAAAGAAGGAAGCGAAGCAAGCCCAAAAGGAGGAGAAAGAACAGCAACCAATGCTCACCTATAAGAGAAAGAAAGGTGCTGATGAGCACATTGCTGAAGATAAAGCCTTGGAGCTACTGATAAAAAGAGCTGATGCCGAACACAGCAGATCAATGGACAACATCATTGATCAGCTGTTTAGGCAAGGCCATGACACCAATAACTTGACTCTGAGATTCGACGACTAGAGATTGAAGAAATCCAGAATAGATGGGCAAGTTATGAAGTGTTAGAAAGAGAAAGGCTTGAAATCATGATCAGATTTATTGCAAAATATCTTGGAAGGTCAATGATCGAAATCAAAGCTTGGTCCAGGGACAGTATCTTGGCAATCACCACCAAGATCTGTTCATCTGAAGTATATACTAAGGGGCTTGTCATTGAAGCTTTGAATGAAGCGGGTGCTGGGAGCAGGACTGAGCTAGCCAAGCAATCAAAAGCCACACTCACCTCAAGGATGCTAGAACAGCCTGTCAACATTCCACACCAAAACCACCCAAAACACAACCCACCAAACCAACTCCCTTACCCTCAAAACCCATAGCCGATGATATACCCTTGAAGAAGAAGAGAAGGATATTGAGGCTAGAAGATGATGACGAAGATGATGAAGACAGGCTGCCGCTCTCAGCTGTGATTAGTTGCCTAAGGCCACAAGTCACTCCTCAGCAATAACTCCTGAAGTCCAGAGACAAATGGTTAAAGTGAAGCTAGAAGAAGAAGAGCTTCATAACCTGCATGATGAGGAATTGCTGAAGAGAGTTGACAAAGCTTATGCAGCCACATCTTCTATCATCAATTGAAGGAGCAAGCCCTCACTTTACACTCTCAGGCATACCTTTCAATATCAAAAGGAAAGAGTGAGGATTTGGCCTGATCCCAGGGTCTCTCACAGAATTCATAAGAACAATATACCTCAGAGATACATTGGCCAGGTGAAAAAGATCGTAGATGAAGTGATCTCTCTGGTCTTTGTAGTTTCACCCTGGGAAATCCTGGAAGACTTCAAGAAGGCCTACAAAGCTAATCTAACCCCTCAGAAGATGCTGGAAACAAACTAGTGAAAAGGGGTTAGTTTACAAGAGGCTTGAGGAAGTCAGGAAAATGAGCTCAGTTGTTCCTAGAGGGTAATCACCCGGATGAGTTTGCTTACAGAATAATAACAACTGTGGAGCTAAAGAATGGGAAACAGGCCAAATACCTGTCTAATATTATGGGCCTGAATCATTGTTTGAAGGAGGTACTGAAGTGCTAACTATGGAGGAACAAATTACCTTCCTTGAGGCCTACACAAGAGAGTCGTACAGACTCATTATGGGGAAGTAAATCTCATGAATGGGATAACAACTCTGTGTCCAGTTCCCCAAAACAGAGTTCCCATTCATACTCTGCCAAACAATATTTGAGATTTCTTCCCAGGCCGGAGCTTACATGGGTCATCTTCTCCACTGATCAAGAAGGAAAAAGACCAACATTTTGCCATCAATAAGTGGGAGTATAAATAAGTTAGAGGTTTTGGCTGCATTGGTTCAGGGGGAGTTTGTTGGACCAAAAGAACCAATGAGCCAAGATCAGAAAACCTCTAAGTCCCACACGGTATCACAACAACTGCTGAAAGCCTCATCAGTAGTTTGACAAGTGCTGAAGACTTCAACAGCTGAAGATCAAGTGCTGAAGACCTTAACAGCTGAAGAACCAAAGTGCTGAAGTACAACAGCTGAAGAACACAAGTGCTGAAGCTGAAAGACCAAAGTACTGAAGTACAACAGCTGAAGAGTTCACAAGTGCTGAAGATCAACAACTGATGTACAAAGTCTGAAGACAAAGACTGAAGACATCAGCTGATGATATCTACTGAAGTCATCAGCTGATGAAACACCTGAAGGTCAAAGTCTGAAGATCAAGTACTGAAGCCTCAGTAGTTTGTCACAACTGCTGAAGAGTACTTCTTCAGTAGTTGTGATATCAGTAGTTTTATATTTCTAGTTTCAGTAGTTTTATATTTTGTACTTAACTTGCTGATATGTTCTCAGTAGTTGTGAACATTTCAGTAGTTTGTTAAGAATTAGTTATTTCTGTATTGGATCTGCCAGTTGTCACTTTCCGTGACAACAGCAGTGATTGTTGCACTCTATATAAGGAGTGACAACCTATTGTAATCAGTGATGAAATGAGTAATTGAAAGGAATGAATGATTGATTAGAATATTCTACATCTATAAACATTCCTAGAAATCAGAAATACATATCTCTCCCTATAACCGTATGCGATCTTAATGCTTACAAATATCGTTGGCTTGCTACAATTTGTCTAATTCGTGTTTGTATTCCGCTGCTTTATATTCTGATACATCAAACTTGTGATCACTGATCTTGTCAAATTTTTTTTTTTGTCCATATATATAGACAATGATGTTTCTGTTAAGGAAACACCAGATCTCTTGGGATTTGAATTGTTTCTGTTAAGGAATCTCTGGATTTCTTGGGATTCGCATAACTGACTTGTTGACTTGTAACACTTGTATTGTTTGAATACAAATGTTGGACTCCGCAGGAGTATTGTCTTCCGTAGATGATTGATCTTCTTAAACAAATGTTCTTCCGTAGGAATCTTGTTCTTCCACAGCAAACTGTTTCTTCTAAAGAAAATGTTCTTCCTTAGGAATCTTGTTCTTCCGCAGCAAACTGTTTCTTCCGAAGTAAATGTTCTTCCGCAGGAATCTTGTTCTTCCGCAGCAAACGTTTTTCTTCCGAAGCAAATGTTCTTCCGCAGGAATCTTGTTCTTCTGCAGCAAACTATTTCTTCCGAAGCAAATTGTCCTTCTGCAAGAATCTTGACTTGGAATTCTCACTTTACTCCAGTTGATGGCTCATCCACAGATGATCTTCAGATGATTGTTACTTGTAAGAAACATATATATAGAAAAACAAAATGTTCATCCGTAGATGTCTCTTACACTTAGTCAATTTCACAAATGATTAATTATATTGTTTGTACCTGCAAACACATATAAATCAACACACATATATATATATGGGTTAACCTATACATTTAATGCATGCATAATAATTAATTACAACCATTCATTATAGATATAATACAAGTACTAAGCCTATACAAAATGGACTAGATCTACTGATCATAGACCTAACAATACTCCTGTTGATACATATGTAGCTAGATTCGAATCTTAATCTAATGTGTCTTGAATGTCTTAAGCTTATGTAATGTTTGGGTACTTAATGAAATGAGAATGTTTGGTTGTGATTTATAATGTTTAATATTTCATTAACGAGTTGTGTAACGCATATTGACTAGATTATATAGGTTTGTTATTGTTTGAACTGATAACACATAATTTTATAATAATGAATACATTCAAAATTGGTTAAGTGAAGTTCTCATGGCTCCGACTAGACCATGCGCCCCCAACAGTTGTCATGCGTTCGAATGGCCATGCGACTGAGTGTCCATGCGCCTAAATATTCCATACGCCTGGACAACTTCATGCTAATGAACCAGTCGCACGACTGAACCAGGAGACTGGATCAGTCGCGAGATTGTAACATGAGATTGACTCAGTCGCACAACTGAACACTCAGTCATGCGAATGGATCAACCGCATGGCTCAATCGCACGAATGAACCATGCAAATGGTTTAGTCGCACAAATAAGTAACCCTAACCTATAAATACCACCTAATTCGTGGAAAAACATAAGGATAACACACACTTTGACTCCAGACGTATCCTAGCTGTCCAGAGACCTCTAAGATCATACTCCAAGTTCATAGATTGCAGTAGATCGATTCCTAATCGATTCTTAACGTTAGATTCAACACATAATTGTTTCTACGTGCGTTCTCACTGATTGGATCACCAATCAAATAGGATTCCACACTATTTGGTTCGGTATACACGTTAATCAGTTAGTACATCGTCCAGTACACAGTCCCTAACAACTCCCCCTTAGGCTTATATACTTGTTATCATTTCTTCAAAACTAAAAGCTCCTTCAATCTTGAAACCATCTTCTTGGAAATATGATACTGCATCCTTTTGATCATCGTATTTGTACTTAATCTCCATTCTGCATATCCTTTAGAGTGTCTCAAAAGTCAGCCCCAATACATCTTCTACTATGGTCAGGGATTCCACAATAAATGATTCTAGACAATTTCTAGCTCATCTTCTTCTGAGATTCTCAGTTCTGATATATCTCTAATGTTGGCTCCCTTCAGCATCCCAGCATTATACCTTCTTTTGTATGCTTTGGCATGCAGCTTATCCACAACTTGAATCATGTGCACATATAGACACAAGTCATTCTGAGCCTTTTCATCGGTTAGCTTGGAAAGAATTTGTCATGAAGGTATGATATAGCTTGGGTGAAGCAGTTTGATCTCCACTGGGTCAAAAATTCGAATCTTCTCAACCTTCTTTCCTTCAGCATTCCTCAGTAGCACCAGCTCTTTTGTTTTCTCAACATAACCCCATTCTGTTATAGGAGATGTGTATTGATTTCCCTTGAAGCTTTTGATAAATGTTGCATTTTCATGGCTATATCCCACCCTTTTTAACATTTCCTCATCAATAAGTGAAGAGGGCTTGGTTGTTCTTTTGATTCTTTGAATTCTCTTTCTATGATCGTTATCATCTCTCTTAGCTTCCTTGAGCACATCATCTATGAATTTTGTCTTCAGTTTTCCCACCAACACAGAGAAATCTATTCCCCTTGAGTTAATTGGATAGTTAGACATTATTAGACTTTGTAGGTCATTGATATCTCTCTCATGAAGCCTCAGCAATGCTTCTGTATCATGGAAATACTAAATTCTTTCGGGGGTTCATTTGATAATTGCACATCCCAGTCTGGATCATATTTCCAGGCCATAATCTTGTTTTCTTCCATAGAACTGGGAGTTGTGATATGATCATATAGCTCTATCAGAGATGATTTATGTTCAGTGATTTCTCTAACAATTTTCCCTAATGGCCACACTTTGCCAGGAATGATTGCTCTTGCTTTTGTCTTTGCCTTTGTGCTGATCTTTGGATTCAACAGTTACAGGATCAGCAGAAAGTTTGATCTGGTGCTTATAGGTTGGATTTGGAGCTTCAGTTCCAAACCTTACTCCTGTGTCAAGCTCAACAGTCATAACATATTCCATCTTTCTTCTCAGGCCGCTAACATTTCTTCTTTTGATCTCATGTGCCTTGTATTTGTGACCCTGTAGCCAACAGATCATATTGTATTTGCTGAGTTTTGTTGTGTCATAGTGGCCTAGGTCTTTCTTTATTTTCTGGATGGCTTGAAATGTTGTGAATGCCTCGTAATCACAATTAGGAATTATAAATCTCGCAAGCTCAAACTCTTTCAGTATGTTCTTCATCTCAGTCATATTCATCCTTTCAACCATGTCATAAGGAAATCCATGGTTGATTAGGGTCGTATACATAGTTGACTCAGGCGTTTCTTCAATTATGTCTTTTGTTGTCAGAAGATCATCAGCAGTTGATTCTTCTTTTTCTTTGTTGGTTTCTTCTTCAGTCAACTCTTTCCACTCGGCATCACTCTCAGCTTCATCATGATATCTTGCTTTGATGTTGATACATTAATTGAAGGAATGTACTCTGAAGATGTATGCTTTGACCTTTTGGGTGACTCTTCAATGTTGATCGTTTGTTTCTTTGTTGAACCCAAATATTTCCTCTTCCTTGAGTAGAGAATCAGAGGCTTGTAAGATGTTGCAGGTTCTTTTGGTTGTACTGATGTAGTGACAGACTTAGATTCCAGGGCACTTATTTTCATCTTCAGCTCCTCAACCTCTTTATTCTTTCTTTGTAAATGAACATGTTGTTCTTCAATAGTCTTGTTAACTTATTTTCATAGCATCAATGACATCATTGTTGCATTGAGCATCTTCTCTTAACTTGTGATGATTGCTTTTTGCTGCATCAGCTGAACATCCTTTTCTTTAACAATCCCTTTCAGATCTTGAGTTCTTTTCTTTTTGTAGTTAGACTTTATCACAAGCTTGTTGTATTCAGCCACCAGATAGCTTTTTGCTTACTGGGATGTCCTCATCATTGATGTCATCTTCATCATAGGCAATCACTTCCTCATACTTATCATCTTTTTCTTGTTGCTCAGCAATTTCATCTTTATGATCTTCAGTATGAGCCACACTTGCTGAATTGGAGCATTCATCTTTTGATTCATCATGCTCATCATGTTGTGGTTGTTGTTGCTGCTGATTGACAATGTCTGAAGAAACCGGTTCAGTAGCATTTGAATGGACAGGAGATTCAGTCTTGGATAATGATAATTGAATAGTTGTGGCTTGAGAGATAGTGTTTTGACTAGTTGAGGGAGATTGTTGAGGGTGAACAGAGTGAGTGGGTGATATGGGTTGAGAATGATTTGTAGGAGAAGGGGGGTGTGGAGATTGATGTTGTTGCTGAATGGGTGATGGAATTGGTGAGTGTGTGGCTTGAATAGAGTTGGTTAAAGAATCCTCCTGTTGATCTTCCCACACAAGCTCTTGGCAGATATTGGCATTAGCATCTATCACATGAGCAAACATGGGCATGTCTTCACCTTCATACTTCCCGGATATTTTATTCATAACAGGTCTACCTAGGTGTGCTTGAAGAAACACATCACCATCTATAGCAATCCCAGGCAAATCAGTATTGATGATCAGTTGCAGAAACCTTGGAAACATGTACATCTTGTTAGCCTTCTATACTTTGATCTGATCACGTAAGTAGTTGAAGATGTACTTTGAGTAATTGTAGGTTCTTCCCTCAAAGACACCAATAATGTCTGAAGAGATATGCCCTGAAAATCTGTCAAGTCTAGATTTCATGTTTGAAATACACTTAAGATAAGTGTGATAGAGAAATCTGTATGGCTTATAGAGTCTTTCTTTCTTGATTTCTCCCTTCTTGAAGTCACCATATACCCCATTACAAGAAAGACTTTCTCTATGTGCTCATTATCAAATACATCAGGGTGACCAACTTGTACATCTCCCAACTCAAGAACCCTTATTATTTTCTATTCATCCACTCTTAGTCTTTGATTCTTCACATCAGGCAACTTGTCATCTTCTTCTATTTGTGCGAAGTTCTAGAAATTAGTTATGTGTGATTGATGAATCACAGGCTCTGCCGATAAGGCATAGAACAGCCTGGATCTTCTTAGATATCGGATAATGTCTTGACACCCTTCTGAGACAGGGTCATCATGGTTTAAGAAAGCACACACATTGTGCTCACTCGCAAATCGATTATCCATCTGTTCATAAGAATAAAGAAGATTTCGTTAGAATCACATTATTGATATGAGAATACGAATAGTTGTGAGATTGTACGAGAATCAAACGTTTGTTATTGAATATTACGAAATGTTTTACCTTGAACACAGTGATTTGAGAGCAGAAATATATGTTTTTTTGATGTTTTGATTTGGTAATTTGTTACTGTTATAGAAGGGGGAAAAGTTTGTTGAGTGCGTGTTTTTCTAGTTCTGAAAAAGTGAACTGAAAAATCGAATAATGTGTTTTGAAGTCAAAGACATCATTTATACTTTCTCATACACATTAATTTTATTTATTAAATGAAGTGGGACCCTCAACACTTTCTGTTCTAAGTTCTTCCGCAGAGCATCTACGGATTCCATAAATCTTCTGCGGATGTCTTAACAACTTCTACTGATAAAGTATAACTTAAATTTTCATAGGTTACCAAACTATGAAATTAAATTATATTTGTTGATCTTTGCTCATCCGTAGTTACTAATCTACGGATTAACATTTAAATTTTCCACACACTGTAGTTTCCGCTGATGCTTAAGATGGCACTATAGCATCTGTTGATGTTTATAGAACACTTGTGAAGAAAAACTTATTTTGTTGTATGGTTCAAGTCCACTGCTTAGAACCATTTATTTCTATTGGACCTGGTTGACTTTGTATTCATAACAATGAGTACAAGAAAGCTCAAATAATTTAAAAGAAAAGTTCATGTATCCAGG
The DNA here is from genome assembly GCA_025506515.1 of Flaveria trinervia. Classification (NCBI taxonomy): domain Eukaryota; kingdom Viridiplantae; phylum Streptophyta; class Magnoliopsida; order Asterales; family Asteraceae; genus Flaveria; species Flaveria trinervia. The sequence continues at coordinate 42,565,900 of CM046457.1, forward strand.
AGCTAAGTTGGTGCTCAAGTTCCAATTCCTTCAAATTCTTAATGAAATAGACAAAGCTGCTGATTGATAAACTTATTTTCATGAATTCTACCCCCCCTAAATTTGTGATTCATGAATACTAAGCACAGACATATATATACATAGAATGGGATCATACTATAATACTAAGCCTCTTCCTGAAGAGTAATTTTGTTGAATTGATACCTGAACATAGTTCTGATTACAAGTATATTGTCCACTTAATCCATACACGAGCTAATGTATCAACTAGGCATGTTGTTTATCATGTTTTCGTATTGATTGGAAAATAACTATTATGGGCTTTATATTCAATTCACGAAGATTTTGTCATCCCTTTGCAAGTCAATTCATCACTTTTACACACATAATAACAATGTACTTTAAGTTATAATTTCTACCTTGAGAAGCATTTGACATCTCATTAATGCATTGATAAAAAGCTTTAGATAAATGTACAATTGATCACATAGGATTCTTTTGAGAGCTTAGATATGATCATCATCAGGTCACTAGGTCTTTACTCACGTAAAACAGAGGTGCCTTTAACCTAGGTCTTTGTTTACACAAAACAGAGGGTGTATGTTTTGCAAAGATAGATATTATAAAGTGTCGGTACATAGTGTACTTAGATGAGTGATTTGATCACATTAGAATAAGACTCACTTTGAATCATGAAAATGAAATTTCCCACAAACAATCACTTTGAATTATGTTTGGCATGCACTAACCGTAGTTTCCACTCAAGATGAACCTACTCACATATCAAGAAACATGCTCAGATTTAATGATATTTAAGAATTCAGGAATAGGCAGAGATATAGTGTACTATCATTTCCCAAGCATATGTTATGTTGAAGCAACATTACACATAGTATTTGGTTTCTTCAAATTGATTAATATAAGTTATTCATGCCTAGAGACTCAATTAGAAAATTAAATCTAGCTGAATAAAAGGCTTTAGTGAATGAACCAGCAAGCTAATTTGTTGTATCCACTTTGACTAACTTAATCAACCCCTTTTCTGAGCAATCTCTCAGAAAATGATATCTTATTTCAATATGTTTTGTTTTACTATGTTGCATAGGCTTAGCAGTTATAAACATAGTAGCATCATTGTCTATGTAAATTGAACTTTGAAGGAAGTTGTAACCATAGTCAAGCAATTGGTTTTGCAACCAAAGGACTTGAGAACAACCAGCTAAAGCAGCTATGTACTCAGCCACAGCTATGGATACAAAGACATTGGTTTGTTTCTTGCACTGCCATGATACTAGTCTTGGTTTTATGAATTGACATCCACCAGTGTGGATTTTCTGTTACTGTTACAACCACCATAGTCACTATCTGAGTATGAGTAGAGTGTGAAGTCACCATCCTTTGGGTACCAAAGACCAAGTCCTTGTTTTCCTTTGAGATATCTGAAAAACCTTTTCACAGCATTCAGATGAGACTCCTTTGGATCAGATTGGTACCTAGCACACACACAGCAAACATAATGTCAGGTCTACTAGCAGTTAGATACATAAGTGATCCTATCATTGATCTATATAATTTTTGATCAATAGATTTTCCTGAAGGATCAAGTATAATCTTATCAATTGTTGATGCTGGTGTTTTGCATGAGGATATATCTGCAAGATTGTATTTCTTCAAAATTTGATGCATGTATTTTTCTTGATTGATGAATATCCCATCTGATTTTTGATGAACTTGAAGACCAAGAAAGAAAGTCAATTCACCCATTGAACTCATCTGAAATTTAGATTTCGTCAACTCTTCAAAATTTACACATAATCTCTTATTGGTTGATCCAAATATAATGTCATCAACATATATTTGAATAACTAAGAGATCTTGATGTTCTTGTTTGAGAAAGAGTGTCTGATGAATGGTTCCTCTTTTGTAGCCATGCTTGAGCAAGAAAGATTATAATGTTTCATACCACTTTCTTGGTGCTTGGTGAAGACCATACAAGGCTTTGTCTAGCTTGTACACCCTATGTGGATAATAAGGATCTTCAAAACCAGGGGGTTGTGACACATAGACTTCCTAATCAATTTTCCCATATAGGATTGCACACTTGACATCCATCTGGTACACAGTGAACTTCTTATATGATGCATAAGCTAGGAACACTCTTATGGCTTCAATTCTTGCAACTGGTGCAAAAACTTCATCATAGTCTATTCCCTCTTCTTGTGTGTATCCTTGTGCAATCAACCTTGGATTATTTCTTACAATGATCCCTCAATCATCAAGTTAGTTTTGGTATAGTGTAAGGCCCCGATCCCGGGATGCTTACAACTAGCAAATTATCACTCATAAAACGTATAAATACATTTAACCTTCATAAAACATCCCAGCGGAACATTAAAATAACTTTTTCATTATAAATGCTTTTGCAAAATAATACAACATTCATTACAAAATTTCATTTGTTCGTATTACAATGCAAAAACATTAACAAAAGAATGCCATCCAAATGTCAAGCAACTGCCCCGTGTCATCCTCAGAAATGCTCACCTGCCAACTGAAAATGCATAAAAAGTCAGCGTTGCTGAGTGAGTTCTAGTTTAACATAAAACACACTTTACATTCACTAAACCTTTCCTTACTTTTGCATGTGATCACACATCATACATGCACTTAGATAATATCATTATTATCTTCATCATTCATTCATTAACTTCCATTCATATGTTCATCATTACATCTTTTCATTCCGTCAAAACATGAAATTTACCTTACCGTCATGCATAAAGCTGGTACTGGGTCAGGGTCTATCATAGACCCCCCATCATGACGCACAACAGCCTGGCCACAGTACCTAGGGTAAATTCAGGTGTACTGTTGTCATGTGCTATACCCTCTGTCATGCATAAAGCTGATACTGGGCCGAGGTCTATCATAGACTTCCCGTCATGGTGCACGACAGCTTGGCCATAGTATATAGGGTAAGCAACAAAGGTTCCATACAAATGGTCAATCACAAAGAAAGACCCCGATGTGCATCCTTCTGGGTAGCTAACCCGCACATCGTTAGGCTAACACCCTACATTTGGCGTGTCCCGATATACAAGGCTTGCAAGACTTTCTTTACTTTCCATCATTCATTAATGCATGCATTCGTTCATCATGTTCAACGTTCATTATCTTCCACTTTACGTTACATAATACTTTCATTCATTCATTAACGTTCAGCATAAATCCATGGGAAAATAATCATACATCACAAGGAACATACACATAACAGTCAACATCATCATGCAGGGCATCATACATACAAAACATACATCATGCATAATCATACAACATCATACATCATCATCATGCATAAGCATCCATCATACATCATAACATGCATATCATAACATCTATGACCTCAAAAGTCAACTTACATAGCTCCTAGGAATCTCCCAAGTCAAAGCCTACATTTCACTTTTTCCCAAGAAGTCAGAAAATATTCTAAGTGTTCATCCACATTTGTCTTAGTTCATCCGCATTTCCTTAACTTCATCCGCATTTGTCATCCTCATTTCCTTAACTTCATCCGCATTTGTCATCCACATTTCCTTACCTTCATTCGCATTTGTCATACACATTTCCTTTACTTCATCCGCATTTGTTCACACTTAGACATTCTCATCCTCATTGACCTTACTCATCATATTTGCCATCCGCATTTTAGATACTTAGTCAATGATCATTCGTAGTAACTTTACATCTGCATTTCCCACTTAGTCAATGCTCATCCACATTAACTTTCCATCCGCATTGACTTTAATCCGCATTAACATTCATCCGCATTAACTACACTTAGGCAATCATTCTAAACCCATTCACACCTAAACATCAGATTCACTTCCCAAACACCATTTAACATGTTCTAAGCTTAAATCTTACTTTCTAAGCCTTTGAAACACAACCATAACATCAAGAACATGAACATAGTTCAATATCACATCCCCACATCATCATACACCCATCATACATACGGGTAAATACCCAGTTTCATAAAAACATAAGTTCATGCATTTCCAGCCCCAAAATCAGTTAAAAACCAATAAAAGAGGAGTTCTAGAACTCACCTTTGCAGCTCTTGAGTATGGCTTCTTCCAGACTCATTTGCAAATTGAATTCAACTGCCTAGAAACCCACTAAAAACATACCCGAACACATACAAACACACATAAGCATAAACCCGAGGATATAACCAGTCAAGAACATCATAAAACCATGAATTCTTACCTTAAATTCGAACTCTTTATGGTTCTTCCTTCAAAACTGAGAGTTTTCTGCTCCCTTTCCTTCTCTCTCTAAAATATCCAAGAATTTGTGATGTGTGCGACATATGGGCAGCCATACCACCTTTTACACCCACTTTTCAAAGATTTTGTCCTTTTTGTCACTTTAACCCCTAGACTTGGGTTTTATTTCTTTTCCTTCTTTTTCTTCACTTTATTCTTTTTCTTGACTTAAAAAATAATAATAACCGGTGTTACATATAGCCACCTTGTACCAATAGGATGTTGGCCTTCTGGTAAATAAACAAGAGACCATACTTTTTGCTTTCTAAATTGTTAAAGCTCTTCTTGCATAGCTTCAATCCAGCTATTGTCTTTTAAAGCAGTAGTGATGTTTGGAGGAACCACTTGAGAATGAAAACAACTGAAAAGACAAATGTTGGCAGTACCACTTTGACTTCTTGTAGTTCTCTTTGTAAGATCTCCAAAGATGTTGTTGACTGGATAAGTCTTGGTGATTCTTGTGATGGAGTTGATTCAACTAGAATAGATGATTTCAGGTTAGTCATATCTATTAGTGCAGACTGATCCAAACCAGGTTGAGAGTGTAGGAAGTAGTCAAACTGTTCAACATGTGGTGTTGAATGATCTTCAGTGGCTTGATTATCAGTAGCATTATGATTGTCTTCTACAGGAACTGTAGTGGCTTCTCCAGAATTAGTTTGCTCTTCTGTAAGAGTTATAGGAACTTCTTCGGAATCATTTATCTCTTCCGTAGGAGTTACAAGAACTTCTCTGGAATCATTTATCTCTTCCATAGGAGTTACATCAGCTTCTCCGGATGATAAGTGATCATTTCCACATACAGTGTCAGTATCTGCTGCTGAAGTGTTTCCACCTGTGGATGTGTGTATCCTTGGAGGATCAGCAGATAATGTTACTTCATTCATATGAGGTGGAACAAATGGATACATACTTCATCAGATCCTACATTATTCAAATAATCATAGTTAAATGATTCAGTCAAAGCATCTATGTCAAACAGCCATGATGAACCTTTAACAGATTTAGTGAATACAGATTCATCAAAGGATACATTAGGAGTTTCTTCCACAATGTTATGTTGTGGATTATAGATCCTATAAGATTTAGAAGTTGAAGAATATCCAACAAAGAAACCATCATATGCTTTTTGTGAAAATTTTCCCAATGACTCTTTTATTTTTAAAACAGATACATGACATCCAAAAACTCTAAGATATCCTAGGTATGGTTTTGTTTTAAACAAGAGTTCATAAGGAGTTTTGTTATGTTCTTTGATAATTAATGTTCTGTTTTGAACATTGCATGCAGTATTCACTGCCTCAGCCCAAAATATGATGGGCAATTGTGAGTCTGCTAGCATTGTTCTGGCTGCTTCAATGAGAGTTATGTTTCTTCTTTCAGCCACTCCTTTTTGTTTTGGAGTACTTGGTGCACTGAATTGCCTAGCAATGCCTTTGCTCCTGCAAAATGAATCCAGTTCCAAATTGACAAATTCAATACCATTGTCACTCCTAAAAACTTTAACTTTTGTATCAAGTTGATTGTTAATCTTGATCACAAAGTCCATTAATGTTTCTAATGTTTCACTCTTTTGTTTTAAGAAAAAGACCCATGTAAATCTTGTAAAATAATCAACTATCACCAAATAGTATTGCTTTTTTCCAATGCTCATGACATTGGTAGGACCAAACAGATCCATGTGAAACAATTTGAGTGGTGTAGTATTAGTATTGATAATTTTGGATTTATGTGACACCCTATGTTGTTTTCCTTTGTAACAAGGAGAACAGTGAGTTGAGCAATGAAACTCTTTCTTTGGTAAACCAATGATTAGGTCATTTGTCACCAATTTGTTCATGTTTTCATGTTAGAGTGGACAAGCCTTCTGTGCCACAATTGAGATACATCTTTTGATAACTTAGATATAAGGCATGTTTCATGTTTTGTGAGTGAGGGGTTTTCTCATGTCCAAAACATAAGTGTTTCATTTTCTTGATGCTTTGAGAAGGATCTAATCTTCTGCAACATAAAAACCTGGCTTAAGAATGTAACAGTTAGCATTATCAAATAATGTGGTATAATTTTGATCACAAATTTGAGATACACTAAGTAAATTATACCGTAAATTTTCACAATAATTTACTTTCTCAAACTTGAGTACACCATTTGTTACCATTCCTTCACCAACAATTTTACCTCCCTTTTTATCCCCACCAAATGCCACATAAGAAACATTTTTATGTTTGAAATCATGGAGAAGTGAGCAGTTTCTTGTCGTATGCTTGGAACAACCACTGTCAACATACCACTTGTTGTCAGCTCTCTAATATTTTTTCTACATTCAGAAATAAATCAGTTAGAATTGACAACCCAAGCCTTAATGATCTTGGGTTTGCCAGAAGTGTCTAAAATAGTTACTCCTTCATGAATAAGTCTTGAAGTTTCAGTTTTAGTTTTGTTTGATTCATTCTGAGTTGTTTCAGATGACGATGATTCTGTTGAAGGGGATGTTGATGAACTAGGTTCTTTTTCCCTAATTTCTTCTTGATTCAGCTTATGTATCTTCATTTAAGGCTTTGGTTTTGATAATGAAACTTTATGATTAAAAGTCTCACAATCTTTTGTTTTTGAATGAGGTATATGAATTCCCTTTACAAAATTATCAAAGAATACATTATGATCATTTGTTTCCTTATCACTCAAATCTACCCTTTTATGAGGTGTTTTTGAATGCTGGAAAGTTCATCTTTTCTTTGAAGGATGAGCACTTGAGGATGTCTTATCCTTTGATTTTGACTTTGATTTTTGTTCGGACTTCTTCAGTTATGAACCCTTTTCAAAGTCAATAGATTAAGTGTCTGATTCAGATATTATCTGATTCTTTCTTCTTTGTGCCTTTTGTCTTGTTCTTTTTGTTAAAATAACATTCCTGAGTGGAAAGGTTTTTTTTGTTACAAATAGCACAATGTTTGTTAAAGTAGTAGTCAGCAGTCATGTAATTGTTCATATTGCAAATAGAACAGTAGCTACTGAAGTAACAATCTTTAGTATTATGGCTTTTCATGTCACACCATTTGCAATACATCTCAACTAATTCTTTCCTAGATTCGTTTATTTTCTTATGGTTTTCCAACTTTTGTGGCTTTTCATCCTTTTTCAGCTTTGGGGTAGATTCTTTCAGTTCTACTTTATTCAGCTTTTGTTTGTTTGTTGCTGAATTCCTATTTCGTAGATCATCTACTAAATCAGCATTAAGTTCTTCTGAAGACATTTTCTTCTTCCACGGATCTAGTACTGAAGAGAGGTTCTTCTTCCGCCGATGATCGGCTGATGCCTTTTTCTTTTCTTTTTCGACCGATGACTTGTGTCTTTCCTCAGTAGAGGCACACTTTTCATTTCCTTCATTGGAAGAATTTTGTTGTTGAGATAGCTCTTGAAGACCCTCATTTAATTGAGCTATTCTCTTGCAGATTGTCTTCAGCATGTTTCTTTGTTTAGGAGGGTATGGCAGCTTTGTTTCTTCAAGCACTTTTGGAATTTTAGTTTCAAAAGCAATATTCTTACCCTTGTTGACAAGATCATCATCATGTTCATCAGAATCATCCAACTCATCCCACTCATCAAAGTCAAATTCTGAATTCATTTGATTATTCTTTTCTGGTTCAGAAGACTCAGTTTCATTCACCTCAGATTGATTATCATTGTTTGGTTGATTAGAGCTAGTTCCTATATTGGTGCTTTGCATAAAATGTTTTGACAATTATTTGTCATTGATTTAGGCAAAGGAACATAGTTATTGTTAATAGGAGGTACTATAGCATTATAACCCAATCCAGACCTATTCTTTGATTCAATATGAGAATTTAGTAATTCTCATATTGCTAAGATGAGAGCGGAAACTTCTGAAGTTTCACTTCAGTTGATGCATGATCAGCCATGGATTTGGTTTAGAAAGTGGTCAGATGCTCCACTTGTGCTTCCAAACTATAATTTTCAGAAACAATTTTGTCTAAATCCTTTTATAAAGACTTAATTTTAATTTGATATAACTTATATTCTCTTACATGAGATTTATTCAAAATCATTGTTTCTTTAACTTTATTAGCTAATTATTGAGCATGGACTCTATATCTTTCTACTTTCTCAACACATATTGATGAACATAACCTGTCTCTTACCTCACTTGCCATGGGTGGAACTTTGTTTTCCATGTGAGCGATCAGAGCTTGATTTTCTTCTAAGACTTTCTTCTCATACAAACTCCAGTCATAGGTTCCATCTTGAAGAATGATCAGCCCAGATTCTTTTGAGCTGCTGGTTCCTACTGGTGTATTGGTGGCTAGTGGGGATGAGTTGATCAGTTGTGGCTGTCTGAAGAATCTTTGATTTGATGGAGGTTGGTTAGCCTGATGATTCTGATGTTGTGCTGAGTCAGAATTTTGTTGGTTGCATTCTCTTGAAAAGTGTCCATAGAGATTGCACTTGAAGCATCTAACCTTTGACTTTCAACTCTAATGCGTGATGATTTACTTACAGCAGCCAAATTTTTGTTTCTTCTTAGATATTGTTTGGCTCTATAGGCAATAATTGCCATTTGCCATTGAAGATCCATCTCCTCTACTACATCCGGAGGCAGTTCTTCTAAATCTCGTTGACACATGTTGGCAATGGGCAATGAACTTCCTAGGTAAGCTTGAAAGCTTGAACTGAAAGCTGGTTTTTGTTCTTCAGAGTCTAGAATGACGATGATAGACTCTGATTGATTGTTAGTTAATGGTTTTTCTGATGATTTATCTCTTTGATCATCTGTTCTTTCTTTCTCTTTTCTTGAGTTAATGGTTTTACTGATGATTTATCTCTTTGATCATCTGTTCTTTCTTTCTCTTTTCTTGACTTCCTTTGAGTTGATTTCTTAGGAGGTTTTGAAGCATAGAAACTTACTTCCTCTTCATCTTCACTCAAAGTACCAGAGTTATAACCATCATTAATGGATATGAAAGCATTTCCAGCACTTCTTGTTTCTTTGAAGAGATATGGCGATACATGAGTTCTTACACTCTTGTTTCTTGATTTCTCATCCATTTCAAGTGCCTCAACTTTAGCCACTAGAGTATCTAGTCCGACTGCTTTGAGATCTATTGTGTTCTTGAACATGGATACAGTTTGCTTCCAACTTTCTAGTAAAATGTGGAGCATTTTCTTGTTTAGTTCCTTATTTGTGTATTTCAACTCCAGAATGTTCATTGTTGCATAAAGTTGTTGAGGAATTGATTCACCCTCAATATGATGGAATGTTTCATATTATGAACGCAGGGTGTCCTTCCTAATGCTTCGGATTTCATCACTCCATTCACAAAGAATCTTCCACAAGGAATTAGCTGTTTTATAATTTTGACATCTGATCAATATTTCTTTTGGTAAAGCCATACTAAGCAAGTTGTATGCTTTGATATCAACTTTAACCTTCTTAACATCATCAGGTGATAAATCTTTAGTGCTTATGGGTTGATTATTATCATTATAATCTGGCCCGAAGGTGGGTGGAATATAAGGACCTTCTGTTATGGAAACCCATAAGTCAGAATCTGTATATTTACATGATTCCTGAACTTGATTTTCTAGGATTTGAAATCTGCTTTTGTTTCCAACTTCGGCGGTTGGTAAGATGATCCACCAAAGTGGCTCATGATTAGTTAAGATCTAAGATGTTAACTAATGAATTTGTTCAAAGGATATGAACAAGCTATTGATTTGATCAATAACTATGATCTGCTGTTCAATTGATTTGAATATAGATCCAAGTTAAACGACAAATTAAATATCACACACACTTTTGCTTAAAAAAATAGATTCAATCAGTATAAACTGATAAATCTAAAGATTCAAGAACAATTCAACACAACTAACACTGACAGATCAATTGATCTAAATCAATGAGCACTTGGCTCTGATACCACTTGTGAATCCAAGGATCACAATCAGGAATTATCAGCGTTAGTTGATGTCAATTCAACGTTTGCGGAAGCAACGTTGGATTGGTTTAATTATTCGTTTTAAATGATTATCAATATCAATAAATATTCAAGAACACGATTGATGAATCACAACTAATGATCTGGTTAAATAAACTTTATTTCATTAACACGTCAATGATTACAAATAACTAATGACCGATATTAAAAATTGTGTTGAATGATGTGACGGCTGCTAGGGTTTGATTGTGTGTTGTTTTGTCGTATTGTTGTTGTCGTTTCAGCCGTCATTTGATTCGAAACCTAAAATCCATATATATAGACAATCATGTTTTTGTTAAGGAAACACCAGATCTCTTAGGATTTAAATTGCTTCTATTAAGGAATATCCGGATTTCTTGGGATTCGCATAACTGACTTGTTGACTTGTAACACTTGTATTGTTTGAATACAAGTGTTTGGACTCCGCAGGAGTATTGTCTTCCGTAGATGATTAATCTTCCGATACAAATGTTCTTCCGCAGGAATCTTGTTCTTCTGCAGCAAACTGTTTCTTCTGAAGCAAATGTTCTTCCATTGGAATCTTGTTCTTCCAAAGCAAACTGTTTCTTTCGAAGCAAATGTTCTTCCGCAGCAAACTGTTTCTTCTGAAGCAAATGTTCTTCCGCAGGAATCTTGTTCTTCCGTAGCAAATTGTTTCTTCCGAAGCAAAATGTTCTTCCGCAGGAATCTTGACTTGGAATTCTCATGTTACTCTAGTTGATGGTTCATCCGTAGATGATCTTCGGATGATTGTTACTTGTATGAAACATATCTACGGAAGAACAAAATGTTCATCTGTAGATATTTCTTACACTTAGTCAATTTCACAAATTTATTAAGGATACTGTTTGTACCTGCAAACATACATAAATCAACACACACACACACACACACACACACACATATATATATATATATATATATATATATATATAATATATATATATATATATATATATATATATATATGTGTGTGTGTGTGTGTGTGTGTGTGTGTGTGTGTGTGTGGGTTAACCTATACATTTAATGCATACACAATAATGAATTAAAACCATTCATTACAAATATTAATTATAGTACTAAGGCTATACAAAATAGACTAGATCTACTGATCCTAGACCTAACACTTATTTTTTTGATTTACTAAGTCATTATAATCCTCTAAAACCTTCAAACTATATGATATAAAATTTAAGAAGACTTAGATAACATCTATATAATTAACTATATCTATACTAGTATATAATACAAAACCCGAGGGAAAAATGTAAATTCATAGACCTTGTAAGACGCGCTCGTTTCCCTTTCGCCATTTGGTTTCCTTAAAATTAATTTATGAACTCAAACCTCTGCTGCGATGAAACTAACATGTAATTGATGAGTTAGGTTGCTTTAGTGATTTATTATTTTAAATATTTGTTGATTGGTTGTTTGGATGTTAATTTAAGTCTCATTTGTCATTGTTGGTTTCATAATACATTGCAGGAAAGTTTATGATTAGTCATCTTTAGTTGTGTTGGAAGCTACTTTCGGACCCATTATTTTTTCATAGTGATGAGTGCTTCCTACACCTTCCCCTCACAAAAGATGAACGATGTAAATCATAATTCAACATTCACTATTTTCTATATGATTATAAAAAACTTTTTAACTAATCTGATCCATAATATATATATATATAGGGGAGGGTTCTAATGAATTCAACATTATAAATGAAAACCTAGAAAACCACTTTAGAGCCATTGATTTATTTGATTAATGGTTAGAATTAATTAGTGGTATAGTTGTAATTAGATGAAAGAATTAAGGAGTTGTTATTAGTCTTTAAGGATAGAATAGGAAAACAATGTTTTTGTAGATACATGTGTACCTAGTTTATGAGCTTAATGTAAAATGTCTTTCATGTCTTACATATGTGTAACAGAATGGTTATGAATGAAATATATTGTGTTTGTGATGCTTATAATGTTTAGTAGTTCATTGATCATTGTGTGTTAACGCATATTGAACTAACTATATAGGTTTGTGGTTGTTTACATAGCTCTTAGTCAATAATGAATGAGAAACGTGCTTAAACTTAATCGTGTGAAGTTCTCATGCGAATGGACCATGCTAATGGACCATACACATGAATACTTCATGCTAATAAACCAGTCCCACGACTGAACCAGGAGACTGGATCAATCGCACGAGTGTGACATGAGATTGACTCAGTCGCACGACTAGACCTTCAGTCGTGCGGATGGATCAACCGCATGCTTCAATCACATGACTGAACCATGCGAATGGTTTAGTCGCACGAATGGAAAACCCTAACCTATAAATACCACTTAATTCATGGAAAAACATAACAATTCGAATACCTACGCACTAAATCATACCCTAGCCGTCCAGAGACCCTAAAACACCTGTTCCAAGTTCATAGATCGCAGTAAATCATCCTACTATCGTTCTTAAGGTTTAATTTCATTCTTAGATTGATTATACTCGTGTTCTCACTAATTGGATCGCCAATCAAATAGGATTCCGCACTATTTGGTTTGCTACACGCGTAAATCAATTAGTACTACGTACCGAAAACGGTCCTAACAAGTGGTATTAGAGCGTCCATTCGCATGACAGATTGTCTGTTCAATTCAAATTCAAATTTTGAGCAAAACTTAATCTTAGACATCGTGGTTTGGCTCATTAGTCTCGCAAATGACCGATATAACACCTAATAACTTTCAATTTCACGATATACTTAGTTTTATTAGTTTACTAGTGAATCTAAGTTTCGGTTCTATTTTAGGGCTGAATTCAGTCATTTAAGGCACAAATCGATTGACATTTGAGTAGATTGCACCACACTGTACCTGTATAAACACTGGCAATCATCAGAACACAACAATTTGTAGTCAAGAAAGGTCAAATGAAAATCGGGCAGAGTAACGACACTATCGGGTGATTTTAGGGCGAATGAGGAGTGATGAACATATGCGACCGACTTTAGCCCTATTTATACTGAATTTGGTATCAATCGGGCGACTGGATCCATTCGCTCTTTTCATTCACGTGATTGGATCTCAGTCGGGCGATTGGTTCAGTCGGTCACATTCAGTCGGCCGACTGGGTTTCAGTCAGACGACTAACTTATTCGGTCAACCCCAGTCAAGTGACTGGCTCATTTTTGTAAGCCAGTCGTGTGAATGGTTCATACTCATGCTCCATTTGGTTGATAGGTTCATAAGTATGGTCCAATCGTACGACTGGTCCATACTCATGGTCCGGTCATGCGAATGGCCTCTTCTTATGATTTTGACTTAATGAACATTTGACACATAACCTTTTTCTTATTGATATGACATTTTGCCCATTCGATCATCACAGACATGACCATTTCAACTTCGAAAACTGTTGATCACCTCAGACATGATTCTTTTATCATTGGAAAACCTAGTTTGGTCACCTCAGACGTGACCCTTTTAGTGGTTAAGTTCCCAGACATAATTTCAATATGTAGTCTGACTTTTAACAACTAAACTGATAAAAGTAAACAAATGAAACTAACAGAATGGAAAAATAGAAGTAAAACATATTTTTGTAAATTTTGTGTGAGGTGGAAATCCTAGGATAGATATCTAACAGATTTATTTCTAAAACAGGCAGCTTCAAGTTATTTTGACCATAAGTGGAATGATTCATTATGGAATCATACAGGGAAGTCAAAATTTTCAGGACATGTTATTAAAACCTTTTGATGCTCAATTCTTGCTTTCATTGAGAGTTGTTAGCAAGTCTAGGAAATCATACTAGTACCACAAGATGCACATAGTGGTGTTGACTTTCAAGAGTTTCAGCACGATGATTGTCAGTATACTTGTCCTCTTAAATCCATACACAGACTTTTGACACAGATTGGTGATTGTTTAAGGTTTAATTATTTCAACAAGCATTTGTGGATCCCACGCTTATATGGTAATCAACATTCCTCAGGAGATTTTTGAGCGGTCTACAGGTAGTATTCAAGAAGAAACTATTCTAGAGCTTTCAAAGAGTTGCAAAGCCTCAGGTCAGTGCCACCGTACAGCAGAGTGGCACAAACACCAATGAATTCTAGAATATTTGGATTGTGCTTATCCTCAACTCAGTACCACCGCACAGCAGAGAAGCACACAACTTATATTCTTGTTTGAGCAGTTTTATTCTTTTTGCACAGATCGCAACAACCACATAGGTTGTTAGTTTGATTGCTTTTTTTCATTTTTCATCATGTGCTTTGCTCATTTTCTAGTCATCCGCACACATTTGTGGCATTTATTTTGCTCATCACCCCTTATTGGAACTTTTTTGATTGTGTTATCTAGGGATAAGATAATAACCCACAGCTTGTTGAACAACTTAGTTTGAGCTTGACATCACCAAAGAGGTCTACTTATCTATTGTGTTGAATCTACCGACACATCATCAAATGGTTGAGCAACCTCTAGGTCTACTTTTAAAGTCCCATACTATTTGTTCCTGTGTACTATCATTTTCCATAGTCATTGAATTAGTAACACAGATACAATCTCATTTCTCTTAGCTTGCCTGTCCTCCTCCCTCATTTTTTTATGTACTGAAATAAAATACTAACTTAACCTAAAATTCTAAAACCGTAAACGATTTGTGTTTTAGGATTTTTATAGGCGAAGAAATAAAAATAAGATAAAACAAAATAAAATAAATTAAAAGTAAAATAAAATCTACTTTTCGGACTGAGGACTGTCATCATAAAAATAACATCACTTTTTTTAACCCCGTTGACCTCTAACAGATATAGAAAACATGGTTTATCAAAGGCTTTTGTGTAGAGGTTAGTGCGTTGAAAATCCGTATTAATTTTAACTATATCGATTAAATTCTTTTCAAAACAATCACGTATAAAGTGATATTTAATGCCGATGTGGTTAGTCTTAGGATGTTGGACCGGATGTCTAGTTACGGCTATTGCCGCAGAATTATCAACAAATATAGGAGTGTTAGAAAATTTCAAACCATAGTCCCGCATTTACTGTTGAATCCCGATGATTTGAGAACAGCAGCTTGCTGCAGCAACATATTCAGCTTCACAAGTTGACAGAGCAACCAATGTCTGATTCTTACACTGCCACGTGACTAATCTTCTCCCAAAGAATTGACTTCCCGCGGATGTTGACTTGTAGTTCATTTTGCATCCGCCGTAATCCGAATCGCTATACGCTGTAAGCTCGAAATCGTCATCACGAGGATACCACAACCTGAGTGTTGGGGTACCCTTCAGATAATGAAATATCCTTTTGACTCCAATTAGATGGTTGACTTTCGGTTTTGCTTGATATCTTGAGCAGAGACACTTTGCATACATGATGTCAGGTCGTGAGACAGTGAGATACATGAGAGATCCAATCATGCCTCGGTACATGGTAGCATCCACCAGATCACCATTCTCATCGGGCGCTATATCATGGTTTGTAGCAAGTGGAGTCCCAGCTGTGAAAGCATTCTCCATATCAAACCGACTGAGAATATCGCCTACATACTTTTTCTAATGTACAAATATCCCCTGTGGTGTCTGAGACACCTGTAACCCGAGAAATAATTTCATCTCTCCCATGGCACTCATTTCAAATTCATCCTTCATTACTGCTTCAAATTCTTTACCTAAGTCTTCGTTCTTGGAACTGAAGATTATGTCCTCAACATAGATCTGTACAAGTAGTAAGTCACCATCCTGTTCTTTGATAAACGATGTACAATCAATCACTCCTCTTCAAAACCCGTGTTTCACAAGATGAGTTGAGAGTTTATCATACCAAGCTCTGGGGGCTTGATGAAGCCCGTATAGAGCCTTGTCCAGTTTGTAAACTCTGTCCCGATGATATGGATCTTCAAATCCCTCATGTTGATAGACGTACACTGTTTCTCGGATTTCACCATGAAGGAATGCACTTTTCACATCAAGCTGATAGACTTTAATCTTCATATACGATGCATAGGCTTGGAATATACGGATTGCTTCCATTCTTGCCATGGGTGCAAACACTTCTTGTAATCGATTCCCTCGACTTGTCGAAATCCTTGAACTACAAGTCGAGCCCTAATTCTGATAATGACCCCTTGGTCATCCTTCTTGCATTTTAAGACCCATTTAGTGCCAATTACCTTAGCATCTTTAGGTCTGTCCACCAGAGTCCACACACCTAACTTCTTGAATTGAAGAAGCTCTTCTTGCATAGCACTCACCCAAGCCTCATCGTTTAAGGTATCACTTACATATTTTGGCTCAAATTAAGACACAAAACATCGATAAGCATCGTTGTGAAGGTAGCCTTTTTCCATGACTGAGGCATAATCAGCTGAATCAAGCTGATTTCTTGTCTGTACTCCCGATTGTACATACCCTATGACATTGTCCAGAGGATGATAAACATTTAGACGAGATCTAGGAGTGGTGGGTACAACTACCTCATTATCCAGATTGTGAACCACAGGTTCAGTATCTGAGGCAGTGAGAGTATGGGGTTCCGAAGTGTTAGAGGCATCAACATCTGATGTGTGTGTACTTGTAGCAGTTGGAACCTGTTCCTCCTAATCCACCTGAACATTTTCCACTTCTTCATCGTCAGAAGAGGAGTCACTTACCTCCAGTGCTCCCCCTGAGTTACTAGAAGACTGACCTTGGGAGACGGATGTTGTTGAGTCTAGGGCCGGTGTGTTTAAGACCTCATACATCATCTTGGTAGCTAACTCGTCTTCAAAAGTGGAGAAAGGGATGTTGAAGGACTTAAAGAATCCATCATAAACGAAAAAGAATGCGGGTCCTTTTCCAGCTTGGGGGTGGTGTATCTCTAAACGTCCATGTTACACCACACTTCTACTTGACCCGTTGAGTTATTGTAAACTCTCTTATTCGGTATGTTGTATCCTAGGAAAATTCCTTCGTCAGCCTTCTCACTGAACTTTCCTTCTTGGGGTTTCTTCAAAAGGGTGCAAGGAGCGCCAAATGGCTTGAGGTACTCTAGATTGGGCTTACATCGTTGAAGTAGCTCGTGACATGTCTTACCATGACGTTTTACCACCAGGACTCGATTTAAAGTGTAACATGCATTGGCAACTACCTCATTCCAAAATTGGATAGGCAGTTTCGAGTCTGCTAGCATTGTCCTTGTTCTCTCTATCAAGCTGCGATTCTTTCTCTTAGCAACTCCGTTCATTTGTGGGGTGTAGGTAGAAGTGAGCTAGTGCACAATTCCCTTTTCTTTGAAGAAAGCCTCCATCCACTGATTCTTGAACTCGGTACCATTGTCTGAACGTACTTGTCTTACCTTCAGTTGGTAGAGAGACTCTAAAGTAGTTACTAACTCTTTGAATGACTCAAATGTCTCAGATTTAGAATTTAGAAACATTACCCAAGAGAATCTAGAGTAGTCATGTGTAACTACATAACAGTATAAGTCGTCGGTGATGCTCCTTGTACTGACTGGACCAAACAGATCCATGTGAAGAAGCTCAAGAGGCAGTTCTATGGAATGAACTTTCTTTGCCTTATGAGACTTCTTAGTGTGTTTGCCTTTCTTGCAGGCGACATAAAAATCCAGTAGTTGAAAGTTTTTGACCTTTACTCCTCGCACTAGATCATTCTAGATCAAGTGGTTCATCTTCCATGGATTGATGTGTCCCATTCTCCTATGCCAGGAGATCGAATCTTTCTTAGTAGCCTTGGATAAGAAGCACTAAACTTGATGATCCGTTCTGGAGGCCTTTGAATAATCCAAGACATAAAGGTCATTATATCTTGAAGCTGACATTAAGACTTGGTCCTCCGGGATCACGTAGTCCTTTTTCAGAACATAGCATTTCTTGTAGTTGAATACTACTTTAAATCCTTTGTCATAGATTTGTGAGACTGAAAGCAAATTATTTTGAAGTTGTTGAACATAGTTTACCTTGTCAAACTTCACTTTTTGATTCCCCACTTCCCTTTGAGCTGTGATATAACCTCCTTCGTTTCTAGCAAATGAACTTCAATCGCACGACCGAGTTGGGCGAATGACTCAGTCGGCCGAATGAATGAGGCAAATGAGCTCAGTCGCCCAACTGAACTCAGTCGTAGGCTCAGTCACCTGACTGAACTCAGTCACAGGCTTAGTCGCCTGACTGAACCTAGTCGCATGCTAAGTTGCCCGTTTGAAGTCAGTCGCATAACAAATCGATTGACTGAACTCAATCGTATGATTCAATCACACGATTGAACCAAACTGATCTCAAACAGTTTAAAGTGAAATGGCTTCTGTTATGTGCTGATCTAATATGTATGTGTCTTGTGTTACAGATTCATGGCAGATCGGTGGATCATAAACACCAAGCACAATATTTGTGCTCGGTTGGATGCCACCACTCGGAAAGCTGTCGAGTTTGCTGGTATTATTGAATTCTTAAAGAGGTTGAGGATATATCGAGCGATATCTACACCCTGCACACCCTATAGGTTGATACAGAAGGCTTTCTGGGAAGGTGCTTCCATTGACCAATCGACTGAGCCCTACAGTATATGTAGCACCATCTTTGGCCAGGAGATTGAGGTAACATCAGCTGATCTGAGACATGTTCTTGATTTAGGAGATGATGCTAGTTACCCCACCAGACTACATCCTCTTACCGTAAGGGGATGCTATCTACGGATGAGGTACACTGGGGACATCAATGCAGGTATGCTTAATAAAAGCAACCTATGTCCCTAGTTCAAGTATCTAGCTCACGTCATCATAAAGTGCATTGCTTCAAGAAGGGGTGGATTTGATGATTGTCAAACCAAATCCAGAATGCCTATGTGGCACTGGTGCTGAATCACCCCTTCAACTTCTCCAACATGATATTCTCCTACTTTATTGAGAATCTAGAGGCCAAAGGCAAGGAAGGCTTCTGCATGTACCCGAGATTTCTACAGATGATCATTGACGAGAAGCTTCCTTCATTGCCTAAGGAGAGCCATGATGCTGTATCTCTCGAGATCATGGATGACACCACTCCTGGAGGAATGAAGGTATACAGGGGCAAGCAGGTAAAGCCCCCTGTAAAGAGACTATTTAGGCATTTTGCTAGAGAAGACTATGTGGCGCCAGCTCGGCGAAAGTGGCATCACAAGGACAGTGACTCGGATGTAGTGCAGATTGCTCTACCCTCCGATGACTCCGATGGTGATGATCATGATCTCGATCAGGGATGGGATGGTCAGGGAGGAACCAAACCAGCTCCTATTCACCCTGACTTTCAGATGGAGGAGGAGGAGTCTGAGGAAGAGTCTCTTGTGCGAGCGGTGGGGAGCCGAGTCGTAGCCACAGAGAGAGGTATAAGGGTGGTTGGTGGATGCCAAGGGGAGTCTAGGGATGTTGTTGCTGCAGATACAGATCCATCATATATCCCGGACCTGCCTAGCAGCCAACGGGAAGCCATAGTGCCTAAAGGCACAAGGAAGAAGAGAATAGCTCACCCTTATGGCAAGAAAGGGAAGAGACTAAAGTTTACATTGACCCCTGCTACAGCCATAGCCACCACCTCAGCCACTACTGCTACCACCACCACTACCATACCACCTATCACTACCACACTCCCCTCCACCTCTACCACAACTACCACCACCACTACTACCACTTCACCCACCATCACCACTACAGCCACTCCACCACCCATCTACACTACTTCCACCACCACTATAGCCTATCCATCACCACCCACACATATACCACCACCCAAATTCACCACAACCACCACCACTACCACCAGCCGCTAGCCCGGACCATCATCCCACCAGCCTTTCACTACAGGATCCTCCCTACCTTCTGTTAGGGTAGAGGATCAACTGGCAGCACTTAATAGGATGGTGCTGAAGTTGTGGGCTACTGATGAGGAAAGAGCTACACAAATCAAATAGCTGTGGAGCAGAACGTTGCCTAAGCACAGCAGATCACTCAGCAGGCCCAACTCATAGACGATTAGGCTCAGCAGATGGCTGCTCAAAGTCAAGAGATTGCCTAACTCCAAGAGCATAAAGTTCTATCAATAAAGAAGATAGAGGAGTTGGAGGCTACCAAAAAGACCATCATGCTCAAGCTTAAAGGAACAAAGGATGAGCCTCTGAAGATAAGGGAAAGGGATGGTGATGATGATGGTGTGACGATGATGATGAGGATGATGATGAAGAGGATGATGATGAGGATGAAACAAAGGGAGGAGATGATAAAGGTGCAGGAGATGGAGGAGATGATGAAGAAGAAGGTGATGCATGTGCATCGGGTGCCACACAAGCTAGTGAGCGGTGGACCAAGAAGAATCAAGATCAGTGTGCTTCAACCTCAGCCCCGACTGTAGAGGAGCACATGATTAAGGACAAACGTAATGCCTAGATCTTTATGTAATTTTAAGTCATGTGTAATTGAATAATGTATTAAACTCATGTACATAATGTTTATATATAGTTAATGTTTTAATGCCTTGATTATTGACTAATGGTTGATGTATTTATGTGTTTAAATCAAGTAGATCATTCATCTCAGCAAGATGAGTACGATGTTGCTCCCCTTCAGCAAATCAAGTCTCAACTGACAATGATACTTGATTTGTAAGGGATTGTCATGAGGTTTATGAGTTATACTCTTGAAGAAGGAGAAATAATTCATGACCATATTGATGAGCAACTAGCTGAGATATTTCGACTGAATCTAGATGAAATAATGAAGGATGCTCTTACAATTGATATGAATAATGATGATAAGCTTAATGATATGGACGAGATAGAGATTGAAGACGTCATAGCCCAACACTATTCAGAGTATGCTGACAACGAGGGAAATGTAGTCCCCAATCTGGGTGACACTCTTGTCAGTGATACATTTGAAACACCGGATAAGATGGAGCAAGAGTCGGAGAAGAATAAGGATGAAGCCCAAGCCTTGGACGCTGATGTCAATATCAAAAAGGCTGAATGGGCAGCATGTTTTGAGGAAATCCGAGCTAACACACTGCTCCAAAGCCGAGTGCCTACACCAAGCTCTACAAAGTGGAGAAGCATCACAAGGTGTCAGGCAAGATTATCATGTGGGCCTATTTTGAAGATCTAAATGTATATGCTATCAAAAGGGAGAAAGGAATCGAGTACTTCAGATTCCCACATGATCTAAAGACTCTCCCTAGTTTTGAGCTCAACCAGCTGGCCAAACTGAAGCTGTTATATGCTAATCCAAGAAAGATGTCAGGCTGGTTTGAAGCTGCTTTGAAAAGAGAGTACCACACCAGGTGAGTCAACTTCAAACCTCAACAACCGACGAAGTATATCAGACGGTCTGAAGTTGATGCCATTACTGGAAGGCCAAAAATAGTGTTGAATTGGAGTCCTCCACGCACGATGTCAAGAATCCCTCTAAGAGAAATGCCACAGGACTTCACTCCACACTTCAAGTGGTGATACTATGATTGGAGAACAAGTGAGGACGTCATAGTTCTGAACAGAGATGGAAATATGGAAACTATCCAGGTATTTGACCCAATATGGCTAACTAACTTGTCTTTTGATGATGTCTACACTTTATACAAGTGGCCACTGTTCTATGACGCGCAAGACATTATACAAACCCTCCAGTTCCAAAATGTGACAAGACTCTGCTTTGCATTCAAAATACATGTAGGAGTTACATGGGAGGAGAAGTACAAGAAGTATGAAGAGCTGATGAAGAATGTTAGACAGTAGAGTAAACTAGGTCCAACGGGGAGTTTGTAGATACATGTGTACCTAGTTTATGAGCTTAATTTAAAATGTCTTTCATGTCTTACATATGTGTAACAGAATCGGTATGAATGAAATATATTGTGTTTGTGATGCTAATAATGTTTAATAGTTCATTGATCATTTTGTATTAACGCATATTGAACTAACTATATAGGTTTGTGGTTATTTACACAGCTCTTAGTCAATAATGATTGAGAAACGTGCTTAAACTTAATCGTGTGAAGTTCTCATGCGAATGGACCATGCTAATGGACCATACGCATGAATACTTCATGCTAATGAACCAGTCGCACGACTGAACCAGGAGACTGGATCAGTCGCATGAGTGTGACATGAGATTGACTCAGTCGCACGACTGGACCTTCAGACATGCGGATGGATCAACCGCATGCTTCAATCGCACGACTGAACCATGTGAATGGTTCAGTCGCACGAATGGAAAACCCTAACCTATAAATACCACTTATTTCATGGAAAAATGTAACAATTCGAAACCCTATGCACTAAATCATACCCTAGCCGTCCAGAGACCCTAGAACACCTGTTCCAAGTTCATATATCGCAGTAAATCGTCCTACTATCGTTCTTAACATTTTGTTTCATTCTTGGATTGATTATACTTGCATTCTCACTGATTGGATTGCCAATCAAATAGGATTCTGCACTATTTGGTTTGGTACACGCGTAAATCAGTTAGTACTACGTATCGAAAATGGTCGTAACAGTTTTTTTAATTTGAAAACAAACCATTATTAAAAAACTCATAATATCACTCTTTTCCCTCTCTTGTATTTTGTTATTCCAACATAAATAAATTTTAAGGATCATGTTAACAAATGCTTTTTTATGTTTTGGAATATATTGAACGAAAATTTGTTTAAAATATTACCCTATATTATGTATATGTATCAGTTTGTTATGTTTATGAAATACCATGGTACGTGTATGTAACCGAATGAAACTTTAAGTTCACTAAATCAAATTTGAAATCTTTTGAGCTTTGAAACCAAATTAATAGATCTTTCTGCATATGTTCTTGATGTATATGTAATGATTACAAATTTTCCACTAGAAGGCGAATTTTGATTGAAGTAACTATACGTTACACTGCGTTATTATGTATATGTATCATGTAAATTGGATGAATCGGGAGTAAATGTCAGGATCAGTGATCACAAGTTTGATGTAATGAAGCGTAGCACAGCGGAATAAGAACAAGAATTAGACAAATTGTAGCAAGAGTTTGATACTTGTATGCATTAAGAACAAATACGGTTATAACGAGAGAATATATTTCTGTAACAAGGAATGTTTCAATAATATCGAATATTTCTGATCAAATCATTCATTTATTACAATAGGTTGACACTCCTTATATAGAGTGCAATCGCTGCTGTTATCACGGGAAAGTGACAACTGGCAGATCTATTACAAAAATAACTAACTCTTAACAAACTACTGAAATGTTCACAACTACTGAGAACATATCAGGGTGTTAAGTACAAAATAGGAAACTACTGATAAGAAACTACTGAAACTACAACGACTGAAGAACAAGCTCTTTAGTCATTTTACAAAACTACTGATAAATATAAAACTACTGATGAGCACAACAACTGAGGAAGTATTCTTCAGCTGTTGTGTCAAACTACTGAAAAGATAAAACATAAAACTACTGAAAGGTAAACCGTCACAACTACTGAAGAAGACCTCTTCAGCTGTTGTGACAACGTCTGATACTTTGGTCTTCAATACTTGTGTCTTCAGACTTTGTCTTCAGCACTTGTCTTTAGACTTTGTCTTCAGCACTTGTGTCTTCAGACTTTGTCTTCAGCACTTGTGTCTTCAGACTTTGTCTTCAGCACTTGTGTCTTCAGACTTTGTCTTCAGCACTTGTCTTCAGACTTTGTAATCAGCTGTTGTCTTCAGCTGTTGTGGTCTTCAGTAGTTGTTGTGACGTCTGTGGAACTTAAAGGTTTTTCTGATCCGGCTCATTGGTTCTTTTGGTCCAACAAACTCCCCCTGAACCAATGCAGCCAAAACCTTTAACTTTATTGAGGTCCCACTTATTGTTGGCAGAATGGTTGGTCTTTTTCCTTCTTGATCAGTTGAGAAGATGACCCATATAAGCACTGGCCTGGAAATGAGTCTCTGATGATTTGGTTGGCAATGTATGGATGGGAGCTCTGTATTGGGGAATTGGACACTGAGCTGTTCCCCCATCCATGAGACTCACTTCCCATGTATAAGCCTGTAGGATTCTCTGGTGTATGCTCTGAGAAACATAATTTGTTCTTCCATGGTCAGGTTCTCGGCTTCACCATCAAACAATCCTTCACGCGCATACAGCTCTGAGATGTACTTGGCCTATTTACCATTTTTGAGCTCAACTGTTGTAATCTGTCTGTATGCAAACTCATCAGGATGAGTCCCTTCAAGTAACAGACTGAGCTCATTTTGTTTGAAGTTCTCAACCTCTTTTAGACTAACCCCTTTTTAATAATTCTGTTCTCTAACATCTTTTGGGGTGGCTGTTTAGTCTCATAGGCCTTCTTGAAATCTTCTACAATCCCCCAGGGTGATACTACAAGGACCACTGTGATCTCTTCATCTACGATCCTTTTTACTTGGCCCTTGTATCTCGAAGGAATGTCTTTCTTTACAATCCTGTGAGCCACCCTAGGATCAGGCCATACTCTCACCTTTTCCTTCTGATATTGAAATGTGTTGGCAAGGGTGTACAACCTCAGAGCTTCTTTCTTCATACTTATTATTGATGATGAAGCAGCATAAGTTTTGTCGATGCTTTTCAACATTTCATCATCATGAAGCCTTTGCTGCTGTTCTTCTTCAATCTTTACTCTCACAGCTTCCATCTGTGAGGTGGGAGTGATGGGCATGGGTTTGGCTTTAGCCAATGTTAGGACTGCAGACAGAGGCAGCCTATCTTCTTCCACATCATCCTCTTCTTCTTCTTTTCTAGCCTCAACACCCTTCTCTTCTTCTTCTTAGGTGCATCATCGGCTGTTGGTTTAGAGGGTAAGGGAGTTGGTTTTGTGGGTTGTGATTGTGGTTGTTTTGGAGAGGGAATGTTGACAGGCTGAGTTAGCATTTTGGAGGTGAGTGTTGCTTTTAAGTATTTGGCTAGCTCAGTCCTGCTCCCTGCTCCTGCTTCATTCAAAGCTTCGACTACTAACCCCTTAGTGTATGCCTTAGACGAACAGATCTTGGAGGTTATGGCCAAGATACTGTCCCTGGTCCATGATTTAATCTCGATCAATGATCTCCCAAGATATTTTGCAATGAATCTGATCATGATCTCTAGTCTCTCTCTTTCTAATGCATCATAACTTGCCCATCTTGAGTTAATTTCTTCAACTTCAAGTCTCCTGATCTCTGAGTCAAGTTGTGCACTATCGAACCCTTGTCTATAGAGTTGATCAATAATGGCATCCATTGATTTACTATGAGTAGCATCTGCCATTTTGATCATCTCATCGAGTTGAAGCTCTTTTTCCTTTCCTTCACCCTTCCTCTTCTTACATGAAAGTCTTTGTGACTTTCACTCACTTGATCGTTTTTGCTTCCCTTCACAGACTCCTCTTCCTTATCAGTTTCCTTTTCTATCAGTTTGCGCTCCCTCTTTGCTTTCACTGACTGACTCTCCCCCTTTTTGGTTGCATTGGTTGCAAGGGTTTGAGTAGCAGAAAGCCTTGTGCTCACAATCTCTTCCACCAGGGGTTGTATGATTAAGGGAAGCCTCTCATCCATGGTTTTGATCACAATGTCTGTGATCATTGGGGTGATGAGAGGTAGAGTTTGCTGAAAGATAGAAACTGTTTGCTCAGAGGGGTTCTGTCCTTGAGAAGCAGTGCCAGAAACAAAAGTTGGTGGCTTGGAAGTTTTGAGTGGCTGAGTGTATGGGAGACCTTCAGGTGAAGGTGCCATCTATGGGTTTATGTTGGTGGTAGATGGACTTGCTTCTTGAGAGAATTGGTCAAGTAGTCTTTGTAGTTTACTGACTTCTTCCTCAAGAATTGTGTTCTGGGCCAGAACATCATAAAAGAAGCCCAGGTCATCATCAGCAGATGCTGAATCACCTGACCTCCTGCTTGTAGCAGGATGTACATGCACTGGGTGTAGACCAGTTTTAGCATGTGCCCTTTTTTCTTGGAACTGGGGACTTCTAGCCTCAGGACTATGTCCTTCATCAGCTGTTGCCTCTAGTGAGGTATTAGCAATGTTACTAGCCTCATTCTGATCATGTGCTGATTCAGAAGAGGTGGCAGCCTCACTAGATGTTCTAATCTCCATATCCACACCAGGAGATAGAACGTGTAAACCCCGGTGCTGTGGGTTGTCAGAAGCATGGTGATCCTCGTCCTCAATAGATGTGGTTCTCCCCTTTGTTGGTGGTTGTTGGGGAGGAGGAGAGGCATGCAGCTGAGTCAGCATGTTTGCAATGATAAGGGTGGGACTTTGGGGGGCGGTTGCATGGGGAGATGGGGTAAAAGCAGTGTGCACCTGGGGAGAATGGTGCTCTTCAATGGCAATCTCCTCAAATGAGGAAGATCCCAGATTTGTGAGTACCCCTTTTGTGGTTGCTGCAGGCTCCTTTTGAGAGGAATCCTGAGCGACTGTGGCTGGGAGAGTCCTTATATCCACTAGGGGGTTATAACCAATGGATATAGCCTGTGTTTGTGTTGCAGGGGCATCCTCAAGGGACTCATTTCCCTGAGTAGCCTTTTTGGTCTTCTTTTTAGTGGGTTTGATGGGGACTTTTGATTTGGAGGTGGTGGCTGTGGGTTCCAGCTGCATGGGTTTGCGCAGCTTGGCAGCCATTTTGAGTGATTGATCAGAGTTGTGCCGGGAGTATACTTCAGGCAATACAGCCATAGCAGGGACTCCCAGGCCAACAAGTCCCTCAGCTTGAAGCTAGTTTTCAATTATGGCCATTATGAACCGAGGATATAATATCCAACGGTTAGCAGTTTGTTTTTGAGCCATATCCTTGAGCTCTAAAAATAGTATTTCAGAAAAATTTAAAGGTTGTTACTCAAGGATGGAGTACATACCTGTTTCCACCTTGTGGACATTTGATCCCATGATGAGGTCTTGGAGGCAAGGAATACATTTACCATATGAAATATGAGACGTTCGGCATCCGGGAAATGTTTCTTCAGCAAGGTAGATGCACTCAGGTTACCCTGGTATCCATGGTGGGCAAATGATTGATCTGTTGTGCCCTTTGGATAACCAGTTGGGAAAGTGGCATCATCCAGATTAAGGGTTTGACGAAGAGTGTCTGATGACCACTTTTTGGCCATGGACAAACGATTGAAGAGACTCTGTGTCGTTCTCCTTAGAGACCAAAGTGACGTTTGTCCAGAATTGGTTAAGGGATGCGGCATATATGGTGGGATTTACCAGAAACGCCGTTTTGTAGGGTGATTGAACCATTAAATCAATGGCGTTGTGAAACTTGGTCCAGTATGGCGATTTGGTGAGATGTGCGACACAGTTGTGTCGTGGTTTTAGTTGCATGGTCGCCATTGATGAAGAGAGGGTAGAGAGTTTTTGAATGTCAGGTTTGAGAAGAGAAGAAAAAAACTCTGAAGGTGGGATAAGGTATTTAAAGGGTCGGGATAGAAATCGACTGAAGGTCTTGGTGTGAGTCATCAGTTGTTGAAACTACTAATGACGTGGTATTAACCGTCAGACGTTGAAACAACTGAAGTCTCTGATTTAGTCATCAGTAGTTTTAAAACTACTGAAGACAGTTTTGACTTCAGGTGATGAAACAACTGAAGACTTGGTATTAGTCATCAGTAGTTGTGAAACTACTGAAGACAGTGGTTTTATCAGCAGTTGTTGTAAACAGCTGAAGACTTGGTGTTAGTCTTCAGTAGTTGTAAACTACTGAAGACATGGTTTTGGCTTCAGTTGTTTTGAAACAGCAGTTGTAGAAACAACTGAAGAGAAATTTCTCTTCAGCTATTTTCGTCAATTCTTAGCTTTTCAGCTGTTTCATACTGTCCTCAACGCTTACTCATCAGACTTTGCATCTGCTTTTCAGGTGTTTCATAGGACGTCAGTACTTATCTCTTTGTACTGATTTCAGTAGTTGTAACTACATCAGTAGTTGTAACTACATCAGTAGTTGTAACTACATCAGTAGTTGTAACTACATCAGTAGTTGTAACTACATCAGTAGTTTAGAACAGATAAAGTACTTTTGTACTTGTGAGGCATTTAGCCTTCAGTAGTTATAAAAACTACTGAGGGTGAAAGAACTCATCAGTACTTATATGTGACATGGTTACCAATGACCACCAGCACTTATTACTAAGATCATCAGTAGTTGTCACTTATTCTAGCTGCAGCATACCAAGCCTTAACACCAGGTTGTGGAAAGTTGAACTATCCAAAGGCTTAGTAAAAATGTCTGCAAGCTCATCAGCACTAGGCACAAACATAGGATTAATTAGACCCTTTTCAAAACAATCTCTTATAAAATGATGTCTAATTTCTATATGTTTGGTCCTAGAGTGCTGGACTGGATTTTTGACAATGCAAAGAGCTGAAGCACTATCCATTAATAATGGAGTCTTAGTCTCTGTAATGCCATAGTCCAAAAGTTGATTCTGAAGCTAGAGTACTTGGGATGTACAACTTGCAGCAGCAATGTACTCGGCTTCAGCAGTGGATGTAGCAAGAGATGTTTGTTTCTTACTCTGCCAAGAAATCAAACAGTTGCCTAGGAATTGACATCCACCAAAAGTTGATTTCCTGGTCAACTTACACCCTGCATAGTCACTATCAGAGAAAGCAACTAATTTACAAGAGTGCCCAGTGGAATACCATAATCCTAGAGATTGTGTACCTTGCAAATATCTAAAGATCCTCTTGACTGCAATCAGATGAGACTCTTTAGGTGCAGCCTGAAATTTAGCACAACACATGTAGCAAACATAATATCTGGTCTAGAAGCTGTTAAATACATCAAGGACCCAATCATACATCTGTAAAGTGTTTCATCAACCACTTTACCTTTCTGATCTGTATCCAGTTGTGTGGTGCTGCACATGGGGGTAGAACAGGGCTTACAGTTTTGTAAATCAAACTTTTCCAAAAGATCTTTTGTGTATTTGGACTGATGAATGAAAATTCCATCAGCCTTTTGTTTGATTTGCAAACCCAGAAAGAACTGTAATTCTCCCATGGCACTCATTTCAAACTTTTGTTGCATCAACTTTGTAAAGGCATCACACAACTGAGGATCAGAGGATGCAAAAATAATATCATCAACATAAATTTGAACAAGTAGATTATGCTGCCCAGCTTTCTTAATGAATAAAGTCTTATCAATGGAGCCTCTAGTGAAATCATTTTCCATTAGAAAGTTTGATAATGTCTCATACCAGGCTCTAGGAACTTGTTTCAACCCATAAAGAGCCTTATCAAGCTTATACACCCAATTAGGATGTTTATTGTCCTTAAAGCCTGGTGGTTGACATACATAAACCTCTTCTTTAATTTTCCCATACAAAAATGCACTTTTGACATCCATTTGAAAAACTTTAAGTTTTTGATAAGCAGCATAAGCTAAAAACAATCGAATTGCTTCCAGTCAGGCTACAAGGGCAAAGGTTTCATCATAATCAATACCTTCTTCTTGTGCAAACCCCTGAACAACCAGTCTGGCCTTGTTCTTAACAATGAGCCCATTTTCATCAGTTTTGTTCCTAAACACCCATTTAGTGCCTATTGCACACTTACCTGGAGGTAGAGGAACCAGTTCCCACACTTGCTGTTTCTTGAACTGAAGAAGCTCAAGCTGCATGGCATCAACCCATCCATTGTCCTTTAAAGTAATGTGATAATTCTTTGGCTCTTGCTGACTGATGAAGAGAGCATAAAAGCAGAAATTTGACAATTGACTTCTTGTTGATACGCCAGCAGTGATATCACCAATGATTTGAGACATAGGGTGATTCTTCAGATCTTGATACACAATGAGATCTGTGCAAGTGTTTGCAGCAGGTTTAGCAGCAACAGATGGTGATGGTGAATCATTTCCTTGAAACCAATCAGTGGATGGTAATTCAAAGGAGGTTGAATTTGAAGAAATCTCATCAGCATTTGTTGTGGATGGTGCTACTGGAGCAACATGAACATCAGGTCTAGCTGAATCAGGCAGTTGATCACTAAACCTGAAGAGGTGAGTACTGCTATCATCATCATCATCAGCACCAGCAGTACCACCAGGTGGTGAACTGTTGACAGGAGCAACAGCAGGAGTTTGATAAGGAACATATTGCAGTATGTCCAAATCAAATAGCTCCACAAGGCTTTTTGGAATCTTGTCCTTAGGAGATTCATTAAACTTAACATGTAGAGTCTCTTCAAACATCTTTGTTCTACAGTTGAAGACTCTGTATGCTTTGCAAGTTGATGAATAACCAACAAAGTACCCTGCATCCACCTTAGGATCAAATTTTTGGAGTTGATCCCGTGTGTTGAGAATGAAACAAGGACACCCAAATGCTCTGAAGAATGAAATTAGAGGGGCCAAATGATGAAGAACTTCATATGGAGTCTTCATCAACCTCTGATTTACTAGAACTCTATTCTGTACATAGCAAGCTGTATTGACAGCTTCAGCCCAAAAAGTCATTGGCAGTCCAGAATCAGCCAACATGGACCTTGCAGCTTCAATAAGGGCCCTGTTCTTTCTCTCCACTACTCCATTTTGCTCAGGAGTTCTTGGGATGCTATACTGCCTCTTGATTCCCTTTGAAAAGTAAAACTCATCAAGTGTGTGGTTTCTAAATTCAGTACCATTATCACTCCTCACAAACTTAACTGGTAGGGAATACTGCTTCTCAACGTGTAACACAAAGTTCATAATGGACTGTGCAGCCTCATCCTTTGAATGCAAGAAGAAAGTCCATACAAATCTGGACTAATCATCCACAATTACCAGACAGTATTTCTTCTTAGCCATACTCATCACTTTCACAGGACCAAAGAGATCCATGTGAAGAAGCTGTAAGCAGGCAGTGGACTTAGGTTCTTCTATGGAGGGAAATGAAGCTTTGTGCTGTTTTCCTTTTAGATAAGCAATGAAGTTATCTTCACACTTGAACTCCTTCATAGGCAGTCCCCTTACTAAACCATGGTTTATTAGCTGATTCATGTTTTTGAGATTAACATGACCCAACCTTCAATGCCATAGAATAGATTCTTGGGGGGAAGCCTTGGAAAATAGGCAAGGATGGCCTTTGAGATCTATTTTCTTGGAAAGATCTAAGGCATACACTCTTCCTGTCATGTTGGCCTTTAGGAGAGTGTGTTCATCCAACACCTTATCAATCAAATTTAGAACTTTGGATGACAGAATCCGACAGTTCTGACTGGTGAAAAGAGCAACATGGCCTTTGTCACACATTTCACTGACACTCAAGAGGTTGTACTTGAGATTTTCCACATGGTTAACATCATCAAACTTTATTTCCCCATTGGAAACAAAGCCTTTGCCAATGATGTAACCCTTTGCATCATTGCCAAATGACACAAACCCCTTCCTTCCTTGAGAGTAGTCATTAAGAAGTGATCTGTTTCCTGTCATATGCATGGATCCTCCACTGTCTACATACCAGATGCCTCTGAGGTATGTTAAATAACCTTGCAAGATACAACAAATTAGTTAGATTTTGAGACCCAAACCTTTTTGGTTTTGGGCTTGTTCTCATCAACAGATGGTAAACTAACAGGTTTGTTGGAAACAACAGGCTGAGAGGAAGAAGATGGTGAAGAAGAGGAATCCTTTGGCTTGGACCTCCTTTTCTGTGGTTTCAACATAGGAACATCTAATTGGTTAACTCTTCCCAATAGATGTTGAACCATCATAACCAGCTATGTCTGATTTTGGGATAAGGCTTTCAGCTCTTCAGACACATTGGCATTGGAGTTTGATAAGTTCCTATGTTGCACCTTCTTCTTTTGAGCAATCTTAGCTGTTACCTGTTTAACCCCTTCCTTTTTGGATTTCTTTTTGGACTTAAGGGTTACAGGATTTGATGTTGCTGGTACAAATGTGGCTCCAAACTCAGTTTTCATTTTAGCCATTTTCTCTTGAATTTCTTCTTTATGTTTGAGTTTGGATCCCCTTTTGTACCAACAATCATCTGTAAGATGATTGAACAAACCACATACTTCACATGGTTTCTTCTTCATCTTATGATGATCATCAACTAAAGAGGATGAAACTACTGAAGACTTGTTCTTCAGTACTTTGGAAGCATTATTTGCTTTCTTGACTTCCTCTTTAGTAGTCTTCAAACTCTTTCTACTGACAGTTTTCTTCTCTTCAGTGCTGTCATTAGTTGGAGTTTGAACTTCAGGTGTTAAATCTAGCTCTCTAGTCCTTTCAGGACTTTCAGAAATAACTCCTGAGTTGATAATCTCTTTTATCATGTGAGTGTTAGAAGTAGAAACATCAATATCAGCTGATGGGTTCTGAGAGGGCTTAGTGCTGACTTCAACTTTTGATGATGCTCTATCAAAAGGTGAATCACATAATGAGGTGGATTGGTTATTGCTTTCTCCTTATATTTCACTTCTGCTCTTGAAGCAAAATCTATAGGAGGAGCAGTGTGATTGTAACCAATACCAAACTTCACATTGGAAGCAGATTGCTTACTAAGAAGCATTTCAAAACCTTTGCATGATTGTACCCATCGATCACACTCTACCTGGGTGACTGCAAGGGTTTCTTTGAGACTTGACAGGATCAGTGATCACAAGTTCGATGTATTAGAGTTCAAAGCAGCGGAATACGAACAAGAATTAGACAAATTGTAGCAAGCAATCGATACTTGTATGCATTAAGAGCGCATACGGTTATAGGGAGAGAATATATATTTCTGATTTCAAGGAATGTTTATAGATGTAGAATATTTCTAATCAAATCATTCATTCATTCCATTCATTCATGCCCCCTATTACAATAGGTTGTCACTCCTTATATAGAGTGCAACAATCGCTGTTGTTATCACGGAAAGTGACAACTGGCAGATCTAATACAAAAATAACTAACTCTTTAACAAACTACTGAAATGTTCACAACTACTGCGAACATATCAGAGTGTTAAGTACAATATAAAACTACTGAAACTACAACGTCTGAAGAACAAGCTCTTCAGTCGTTTTACAAAACTACTGAAACATAAAACTACTGAAACTAGAAATATAAAACTACTGATATCACAACTACTGAAGAAGTACTCTTCAGCAGTTGTGACAAACTACTGACGCTTCAGTACTTGATCTTCAGACTTTGACCTTCAGATGTTTCATCAGCTGATGACTTCAGTAGATATCATCAGCTGATGTCTTCAGTCTTTGTCTTCAGGCTTTGTACATCAGTTGTTGATCTTCAGCACTTGTAAACTCTTCAGCTATTGTACTTCAGTACTTAGGTCTTTCAGCTTCAGTACTTGTGTTCTTCAGCTGTTGTACTTCAGCACTTTAGTTCTTCAGCTGTTGGAATCTTCAGCACTTGATCTTCAGCTGTTGAAGTCTTTAGCACTTGTCAAACTGCTGATGCGTCTTTCAGCAGTTGTTGTGATACCATGTGGGACTTAGAGGTTTTCTGATCTTGGCTCATTGGTTCTTTTGGTCCAACAAACTCCCCCTGAACCAATGCAGCCAAAACCTCTAAATTATTCGTTGTCCCACTTATTGTCGGCAGAGTGTTGGCCTTTTTCCTTCTTGATCAGTAGAGAAGATGACCCATGTAAGCTCCAGCCTGGGAAGAAACCTCAAATATTTGTTTGGCAGAGTATGAATGGGAACTCTGTTTTGGGGAACAGGACACAGAGTTGTTATCCCATTCATGAGATTCACTTACCCATAATGAGTCTGTATGACTCTCTTGTGTAGGCCTCAAGGAAGGTGATTTGTTGCTCCATGGTTAGCTCTTCAGCACCTCCTTCAAACAATGATTCAGGCCCATAATACTCAGACAGGTATTTGGCCTGTTTCCCATTCTTTAGCTCCACAGTTGTTAATATTCTGTAAGCAAACTCATCCGGGTGATACCCTCTAGGAACAACTGGAGCTCATTTTTCCTGACTTCCTCAAGCCTCTTGTAAACTAACCCCTTTTTCACTATTTTGTTTTCCAGCATCTTCTGAGGGGTTAGATTAGCTTTGTAGGCCTTCTTGAAGTCTTCTAGGATTTCCCAGGGTGAAACTACAAAGACCAGAGAGATCACTTCATCTACGATCTTTTTCACCTGGCCAATGTATCTCTGAGGTATATTTTTCTTATGAATTCTGTGAGAGACCCTGGGATCAGGCCAAATCCTCACTCTTTCCTTTTGATATTGAAAGGTATGCCTGAGAGTGTAAAGTCTGAGGGCTTGCTTCTTCATATTGATGATAGAAGATGTGGCTGCATAAGCTTTGTCAACTCTCTTCAGCAATTCCTCATCATGCTGTTTATTAAGCTATTCTTCTTCTAGCTTCACTTTAACCATTTGTCTCTGGACTTCAGGAGTAATTGTTGAGGAGTGACTTGTGGCCTTAGGCAACTGAATCATAGCTGAGAGCGGCAGCCTATCTTCATCATCTTCTTCATCATCTTCTAGCCTCAATATCCTTCTCTTCTTCTTCAAGGGTATATCATCGGCTATGGGTTTTGAGGGTAAGGGAGTTGGTTTGGTGGGTTGTGTTTTGGGTGGTTTTGGTGTGGGAATGTTGACAGGCTGTTCTATCATCCTTGAGGTGAGTGTGGCTTTTGATTGCTTGGCTAGCTCAGTCCTGCTCCCAGCACCCGCTTCATTCAATGCTTCAATAACAAGCCCCTTAGTATATGCTTCAGACGAACAGATCTTGGTGGTGATTGCCAAGATACTGTCCCTGGACCAAGCTTTGATTTCGATCATTGATCTTCCAAGATATTTTGCAATAAATCTAATCATGATTTCAAGCCTTTCTCTTTCTAACACTTCATAACTTGCCCATCTATTCTGGATTTCTTCAATCTCTAGTCGTCGAATCTCAGAGTCAAGTTTATTGGTGTCATGGCCTTGCCTAAACAGCTGATCAATGATGTTGTCCATTGATCTGCTGTGTTCTGCATCAGCCTCTTTTATCAGTAGCTCCAAGGCTTTATCTTCAGCAATGTGATCATCAGCACCTTTCTTTCGCTTGTAGGTGAGCATTGGTTGCTGTTCTTTCTCCTCCTTTTGGGCTTGCTTCGCTTCCTTCTTTTCCTCGGATCTTTTCCTCTTCTTTTCTTTCACTGCCGTACTCTCCCCCTTTTTGGATGCATTGGAGGAAGGGGTTTGTACCGCAGAAAGAGTCTTTTGGACAGCAGCATCAATCAAGGGCTGTAAAGTTGAGGAAAGCCTCTCATCAATGGCTTTGGTCACAATATCAGTGATTATGGGTGTGATGAGAGGGAGGGAATTTTGGAGTACAGCACCTATTTGCTCAAGAGGGTTCTGTTCCTAAGAAGTAGGGCCTGAAGCAGAGGCAGGTGGTTGAGTTTGGAGTGGCTCAGTGTTTGGGGAACCTTCAAGTGAAGGTGCCATCTGTGGGTGGGTAGAGGCAGATGGTCTTTCTCCTTGGGAGAGTTGATCAAGTAGGTTTTGCAGCCTACTGACTTTCTCTTCAAGGATTGTGTTCTGGGCAAGAACATCGTAGAAAAAGCCCAGGTCATCATCAGCCGAAGCTGAATCATCTGACCTCCTGCTTAGAGCAGGATTTACATGCACTGGGTGTAGACCAGTTGATGCATGTGCCCCTTGTGCTTGGTACTGGGGACTTCCAGCCTCAGGACAGTGTCCATCATCAGCTGTTGCCTCTAGTGAGGTCTTAGCAATATTACCAGCCTCATTCTGATCATGTGCTGAGTCAGAGGAGGTGGCAGCCTCACTAGATATTCTAAGCTTCTTGTCTACACCAGGAGATAGAAGTGGTAAACCCCTGTGCTGTGGGTTCTCAAGTGCACTGTGTTCCCCCCCTCAATTGTAGAGGTATTCCCAGTAGTAAGTGGTTGCTGGGGAGGGGGTGAGTGGCAGTTGAGTCAGCACTTGTGCAACTATTAAAGTTGGGCTCTGAGGGCGGTTGTTTGGGGTGAAGGGATAGAAGCAGTGTGCACCTGGGGAGGTTGGTGCTCTTCAATGGCAATCCCCTCAAGTGAGGAAGATCCCAGATATGTAGGTACCCCTTTGTGGTTGATGCAGGCTCCTGTTGAGAGGAAGCCTGAGCGACTATGGCTGGAAGAGTCATTGTATCCACTAGGGGTTTGGACTAGTGGATATATCCTGCGTTTGTGTTGCAGGGGCAACCTCAGGGGACTCAATTCCATGAGTAGCCGTTTTGGGTTTCTTTTTGGTGGGTTTGGTGGGGACTTTTGATTTGGATGGTGGCTGTGGTTTCCAGCTGCGTGGGTTTTCGCAGCTTGGCAGCCATTTTAAGTGTCTGGTCAGAGTTGTGCCGGGAGTATACTTCCGGCAGAACAGCCGTAGCAGGGACTCCCAAGCCAACAAGTCCCTCAGCATTATGGTCTGTAATAATGGCCATTATGAACCGTGGATAAAGTATCCAACGGTTGGCAGTTAGTTTTTGAGCCATATCTTTGAGCTCTGAAAATATTATTTCTGAAAAGTTTAGTGGTTGTTGCTCAAGGATAGAATACATTACCTGCTGCCATTTCGTCGACATTTGATCCCAAGACGACGTCTTAGGGGCCAAACATACATTCACCATGTGAAAGATTAGGCGCTCAGCGTCATTAAAGTGTTTCTTCAAGATAGTGGAGGCACTGAGATCGCCTTGATATCCATGTTGGGCAAAGATAGATCAGTGGTGCCCTTTGGATATCCAGCAGGAGAACTAGCATCATTCAGATGAAGAATTTTGCGGATTATTGCAGGAGTATGACTACTTCTGTGTTGTTTACGACCGACTGGAGGGATGGTGTTTGTTCTCCCCAGTGGTAACAGTAACGTTCATCCAAATTGATGCAAGGATTCGGCATGTAGTATGGGATTCAGAAGAAATGCCGTGTTGTATTGGGACTGAACCATAAGATCGATAGCAGTATCGAACTTAGTCCAGATGGGCGATTTAGTGAGGTAGGCAACACAGTTGTGTCGCGGTTTAATTTGCATGGACGCCATGGAGAAGAGGGAAGTTTTGGAGAGGAACGTTAGGTTTGAAGAAGATGAAGCATTGAGAGCTTAGGTTAGGGATATTTATAGGGTACGGGTAAGAAACGACTGAAGGATGTGGTGTTAGTCATCAGTAGTTTTAAACGACCGTTGACATGGTATTATCCTTTCAGACGTTGAAACAGCTGAAGTCGTGGTGTTAGGCATCAGTAGTTTAGAAAACTACTGAAGACCGTGGTTTTGACTTCAGATGATTGAAACAACTGAGGACTTGGTGTTTGTCATTAGTAGTTATGAAACTACTGAAGACAGTGGTTTTGTCATCAGCTGTTGTAAACAACTGAAGACTTGGTATTAGTCATCAGTAGTTATAAAACTACTGAAGACATGGTTTTGCTTCAGTTGTTTAGAATGAAACAGCAGTTGTACAACGACTGAAGAGAAAGTTCTCTTCAGCTATTTTCGTCAATTCTTAGCTTTTCAGCTGTTTCATACTGTCCTCAACACATTCATCAGTCTTTTTGGCTGATGTCAGTTGTTTCATAGGACATCAGTACTTATCTGTTTTTACTGATTGCAGTAGTTGTAACTGCATCAGTAGTTGTAACTACATCAGTAGTTTAGAACAGATGAAGTACTTCAGTACTTGTGAGACATTTAG
This sequence comes from Flaveria trinervia, assembly GCA_025506515.1. NCBI lineage: Eukaryota > Viridiplantae > Streptophyta > Magnoliopsida > Asterales > Asteraceae > Flaveria > Flaveria trinervia. The sequence continues at coordinate 42,603,854 of CM046457.1, forward strand.
CCTTCAGTAGTTATAAAAACTACTGAGGGTAAAAGAGCTCATCAGTACTTATATGTGACATAGGTACTAATGATCATCAGTACTTATTACTAAGATCATTAGTAGTTGTCACTTATTCTAGCTGCAGCATACCAAGCCTTAACACAGGTTTTGGAAAGTTGAACTATCCAAAGGCTTAGTAAAAATGTCTGCAAGCTCATCACACTAGGCACAAACTTAGGATCAATCAGACCTTTTTCAAAACAATCCCTTATAAAATGATGTCTGGTCTCTATATGTTTGGTCCTAGAGTGCTGGACTAGATTTTTGACAATGCAAAGAGCTGAAGCACTATCCATTAACAATGGAGTCTTAGTCTCTGTAATGCCATAATCCAAAAGTTGGTTTTGAAGCCAGAGTACCTGAGATGTAAACTTGCAGCCGCAATGTACTCTGCTTCAGCAGTTGATGTAGCAAGTGAGGTCTGTTTCTTGCTCTGCCAAGAAATCAAGCAGTTGCCTAGGAATTGACATCCACCAGACGTTGATTTCCTGTTCACTTACACCCTGCATAGTCACTGTCAGAAAAAGCAACTAATTTACCAGAATGTCCAGTAGAATACCATAAACCTAGAGATGGAGTGCCTTGCAGATATCTAAAGATCCTCTTGACTGCAATCAGATGAGACTCTTTAGGTGCAGCCTGAAATCTAGCACAAACACATGTAGCAAACATATATATCTGGTCTAGAAGCTGCTAAATACATCAAGAACCCAATCATACATCTGTAAAGTGTTTCATCAACCACTTTACCTTTCTGATCTGTATCCAGTTGTGTGGTGCTGCACATGAGAGTAGAACAAGGCTTACAGTTTTGTAAATCAAACTTTTGCAAAAGATCTTTGTATATTTGGACTGATGAATGAAAATTCCATCAGCCTTTTGTTGATTTGCAACCCCAGAAAGAATTAACTCTCCCATGGCACTCATTTCAAACTTCTGTTGCATCAACTTTGTAAAGGCATCACACAACTGAGGATCAGAGGATGCAAAATGATGTCATCTACATAAATTTGAACAAGTAGATTATGCTGCCCAGCTTTCTTAATGAATAAAGTCTTATCTATGGAGCCTCTAGTGAATTATTTTCTAGAAGAAAGTTTGATAATGTCTCATACCAGGCTCTAATACTTTGTTTTAAAATAAAGAGCTTTCAGCTTTACACCCAATTGGATGTTTATTGTCCTCAAAGCCCGGAGGTTGACATACATAAACTTCTTCTTTAATTTTTCCATACAAGAATGCACTTTTGACATCCATTTGAAAAACTTTAAGATTTTGATAAGCAGCATAAGTTAAAAACATCGAATTGCTTCCAGTCTGGCTACAGGGGCAAAGGTTTCATCATAATCAATACCTTCTTCTTGTGCAAACCCCTGAACAACCAGTCTGGCCTTGTTCTTAACAATAAGCCCATTTTCATCAGTTTTGTTTCTAAACACCCATTTAGTGCCTATTGCACACTTACCTGGAGGTAGAGGAACCAGTTCCCACACTTGCTGTTCTTGAACTGAAGAAGCTCAAGCTGCATGGCATCAACCCATCCATTGTCCTTTAAAAGCAATGTGATAATTCTTTGGCTCTTGTTGACTGATGAAGAGAGCATAAAAGCAGAATTTGACAATTGACTTCTTGTTGATACTCCAGCAGTGATATCACCAATGATTTGAGACATAGGGTGATTCTTCAGATCTTGATACACAATGAGATCTATGCAAGTGTTTGTAGCAGGCTCAGCAGTAACAGATGGTGATGGTGAATCATTTCCTTGAAACCAATCAGTGGGTGGTAATTCAAAGGAAGTTGAATTCGAAGATATCTCATCAGCATTTGTTGTGGATGGTGCTACTGGAGCTACAGGAACATTAGGTCTAGCTGAATCAGGCAGCTGATCACTAAACCTGAAGAGGTGAGTACTGCAATCATCATCATCATCAGCAGTACCACCAGGTGGTGAACTGTTGACAGGAGCAACAGCAGGAGTTTGATAAGGAACATATTGCAGTATGTCCAAATCAAATAACTCCACAGGGCTTTGTGGAATCTTTTCCTTTGAGATTCGTTGAACTTAACATGTAGAGTCTCTTCAACCATCTTTGTTTTGTAGTTGAAGACTCTGTATGCCTTGCAAGTAGATGAATCCCAACAAAATACCCTGCATCCACCTTAGGATCAAATTTATGGAGTTGATCCTTTGTGTGAGAATGAACAGGGACACCCAAATGCTTTGAAAAATGAAATCAGAGGAGCCAATGATGGAGAACTTCATATGGAGTCTTCATCAACCTCTGATTTACTAAAACTCTATTTTGCACATAGCAAGCTGTGTTGACAGCTTCAGCCCAAAAGGTCAGTGGCAAACCTGAGTCAGCCAGCATGGACCTTGCAGCTTCAATGAGGGTCCTGTTCTTTCTCTCCACTACTCCATTTTGTTCTAGAGTCCTTGAAATGCTGAACTGCCTTTTGATTCCCTTTGAAAGATAGAAGTCATCAAGTGTATGATTTCTGAATTCAGTTCCATTGTCACTCCTAATACACTTGACTGGAAGGGAATACTGCTTCTCAATATACAACACAAAGTGAATAATCTTCTGAGCAGCCTCATCTTTGAATGTAGAAAGAAAGTCCATACAAATCTAGAGTAATCATCCACAATTACCAGACAGTATTTCTTCTTTGCCATGCTCATTACTCTCACAGGACCAAATAGATCCATATGCAGTAATTGCAAGCAGGCAGTGGACTTAGGCACTTCAATAGGAGGGAATGAGACTTTGTGTTGTTTTCTTTTAAACACGCAGTGCAGGTTTCATCACAGTGGAACTCCTTTATTGGTAAGCCTCTGACTAAACTATTGTGGGTAAGCTGATTCATGTTTTTGAGATTAACATGACCAAGCCTCCTGTGCCACAGTTTAGATTCTTGAGAAGAGGCTTTGGAAAATAGGCAAGGATTGCCTTTGAGATCTATCTTCTTAGAAAAGATCTAAGGCATACACTCTTCTCTCCTGTCTGTTGGCTTTCAGGAGAGTGTGATCATCCAACACCTTGTCAATCAAGTGCAAAACTTTGTATGACAGAATCCTACAGTTTTGACTGGTGAAAAGGGCAACATGGCCTTTATCACACATTTGACTGACACTCAAGAGATTGTACTTGAGATTTTCCACATGATTAACATCATCAAATTTGATTTCTCCATTGGAGACAAAGCCCTTACCGATGATGTAACCCCTAGCATCATTGCCAAAAGAGACAAATCCCTTCTTTCCTTGAGAGTAGTCATGAAGAAGAGAGCTTTTCCCAGTCATGTGCATAGATCCCCCACTGTCTACATACCAGATACTACTTTGGCATGTTGAAGAACCCTGCAATAATAAACAATCAATTAGTTTTAGAGACCCAAACCTTTTTGGTTTTGGGCCTGGTCTCATCAATAGATGGTAAACTAACAGGTTTATTTGAAACAACAGCCTGAGAGGAAGAAGATGGTGTAAGAGGAGTCCTTTGCTTGGACCTCCTTTTTCTGTGGTTTCAACATAGGAGTGTCTAGTTGGTTAACTCTACCCAATAGATGTTGAACATCATTACCAGCTGTGTCTGATTTTGTGATAAAGCTTTCAGCTCATCAGACACATTGCCAGTGGAGTTTGATAAGTTCCTATGTTGCACCTTCTTCTTCTGAGCACTCTCAGCTGTCACCTGTTTAACCCCTTCCTTTTTGGATTTCTTTGAGGACTTAAGGGTTACAGGATTTGATGTTGCTGATACAAATGTGGTCTCAAACTCAGTTTTCATTTTTACCATTTTCTCTTTAATTTCTTCTTTTTGTTTGAGTCTGGAACCTCTTTTGTACCAACAATCATCTGTAAGATGATTGAACAAACCACATACTTCACATGGTTTCTTCTTCATCTTAGGTGATCATCACTAAAGAGGGTGAAGAAACTGAAGACTTGTTCTTCAATGCTTTGGAAGCATTGTTTGTTTTCTTGACTGCCTCTTTAGTGGTCTTCAAACTCTTTCTACTGTCAGTTTTCTCTCTTCAGTACTGAAAGCAGTTGAAGTTTGAACTTCAGGTGTTAGATCCTGCTTTCTAGTCCTTTCAGGGCCTTCAGGATTAACTCCTGAGTTGATCAACTCATTTATCATGTGAATGTCAGCATTTGAACCATCAACATCAGCTGATAAGTTCAAAGAGGCTTGATGTTGACTTCTACTTCTGATTGTGCTGTATCAGAAGGTAGATCACATGAGTGATGGATTGGTTATCACTCTCACCATCAGATTCTACCTCTGCTCTAGGGGTAAAATCTGTAGGTGGAGCAGTGTGATTGTAACCAATTCCAAACTTCACATTTGAAGCAGATTGCTTACTAAGAAGCATTTCAAAACCTTTGCATGATTGTACCCATCTATCACACTCGACCTGGGTAACTGCAAGGGTTTCTTTGAGATCTTTGTACTTCTCTAGAAGTACTTCTTCTCTAGCCTTATCATCAATTTTGGCAATTCAGTTTATAATCTCATCATTTTTATCGTTAAGCACAGACTCAAACTCAGCTTTGTTTTTGGAAATTATTTGTTCTAGCTCAATGTTCTTATTAATTAGAGCTACATTTGCTTCTCTAATGGAAGCAAATGCTGCTATGCATGGTTCAGAACATAATTTGGCTTTTGCCTCAGAGGATACCTGTGATACCTGAGGTTAGA